>JAWWMO010000038.1:10457102-10478281 GCA_035047845.1 Dendrocincla fuliginosa | reverse complement strand
GAGGGCCGGGGGTTTGTGAGGGAGGGCAGGGGGTCTGTGAGGGCAGGAGGTCTGTGTGTGAGGGCAGGGGGTGTGTGAGGGAGGGCAGGGGGTCTGTGAGGGCCAGATGGGGTCTGTGAGTGCAGGGGGGGTCGATGAGGGCTGAGCTGGGCCAGGCCCGTGTTCAACCAGGGTAGAACTCCTTGGAATGCTGGAAATAGCGGCGATCCAGCGGAGTGACGGATTTTACATACGAGCATTCGGGCCTCGGTTTTGCCTCCTCAGCCCTCAGCGCCCTGTAATTTCCCCCACTTCCACTCGAGTTTCTGGCTGAAGGGGTGACTGGACTGGAGCTAAAGGCAGATAGATACACAGGCTGGGTTCTTGGGGACACCCACACAGTGCTCTCCAGCAGCTCCGTGCCTCAGGATAAATACAAAACTCGAGCCACAAACCTTGATTTTGTTGTTTTCTTTCAAAGAGACCTCAGAACCCAAGCAGTTTGGGTTTGTTTGGTCTGTGCAGGTCAGGGGCTGCTCTTGGGCTTTGTTGCTTTGCCAGGCTTTTGGCAAAAAAAAAAAAAAGAAACCCAAACAGCTGGAGCAAAGGTTTTACAGTGAATTCGGGGTGTTCCCAGGCTGATTCCCTGCAGGAGGACTGAGCTCCTGGTGCCTCACTCAGGCCTGTCCTCAGGGGGAAATGGGCACCTCAGAAATCAGATTGGGGGATTGTGGGGCACAGAGTGTGGTGGTGTCACTGCTGGCTCCCTGGGCTGTGCGAGGTGTCCCATGGTAGGGTGGAACTTTAACAGCCTTTCCAACCCAAATCATGTTTCCACCATTCCCTGGGCAGATCTGGCCTAACAGGGTCTCTCGGTATATTTTTCCAAGCAAAGCAGTGCTTGACCCCTCATAGGCAAGGGATTTTCACAAAGGAGCTTTCCCTTCCTCAGGTTAGTTTATTAACTTGAGCCTGGTAATAACTTGTTTGTGGTGCATGATTTGCCTCTCACATGGGGAAAGAAATGCAGCTGGATTTTATCTTAATGCAGTGTGACTTTTGTGTGCTAAATGCATTAATATCCACCTGGGCAGGGACCTGAGGCCTGGCTGGGCCTTTCTCTGTGAATTCACCAAAACCTTTCTTAGCATCATTTTTTTGTTATGAAAAACCTCTTGAAATTGCAGCCCAGTGTATTTCTGCCCAGTAACCTCCGTGGCTTTTCCCACAGCAAGAAGGACATTCCTGCAGTAAATTTCCTCATCCACGAAATCCACTGTCGCAGGAATATTGAGATATGCCCCTTCTGCAGCGACTCAGTCCCAAAGTCTGAGATGAAGAACCACGTGGAGTCTGAGCACGTGCAGGTGAGAAGAACAGTTCCCCTCCCAACCTCCTGGTTCCTGTGGCCATTAACCCAGCCAGGCCCTCTTTGCTGCAGGTGACCTGCAAGTGCAGGATGAAGATTGAAAACAGTCTCCTAAAGGACCACGAGGTTGGTGGATTTTGTCTTATTAAACCCTTGATTTTATGTTATTGAACCCTCTGTGGTGTTTCCAAGCATTGATTGCAGGGCTTTCCCATCAGCCAGAATTCCAACCTGTGGTTTGTGCATCCTTTTATTGGGTGATGCTTTCTGAATTCAAACCCTCTGGGAGGAGGGGGTTGGAAACTGCCTTAAAGAGCTGGAGCCTCTCAGGGGTTTCATATCAAGATATCTGTGATAATTGGTGATTTTTTTTTGTCCTTATTACTGACTAAGGTGAAAAATAAGTATTTCAAAATGTGATTAACTTGGCTTTTTTCCCATTCCCTTACCATTTGATGTTTCTGCCTCTGCTGCAGCCATTGAGTTTTAATATTATCTGTGAGCTTTAATAACTCGTTATGTCCAAACAGGCTTTAAAAATAGCCTGTAAAATAAACTAAAATAGGACACAGTGGGATTTTCAGAGTTCTGAATCCACTTGGCTGCTGTTACAGGCAATCTTGTTATAAATGTCAGTCCCTTCCCATGGGCTCATTTAAAGGCAGCTCTGGAAGTGCCACCTCAGCCTGTTGTTGCTGAGGGAAAAAGGATTTTCCTTGGAAATCTGTCCACTTCTAAACCCTGGGAGTAGCTTATCCTGCCTGTCTGTCTGTGTGTGGTGCTTTTGGCTTTGTTTGTAAAGCAAATAGTGATGTTTTGTTATTGCAGCATCTGCTGTTACAACACATAACATTTTATCTATTTTAACCCTTTTTGAAGGGGCTAAACATCTATTTTATCTGGTTTTAACCCTTTGAAAGGGGTTAAACATGCATTTTATCTATTTTTAACCCTTTGAAAGGGGTCAAACATGTATTTTATCTGTTTTTAACCCTTTGAAAGGGGTTAAACATGCATTTTATCTATTTTTAACCACTTTTGAAGGGCAGCTTACCTGTCGTTGAGTGTGGGGTAAAGAACACTTGCAAGCAGTTGTTGTGGAGTAGTAAATGAGGAGTAAGTCTGTTCCCTACAGAACACACACCGTGCTCAGTGGGATGTCCTTGGATTCCAGGTCTGTGTCTCAAAGCCAGCTGCAAACAGCTCTGTGTGAACTTGCTGTCCAGGTTTAAAACCATTGAGAACAATGCTCTGAGCGTCTGGAGAGCCTCACTTTGTGGCTCCACAGGTCACACAGCGGGTTGTTCTTACGTTTCTCCGGTGGTGTCTTATTCCAGGGAGGCTCTGGCTGAGCAAACCCCCGGGCGCTCCACCCCAGCGCAGACTGGGCTCCTCCCTGCCCGCCCCGCTCGATGTTGCCGCTGTGTGTTTTGCAGGCGTCGGCGTGTCCCCTGCGCCCCGCCCTGTGCCGGTTCTGTGACATCCCGCTGGCCTTCAACAAACTACAGGAGCACGAGAGTTACTGCGGGGCCAGGACGGAGCGCTGCGCGGGCTGCGGCCACAACGTGCTGCTCAGGGAGCTGGAGCAGCACCCGCGGCGCTGTGGGGCACGGCAGGGGCAGGCACCGCCCCGAGGGGACCCTCGGAGAGCAGGTACCTGAGCGGGGCAGGGGGGAAAGTGGGGCCTGAAACCCCGGGAAAGTGGGGCCTGAAACCCCGGGAAAGTGGGGCCTGAAACCCAGGGAAAGTGGGGCCTGAAACCCAGGGAAAGTGGGGCCTGAAACCCAGGGAAAGCTTCAGAGACAATGCTAATGCAGGGGAGGCAGAGAGCAGTTCTGGAAGGAAAGGTGTGTGGAGGAGCAGCAGTTTTAGTGTAGAGACCTGGGCCCAGTACAGGGGTTTTACAGATTTATAACACTGCTAAATTACCATAACTGAAGGTGACATCCACCCCTCAGCTCTGCCTCTTGGCACAACCCCCTGAAACTGAATCAGAGCTCTCAAGACCCTTTACTCCTCACCATCATCGTCTCCACATCATATCCCTTCTCTTGAGCTTCTCCAAGGTCTCTGGGCCTCCTATTGCTTTGACTGAAATGGTATCTTGTTATTCTAGTCTTGGTACATGTGCCCCAAACATGATGTTCTGGCTGTTATCTCACCCTTGAGACAGAAATGCAGGAACGTGGCACAGAGTTGAAACAGTTAGTTGCTACTTCAAATGTGAGCAGCTATACAGCTATCTAAAAATCTACAAATATATAAAGGCTTAAGGCATTGAAAGAGCACACTTAGAGCAGCTGGGAGGGGAAAACAGGAGCAGGAGCAAAGGCTCAGTGGCTCAGAGACATCAGCAATGGGCTCAGAGGCCACTTCAGCTAATGTCCAGAGTGTTCACAGGGGGTGTTTTCATGCACGTTTCAGCTCTGTTGAAAATTCTCACGGGATCAGTACAAATGAAACACCAGGGATCTGAAATAGGATGAGGAGCCCTTGGCCTGACTTTGGGCATCATCAGCTGAGCCTTGGGCCCTGTTCTGGAACCCTGGTTTCCTTTCAGTGCAGCTTTTCCTACCAGAAAAGGAAATGAAACCCCATGAAAATGCTGAAACTGTGACATTTCATGGCTTTCCTCTGTACAGGTGCAATTCCCACTGTTGGCAAATGTAGTATCTTTAAAGGGAAATTGTTTTCTTACCAATATAGTGAAGAAACAAAGCTGGAGTGTTTCAGCCTGTAAAAGGAGGAGGCTCCAGGGAGTTAATAACTTGTTCAGTGCAGTCACAGGAGTTCCTCAGGGACAGCAAAGCTCCCAGGAAGTCTCAGTTCAGGCTTTCAGGAGGAAAAGTTACAATTTCCTTATTTTGCTCTTTTTTTTTGGTCCAACCAAACCCAGGATGTTTGTTCTCCTTCCTCCTCCTGAATTCAGGGCAGGTGTCCTTGGTTTGAAGTGCTGAATTCCAGGAGTGTCCTGTGCACAGGAACTGCTGGGGGTAGGTTTCATGTTCTCTCCAACTTACAATATTTATCTTTTGAAGGGGATGAGCTGGAGAGAAATGAAAGCCCTCATTCCTCACTCCCAGAAGAGTGGAATGCTGACTTCGACTATGCCTTGGCTCTCAGCCTGCAAAATGAGAATGATCCTCAGCAGAACGCTGCAGCTGGAATTCCCAGGGACTGCTGGGAATATGACTGCCCCAAAGAGCCTGGAGCATCAGCCCACCTTGGTGAGACACAGCAGGCAAAGCCCTTCTCCTGTGACTCTCCAGGCTCTGTTAGCACCTCAAACCACAGGAAAAGTAAGGGTAAGTATTGTGCTTGGGGGGAGTTTCCATGATTTTGAGGGAAGGCAGAAGGAAAGATTGGATGGGAATGTTAGAGATTGTTATCTAGGTATTTTGAAATGTCCAAATTGGCCTCTTTAGACTCCTCCTAAAGCTAAGCAGGGGAAGAAGAACTAAAAGCTGTGGTGGGTCTGTGACCTTGGTGTGTGGGGGAAGCCCCGTGAGAGCTGGGGAGGGAAGGGTGTTCTCCTGGGAGTCAAGACTGTGGAAGGTGGGAAGGAGGATCTGGGGGAGGCCTGGAGAGCAACTCCCTTGGTGAGAGAAATGTCTCCAGGCTCTTCCTTTCTTTCCTCCCCTTGCAGACACAGAGCCCATCCTGCTGCCCTGTGAGTTCTGTGAGGAGCTGTGCCCTGTGGAGGAGCTCATCCTTCACCAGGTCTGGGGATTCCTCCTGTCCCCGGGTTTGCAGTGGGGCCTCTTCTGTGCCTGGGGCTGCAGAGGGTGTGGCTGAGCTGGGCCATGGCAGCACTCCGGCAGCAAAGGTGACCTGTGCCTGTTTCTTGTGTAACAGACAGGGTGTAACCCAGCAAGTGCCTTTGCCTCGTTCAGCAAAAGAAGCTCTTCTCCACATCCCTGGGAATACGATGGTCTGTGTGCTGTTGGCTCCAACAGCTGGAGGACTCTCCCTTCATCCCAGCCCCAGGATGTCCAGGAAGAAGGGAACATCATGATTCCATGTGAATTTTGTGGCATCCAGCTGGAAGAGGAGATTCTCTTCCATCATCAGGTACCGAACCTGTCACATCCAGCTGAAGGATGTGCTGGGTCCTGAGGGCTCTTGGGGCACATTTCAGGAGTTCAGGTGCTGTCCCTGTGTCAGGACAAACCTCTGGGGTCCATCTGGAGGGTTGTGCCAGGCTGAGGCTCCTGCTGAAAAGTACCAGATTATTTTAAAGCTGGTTTAACAAAAACTAAACAAAAGGACCCGAAATTGCACAATTGAAATGTTTGACTCATACAGAAAACGATGTGGGAAGCTGGATGTGAGTCAGCTGAGGGGGGAGAGGAGCATGAGGGCAAAACTGGGTGGGAGAGGAAGTGGGGAACAGACCTGGGAGGGGCGTGCACAGGGAAGTGTCCTCTGGAATCTGCTGCTGTTACAGAGACACTGGAAAACGCTGAGCTCACCCATTTTCTATGTCATGGCCCTTGCACTTTCTTAGTCCCAGCAAACCAGTGGGGCTGGAGTTTGGGGGGTTGGACTGGGCCTTTCCTGGCCCTGCAAAAACTGTGGAACTGGAAATGAGATCTGGTAACATTTCCTAGGTTATTGTGGGTTGGAAGGGACCCTAAAGACCAGCTAATCCCCCCTCCCCCTAGACCAGGTTGCTCCAAGCCCCGTCCAACCTGACAGGGGGTGGAACTGGATGAGTTTAAGGTCCCTTTCCACCCAAACCCTTCTGGCATTCCAGGATAACAATTCCCTGCTCACCTTCACTTTCCCAGGTGTCACAGGGACCGGGGGGGTGTGCGTGACAGGGCTCTGTGTCACCCTGCACAGTGCCCAGTGTGTGTGACAGGGCTCTGTGTCACTGCACTGTGCCCAGTGTGCGTGACAGGGCTCTGTGTCACCCTGCACAGTGCCCAGTGTGTGTGACAGGGCTCTGTGTCACCCTGCACAGTGCCCAGTGTGTGTGACAGGGCTCTGTGTCCCTCTGCAGTGTGCCCAGTGTGTGTGACAGGGCTCTGTGTCCCTCTGCAGTGTGCCCAGTGTGTGTGACAGGGCTCTGTGTCACCCTGCAGTGTGCCCAGTGTGTGTGACAGGGCTCTGTGTCCCTCTGCAGCACCACTGTGACCAGCGCCCTGCCAGCCCCGTGCCAGCCCCGCCCCCGGACGGGCAGCGCTCACCGGAGCGGCGACGGAGCCGGCGCCAAGGTGGGCACAGCCCAGCCCGGTGCTGGGGGGGCACCCTGCCCTGGCTCTGGACTGAAACCCCTTCGCTCCCATCCCCACTCTGGTTTCACACAGGGAGGGTTAAATCCCTGTCCTCCGTGTCCTCGGGGCTCTCAGGGCCGGGGCTGGTTCAGTTCTCTGCAGGGGCTGCCCTCAGGGGCTGGTCCCTTCAGCTCCACGTCCTGTCCTTGCAGGGAATGTTTCTCCTGGGCACGCAGAAGGCTTTGGGCAGCCAGGGCTGGGCTGCCCTGCCCGAGGGACCAAGCTGAGGAGTGACACGGCCAGGAACAGCCCCCCATCGAGTTCCCCGGGATCTGGGGACGCTCCCGGTGCGCGGGGGAAGCCCCGGAAGGGCCGCGGCAGCGAGGGCAGAGCGAGGGCCGGAGGGGCAGGGGAGGCTGCAGGGGGACCCACGGCGTGGGCCAGACCTGCTCAGCACCTCCCCGGGGACACCTTCGGCTCCAGCCTCTCCAGAACTCCCCCAGCACAGCCAAGGTACCACCTTTGCCTTCTGCTCTGTTCCACTTCCCTGTGCTGCAGGTTGAGAGCCCCTGGAATTTGCCCATAGCTCAAATGCTTTGCAGGGGTTTTTGGACTGACTCAGCTGAATTTGGCTGACAACAAATTGAAATTATTTTGTACTTCAAAATAGAATGGGATAAAATGCAGGGAAACAGCTGGTTACCTGTCCCTGGCCCTGCTCTGCTCTCACCTGGGCTCTGAACAGGAGCTGGTTCTTCCAGGGACACCCGGGTCAGGGTTCAGGGGCTGCTCCCTGCCCCTCTCCCTGCTGGGATGCCCTGTTTACCCAGCAGCAGGAGCTCTGGAATGGGTGGGTTCGAGCCCTGGAACGGGTGGGTTCGAGCCCTGAGGGTGTCCCTGTTCCTCCCACAGCCCCAGCACTGGGGGAAGGAGCCTGGGGCTGCAGGACGGGCGCGTCGGGCGCAGGAGCTCCAAGGTGAGGCTGCCGGGGCAGGGGGGCCCTGCAGGGCTCGGGGTGGGAATTCCAGGGGCTTCAGGGAGCTTTTTATCAATTGCTCCTTATCAAGGAATGTCTGAAAGTATTATTGTTAATTTCTTTTTCCCCTTAAGGCAAAGGCCCAGAGCCCAGGGGCCGGATCCCCGGAGGAATGAGCCACCACTGAGGGAAGACACAGAGCTCTGTCCCCCTCCCTGGTCAGAGCACAAGCAAATTCCTACCCTGGATTTCAATTTTTAGGCAGTGGCCATTTTCTAAATCTCTATTTTTAACCCGTGAGAGCAAAGGTCAGGTTTTTATGTCTCTGGTCCCCCCGAGCACCCCCAAAGGCAGCAAATCGAGTCCTACCTTGGCCCCACCTGGGTTCTGTGTCTGTGTGGGCTCCTCGTGCCACCCTGGGCCAGGATTTGTGCCAGGCTGAGCTCCCAGGGCGGGTCCTGCTCGGGCACAGCAGGTGCCACCCCCAGGGAGCAGCTGGAGCCCGACCTGGGCTGGGCAGAAGCTTCTCAGTGCTGCATTATCCCTGTTTGTAAATTCCTTGGAATAAAGTTTATCTCATGCTGTCCCAAAGCGTTGTGCAGTAAAACTATTCCATGACCCTTCCCACCCACCCTGGTGCTGGGAATCCCTGTTCCCCCATTCCCAGCCCTGGGTCTGTGGGAAGTGCTACAGCAGGAGCTGGAGCAGAACCTGATACCAGAGCCTAATTAAGAGGGGCAGCAGATGGCATTAGCAGGGCTAATTAGCCACTCACCCTTTGGCAGGGTCTCCTCTCCACCCCACTGGTGCAGCCAGACACGGAGGAGGGCTGGAAGGATCCTCCTCCTAAATAAAGACATTCTTTATACAGGGGGAATAAAGGAATTTAAGGACAGGTGCCAACCAAACCTGTTCTCCCCATTCCTGGGGAGATCAGGAGTGGGAGCTGTTCTCGGGCTCTGGGATGGATAACGGGCTGCCTGGGGTCAGAACTCATTAGTGTGACAAAGAACTAATTACTGAGGTGGCAAAGCCCGTGTTGTCCCTCGGGGGGAAGAACATCCCCTGTCTCCAGGAAGGGAAAGCTCAGCAGTGGCCATGCTCACCGTGGTACAAAACACTTACCTTTGGCTCCAAGCAAATCAGATGAGCCACAAAAGAGGGATTAAAGAGAGAACCTGCAGCTTTTCCCTTCCTCCCCCTCCCATCCCCGGCAGCCCCAGCAGTGGATTCCCCTCGTGGCAGCCCCAAAGAAGGACACGAGAAGGGCAGGGGGGTGTTAAGAATCTCCTTTATGCAGGTGTACACTCGATGGCCAAGAGCACTTACAGGTTAATGCCGTGTACGGAACCGAGATGGACACACACCAAGCTAGAACTAATACCCAGCTCCAGAGTTTTCCATGGTTTAGTATAATTGTACATTCTGAATGAATATATATTAAAAAAAATAATAAGAATCATCACAAACCAATCTTTGCTCTGACAAACAAGCCTAGTACAGACAATGTCAAGTTCATTTAAAGCACGAGGAATTAAGGATGATTAGAAAAGCTTTAATCAAAAGGCCATTGAGCCGCAGCCGAGGGGCGGCAGCACTTCCTTCCCAGGAGCATGAAATGAACCCAAAAAAGCCAAAAAAGCCCCAACCCAGCTCCTTCTGCCGGGGGGCTGATCCTGTTCTTGAG
Organism: Dendrocincla fuliginosa; assembly: GCA_035047845.1. Lineage (NCBI taxonomy): Eukaryota > Metazoa > Chordata > Aves > Passeriformes > Dendrocolaptidae > Dendrocincla > Dendrocincla fuliginosa. The sequence goes on along the minus strand of JAWWMO010000038.1, from coordinate 10,469,051 downwards.
AACAAACCAAGTCGATGGAGGTTGGTTACTGGGGTGACATTTGTCCTGTAGAAGAAGCTCCATTTACACCTCCAGGTGCAAACGGCACCGACGCCAAGTTCGTTATTTGTAATCATAAATAATTAATTGTAATAAATACGGATCAAGTAACTTTGCAGCACGCCTCGGGGCCGGGGTGCAGGTGTCGATGTGCTCCACTCGGGCGTGCTCTCCAGGGAGCACACACACACACACAGCAGCAGTTCCTTACTCACACCTGGAACCAGCGCCTCAGGAAACGGCGGCATTCTGAGCTCCGGGACCTTCCGCGGCTGCTCCGCCCGCCCGGGGCATTTTGGGACCCAAAGCACCCCGAGAGAGCCCAACGTGCAGCCACAGCTCTGCCGTGGAGTCCCACGGGTGTTCCCCACGCTCCTGGTGACACCCCGTGGGAACAAACCCGCTCCTTGGGCTCCGTCTTCCCGCGGGGTTTGTGAACTCCGGGCGCTGGCGCTGCCTCCGAGTGGTTTCTGAGCTACATAAACGCTTCTACCAGGGAATGGACGAGATTGGGGAGTAAATATTCTTCCTACACGGCTGTGTTCCCTGGAAAGGGGATATGCAATGGGGGGTAACAGCTTCCTAACCACGGGGCGGGAGACTCCGGATGCCAACGACTACCTACGACTTGCACACACATCCCCACTCGCTCACGGACAGCAACACCCACACGTGTTCGGGCTCCTCCCTCACGCAGCAGCTCCCACGTCCCACACACGCAGCGTTCCCAATATTCACAATAATGTACAATAAATACAGTGGGATTCCCAGGAGCACCGACAGGCCCGGCCCTGCTCTGGAGGTGCAGCCACAGCCAGGCACGCCCTCCCGGGCCGAGGGGCGTCCATGCAGTTCAGCACCGGCACGGGCGGGCTCCGGGGGGTCTCTGCCTTGCAGTTCTGAGCGATCAGCGAAGCAACACCGGCCATGAAACCCCTGCATGGGGTGGCCACGGACACCAGGGAGGGACAAGAGCCCCTTGAGGGGCTGCTGAGCCCCCAGACCACGTCCCACAACACACCGAGTGCCACCCGGGGCCGCGCTCTGCAGGCGGCTCCCGTCTTCCCATATAAAACAGAAGCTTCCTCCTCCCAAAAATGGTGTCACATTTTTAGGATAATTTGCTCTTTGATCTAAGATTTTTGAGTACAAAAATGAGTTTGATCACGCCCCAGTTGTTCTGAAAGCTCACTGGGATAAAGTCCCCGAGTTTGGGGTGGGCCGTGGTGTCTCACACCCAGTTTGTTCTGAGGACAGTTGAATTACAAGACCTTGTTTTGCTGCTAAGCAAAGCAGATATTCAAGAACATCTAGGGCAGGAATCCATGGGAATTACGGCCCTTTCACTGCTCTGTTACAAATCTTCCCCAAAGTGTTGAGCTGAACCCCCAGATGAAGTGGCAGCCCCCGTGTGCTTGCTCAGAGTTTAAAAAATTTAAAACAAAGTGGTGGAAAGGTGGACGGGAGGTTTGGCAGTGAAATTCCTGCTCCAAACCTCAAGCAAGTGCCACAAATCCTGCCCGTGACACAACAGTGCCCGTGCTCTGCCTCTGCCAGTGCAGTGCTTCCCTGCCCACACCCAAACCTGCCATTTTTGTACTCAAAAATGTCTCGGGGGGAGCGACCCACGAGCCTCCCCGAGACAGGGGAAGCTCGTTCTCCATTACAAAATTAGAAATGTACATGTGGAAAGGTCGTTTTTCCCAATTAAATTATACACAAACCGGTCTTTACTAAACTATCCTACAAATATTCCACAAACAAGGCAGCAAAAGAACCAGTCCACCACAAAGTCTACAAATACAAAATGGAAGTCTGCCGGGAATTACTGTCACGGGAAGGAAGGTTCAGAGAATAAATGACCCTCCAGCTCGGCCGGCAGTGCCGGGAGGCGGCGGCTGCACCGGAGGGTGCCCCGTGGGCAGGGCCAGGGCAGAGTCACCTCGGGGAGCCCTCGGTGCCCTCAGCCGCTCAGAGGGTCCTCCCGGTAGTGGATGGCGTAGCGGAGCTTCTCCAGCATGATGTCCAGCGAGGAGTACTGGGGCAGCTTGATCATGAACATGCACGTCTCCACACGGATGTACCGCGAGTCCGGGGAGCCTGCGGGGAGAGACACCACGGGGAGGGTGCCAGAATCAAATCCCTGCCTGTCAGGAGTCTTTCAGATCTGAAATATTCCTGTGCTTCCCCATCAGGCCTCAGGCTGAAATTTCTCTGATGGGCCAATCATTTTAGAAGCATACCAGACATATCAGTCTCTCAGTGTCTCTCTAGAGACCAAGTTTTAAGTATCATGGAATCCCAGAATGATTTGGGTTGGAAAGGGCCCTAAAGCTCATCCAGTCCCCCTCTCCTGCCACGGGCAGGGAACCTTCCATTACAAGTAGTTCAAGTTTTTACTTTTACATGGTTTGAAACTAAGTTCTCTCTCTTCTTCTTTACACCCATAACTACCTGCCCCTCCCTCTGTCGTTGTGCATTGAATACGAGTGGGGATTACACAAAGGGGGACTGGAAGGTGAGACTGTGCCACGAGAGGCATCACCCCCCTTGGCCCCTGGGGATTGGCACCCCCTGTCCCCCCTGTCCCCCCGTCCCCAGTACCTGCAGCGCCGTCGGGGGGGGCGATTTTCATGGGGTAGGGGGGCACGTGGGCCGTGTCGGGGCCCCCGTCCTTGCAGGGGCAGGTGAAGGGGATCCTCTCCTGGTTACAGGCAAACTTGATGAACTTGCACAGCTCCTCCTGCGTGAACATCTCCAGGGCACTCCAGAAGAACTCGATGTGCTGGTCAGTCTCCATGAGGCCCACCTGGTACATGGTGTGTGCCTGAGGGAACAGCAAGCACGTGTCCACACTGCCCTCCTCTCTGCCCTCAGCAACCTTCCCCACTGCTTTAAATACATAAAAATCAATAAAACCCAGAGAGATTTAACATTTGATTCTGAAAGGCAAATCCCTTATTCCTCTCTGGAACGAGCCCCACTCCAAGTATTTGCTGAGGCCAGTGAAATCTTAAACTTCCTTGGGGGAAAGAACACAGGCCAAGAGTTGCCCAAGGATGTCGTGGCTGCACCAGAGGCAGAAGATTCCCCCCAGCAGGTGCTGGATCCTCCTCTCCGTGTCCCACGGGGCAGTTTGGCCCCCTCAGCTGCCCATTCTGCACACCTTGAGGAACTCCAGGTTGATGTAGGGGAGGCCACAGGTGCGCAGCTCCATCTCCAGGGGGGTGAGCGTGGTGAGGAGCTGCAGGGGGATGATGGAGCCCAGCCCTGCCCTCACTGCAGTCATGCACTCGGGGCTCTGCAGCTCCCGCAGGCGCAGGCTCCGGATGGCGGCCGCGTACACGTCCTTGTTCTCCCACCTGCCAGGGCACAGAGCTGGGTGAGGCAGAACAGCTGCAGGAGCCCTCAGAGCCCACCCCAGACCGTTCTGTAGGGAAGGGTTTTATGGAGAGGTCCCACTCCTCAGTAACCCAGGGTGACAATAAGGTCTTTGCATTCTGATGCTTCCCAGTTGAATTCCGCTCCCCTCAGCTTCCTCCTCTCCCACTTGCCTGTTTCCCAGAGCTGTGGGGGCTCCCTGAAGCCCACCCACAGCTGATTCCAGCCCTGCTCCTCACCTCTGCTTCCTACAGAACCAAACACCACCAGAGATTTCAAGTTCCTGACAACTGTTCACAAAGTAAAGCTTTCCCAGAGCCCTCGGCTTGATCCAAAAGCAGCCCTGGAGGGGCTGGTGCTTGGGAGTCACCCCAAGGAGGGTTCTTTGCCACCCAAGTGCCACGCCGTGCCCAGGGGCTGCTCCTTACCCCACGGGGATGTGCCTGCCCCGGGGACACAGCTCCACCTCCTCCCCTGTCATGGTCAGGTAGGTGAATTTGCAGCAGGGTTTGTTGGGGCAGTCGGGGCTCTCCGTCGCCAGGTGTTGAGAAGCAATTTCTGCACAAAGAGCTTCCAGTTCTGTCTCATCATTGATCTGCAGGAACAACAGGGAGAGCCTGGTGACCAGCAGGGCAGGGACCTCTCCCAGGTGTCACCACAGCAGGCAGCTCGCTCTGGCAGTGCAATCTGGAGCTGCTCGGGGGGTTCAGGTGTGGTTTGGCAATTCCACATTCCAGTAAGCATCTCAGCAGCCCTAATTCCAGTCCTCCTGACACCAGGGGAGGCTGGGGAGCTTCTCCAAGGCAACAAGATGGGAAATCCTACAATCCAACGCTTCCTGCCCCTGCTCCCAGGAAAACCACGTGCCAGGGGGGACTCTGAGGAAAAGGAGGGGAGAGGAAAAGAGTGACTTACGTTTTCAAACTTTTTGACGTAGTTATAGGTGAGGATGTCAGCTTCCTGCAGATCCCCATCAGGATCCAGGGGCTCTCCCACCAGGGTCTTCCAGAAGGAGGGCAGGAGGTCCAGGGGCAGAGGAACATCTGCTCGGATGGCAATGCCCAGGAGCTGCCCGAAGAAATGGAGCAGCTGCTCCTCGGCGTAGGTGATGGGGCTGGGAGTGAGGATGTACTTCCCCTTCGGAAAAACAGGGCACACAGAGCAGGATTTAACAACCTGAGGGGCCACGAGGGTGGAGACCCTGACTGGGACACGAGCAGTGGTGTTCAGTGGCTACAGGAGGATCCACTGAGCTCGGCAGGGAGTCTGTATTTTATACACTGCTATTACAGCAACTCATCACCCCTTCCTGACCAAATCAACACCATATTTGTTCCATTTGACATTCCAATCTCTCAGCTGGGCATGTCTCTGAACTGCAGCATGCATTTGCAGAGCCAGGGTTGCTGCACAGTTGCCATTAAGCTGAGGGAAATGACCTGTTCCCTACCCTGTGGATATTCCCAAGGAAGGATCCCTCAACTCGTGAGAATTCTTTGGGCCATAAGCTTTATCTTGTTTCTAAAGAACACCTACTGCACAAAATAAGATAGTAAATATGCACTAAATAGCATGGATAGAGCATCTTATTCTACTGGGAATGTGACTGACCTTCCTGGTGACATTCCTGGAGTAACAGCTGGAGCTGACTAGTTTGGGACAGAAAACCTCTGCCCCAGCCCACTGCCCCACTCACTCTGAACTCTGACCAGCCCTAATTCTGCTACATTTCACATTTGATGACTTGGCTCCTTCTCCAGGTGCCTGTTGCACCATGTGTGGGGTGACAGGGATTCACCAACAGCCTTTCCCAGCTCCCTGGGGATGTGGGCCCAGCCTGGTTCCATGTGCTGGGAGGGGCTGTTGAATGAGGCCTCTCTGTCCCTCTACCCAAACGTGTTCTGTCCTTTCACCCCCAGCATGCAAAGGGACAAACACCAGCTCCTTTCTGGCACTGAGATCTCCCACCTTGTTCTTATTGACAGCAGAGCTGGGGCACAGCAGGAGCAGGGAGAGCGAGGAGCTCTGCAGCTCTTTACACACTTGCCAAAGGAAGTGGCGGAAAGATCCACCTGGAAAAGAGACAGGGAAAACATGGAAAGGACTGAATTGTTCCTGCTGAATTCCTGAGTGCTGCTCTGTCTTCCAGCACCCTGAGAACAGCAGAAGTGCCTGTCCCCCCAGCTGGTCTGCAAGTGGGATTTGCTGCTGCATTAGGAGATGGATGGTGCTGTCCCACACCAGTGGAGTGTTGGCATGGGGGGAGCAGTGAGAGGAGGCACCAGAGACACAGGCACAGCACTCCCCTCCTCACAGCCACTGCCAACAACCACCACAGACCTCCCAGAGGGAGGAATGCCCCTGGGAGGAGGCACCAGGAGCTGGTGGTGTGTGTGAGTGGTGTGTTTTGGGCTCTCTGGCTCCATGGATGTCCAACAAGGACCACAACAACCAACAGGACTCTGGGGGGCAGGGATGGATTTGCTGCTTTGAGCATGGCTGACACCTGCCTGGGTATCCCAGCAGTTACTCCACAGCTCTGCAAGGCTCAATTTCCTCAGCTCGTGTTAAATGAGTCTCCTCCTGGAAACACAGCCTCTGGCAGCAGGGTAACACCATCAGCTGTGCCAGGAATTGGAACTCAATGTTGTCTAGTGCAACTTCCTAATTTTCAAAGAGGGTAGGTGTTGTTTTAGTGCAATTCGGTTTAATAAGAATTGTATCATTAAATTCCATCATTATTCTGACAAACCAGGGAAATGATGAATCATGTGGTGGAGAAGAGGGACAGATTATAGATCCTGTTTCACAGATTCCACCCCTTGGCAACAATTTTGTACAATAAAGAGATGGTGCTCAGGAGGGAAAAAAGACACTGGGCTAATTGTGAACCTGGGGAAAATGAAGAAGACTGAACCCTTTGGGAACAAGAAAGAAATCTGTCTTGATTTCAGCTTGGCTGTGTCTGCGATGGGTAGCACACACAGAGAGCCCACGGGGCAGCACACACAGAGCACACAGAGCCCACGGGGCACCCAAGGAGCCAAATTCAGGAGGGAATTCCCTTGTCTCCACCTGCAGGACCACCACGAAGGGAACACGGCTCCTTGGGGTGACAGGAGCCCGCTCTGGTGATACCCTTGGCCCCGCCTGGCCCTGGTGGCCCCGCCTGGCCCTGGTGGCCCCGCCTGGCCCTGGTGGCCCCGCCAGCAGTGCACTTACTGGTGCCGTGGACCTCCTCCCCGGTGAAGCGGATGTTGAAGGCGTAGGTGGGGTCTCCGCCGCTGGCCAGCTTGACGCAGAGCTGGGAGGAGGGCACACAGCCCAGCTGGCGCGCCGCCTGGCAGAAGTAGGAGTTCTCCGAGGAGCGGATCTCCCCTGCGGGCACACACAGGGCCGACGGGGCCCCAGGCTCAGAGCCGTGGCAGGCAGCAGCACCCGGGCCCGGGGCTGGGTTTGGGGAGGAGCAGTGCCTCCTACCTCCTACGATCTCCAGGGGGTCCAGCGTGATCTCCGGCGCCGCGTGGTCGGCGGTTCTTTGGACGGTGGCGTTGAGCACCCTGTTCATTACAGTGACCTTTGTGTCATAGAAGATCAAACCTGAACAAAACACATTGCAGTGAATTAATTTGGATAAAATCTTGGCCTCTGAAATTCTCTAATGGACAATGGTAGAATAATAACTTCCCCTTCGCTAGGGAGGTAACACATGGCTCATCCATGCTCTTTTAATGGAATCCCAGACTGGTTTGGGTTGGAAGGGACCTTAAAGCCCAGCCAGTCCCACCCCCTGCCATGGGCAGGGACATCTTTCACTTGCCCAAGTTGCCCTTGCCTATTTCTTACTTAGGTTTTCTGGAATAAGTGCACTGGGATAGAACTCTGATGAACACAATTCCAATGTTCTAGAAATAGATCCCAGCAACTCCACCACAATCTGTAAATAGAAACACTTGGCCAAATATATTTCAGACATCTGGGATGTTTTGACAGTAAAGCTACAGGCAAGAAAACATGATAAAAAATAGGGCTGTGACACTGCCCCAAAAATATATTCAATACCTAATATCTTTATAAAGAGACATCTCTGCTCATTCCTCACTTCCCCATCCTGGTGTACAAGTGTTTTTTCCAGCCTGGCCAATGCAAAAACCTCCTTAACACACCAACACCTCTGGTGAATTGTGTCATCTTCTTCAGAAGACAAATTTGGGAAGTGTAATGACCTAAACCTTGGGCTTGCTTGTTGTCTAATGAAACTACTTTAAATGCTCCTGCACAGTAAGTATTTTCGTGATCTCCCTAATTCTGTAACTTCAGTGACAAAGTCCTTGGGCTTTCACCTGATCTTCTGCTCATTGATAGTGATTTCAATTGATGGATACTCCCAAGGAGATAAAGATGGGTCAACTCCCCCTGTGGTCAAGGTCCAGTGCATAATAACTGCAAGAATAATCTCCCTCTCCTTTAAGAACCAAGCCAGGGAAAGGGTGAACTTGCCCCTGTGTTGGTGCCATGCCCGGGGTGCCCTCCCAGCCCAGCCCAGCCCAGCCCAGGCACCTTTGGCCTCCTGCAGCAGGGCCGCGATGCTGTTCCCGTACACGTCCGTCTGGCGCAGCTCCACCAGCGGCAGGAAGAAGGTCTCCAGCGTGGTGTTGAGGGACTGCAGCAGGGCAAAGCGCAGGCGCAGGCTCTCCACGGGAACATCTGCCATGGCAACACCCAGTCAGGGACACAGGCATTCCCTCCCTGCTGCCAAGTCCCAGCAGAGCCAGCCCAGGAGCCACACAGGCTACTTCTAAAGCAGCCCCTCCGATCCCTGCCCTGAGGATGCAAACCCAGCCCTGATCCGTGATGTTTCTTCAGGGATCTCGAGTCTTGGTGTGTCCAAGCCCAGGATCCCTCACTATAACTCAATTTGCACTATGTGGAGACCCCCTTAAAGGCACTGAGTGCTTAGAACAGGATTTAGCTGACTGAAGTCTGCCTGGCCCAGAATGGAAATCCAGCCTTCCTTCCACCTGCAAGCCAAGCTCACCAGGCACTTCCAGCCTGATCTAGGAATTCTGCCTGGAGAGCAGATCCAGACTCAGTGCCCTCTCATCCCACTGAGGCTCCAAGCTCCCCAGGGATGTCCCCACCCCTAGGGACAGTCAGGTCAGCCAGGAGCACTCCCCAGCAATTCCACCAGGAAAGGCCTCCAGGCAAACGCTCCATACATACTCAAGAGACAGGCAATCCTGGGATCTGCTGCATCAGCTGGATCCAGGTACACCTCGTGGGGGTGCAGCCGTGCCGGGGTGATGGCCAGGTGGCGGCACAGCCTGTTGATGTACTGGACAAGGGCCACGTCCATCTCCAGGGTCCACTTACGGGACGCCTTCTGGGCGTGTCTGGCATCAATGCAGGCACACCTGGGGGTGAGAGGTGCACGCTGTCCAGCCAAGCCCAACACTTGTTGGAGCTACACAGGTTGTAGGAGCTGCCTGGAGCTGAGCTCTCCTCTGCCCTTGGCTTAAGCAGAGCTGTGCCATTACAAAAGTGCCGCTCTGAGAACAAGAACTGATTTATCACCCACTTTTCCTCATGGTTATTAAATAATTAGGAATAAAGGAACTGCCTATTAAGCTCATTTAGTGCACTATCTCCTCTGAAGAAGATATGGGGAAGGGGATGTGGCAATGAGCTTGGGGCCTGACACAGGGAGATAAGGAGAACTCATTTAAGGGACTTTATTGCTGTACAAGATTAAGAAATTAACTGTTCCCTCTTCTATGTAATTTCTGACCCAGCAAGAACCCTGCCCATTAAACAATTACCCAGAGCACTGGTCGTGGAAGGGAACCAGAGACAGATGGAGCTGCTACTCTCATTATGGCAATTTATTATCCAGTTTGGAAGCCATAAGGACACTCTGGCATCTGATTTTATTGGCTATGCTGCAAGAGGTCAGGAACCTGCATTTGGACTGCACAGTGACTCTTCTAAAGCATGTCTGGAGAAAATATCCAACTTTCTCCACAGGCCCTGCAGCCATGGATGGAAGTTTGAGTGTTAAAGCTACTTGGAGTAGGAACACTGGGGATCAAGTTTCTCTAAGTGAGCACAATGAATCAGCATCCCCTTGACCAAGAGATGTGCAGGATTTACCTTTCAAAGTGCAGGTCGTAGCCACAGGAGAGAATGGCTCTCCACACACTGCGGATATCCTGCTTGGAGCGGTCCACCACGAATCTGTGGAACCCATCCAGGGTCAGATACTTCTCCTCAGGAACTGACAGCAAAGACATGACCAGCACATGGTTAATGACTTGCCCTCCAGTTTGCACCCCACACAGGACAAGGAGCTGGCTGCCTCCTGCAGCCTCTCCTGGCTCTCCCATCCCACCATGGATGGCTTCTCGAGCAGTTCCAACCACCACACTGCCAGTGGCACTTGTTGCCTCCTCTCAAGGACACAAATCACCCACTACCTTCTGGAACAGCTCCATCTAATCAGGTATCAAGGAATGCTCCAATTCCCAGCTTCTGAGCTAGCCTGGCATTTCCTACAGGGAGAGCAGAGTCCAAGCTCATGCCAGTTCCCTCTTCCACCTGCCTAGAGAAAGAAGCTCCATGCATAAGCCATTGCATAGTGTGGCTGTGCTGTCTCCTCCATGGATGTGTTTAGGAGGTATCTGAAGCTTCTCTTTCACCCAATTTCCCTCTTGTACCCTCAGAATTTTCTGATATAAATTAAGAAACACGATTTAAAACCACCTACCAAGTCTATCATGATGTCATATAAACACATCAACATGTAAAACTATAAAGAATTCTCTGCAGCTCTTACCTTCCTGTTTCTTTGTGGGAGACTTCTCGGGGTCCTTCTCCTCAGGTTTGCTCTTCTCAGGAGATTTTGGCTTCACAGTAGGTTTCTTCTCACTTAAGGCTGTTCGGCTGAGGGGCAAAGTGACTATTAGGGTTGTCAACAACAAGAGCTGTCTTTTGTCTGTTCAGGGAATCCCAGATGGTTTGTGTTGGGAGGGACCTTAAAGAGTTCCACCCCTGCCATGGGCAGGGACACCTTCCACTAGACCAGGTTGCTCCAAGATCTATCCAACCCAACCTTGACTCAAGGATTCAAGAACCCAAAACATCCCTTGAAGGTCTTTTATAACCTCAAAGTCGCATCTCCCTCTTCCAATCCATACACAGAAACACAGAGGGAGGGGGAATAAAAAAACCCCTGAATTTTTACAGAGAAACCAGCTGTTCCACAAGTGCCAAAAGGCTGAAGACACCAACCTGACACTGTTGAGCATGGTCTTCTCCTTGGTGGGGGGTTTGGTGACGGGGCGCTTGGTGCTCACCACCTTCACCGGGTGCTGCTCCTTGCCCGCCTTGTTGTACTTGCTCTTGTCAAATTTGGGCTTGGGCACCCCATACTTCCTTAAAATCTTCCAACACAGAGAAGAGGGAATCATTACCCAGTGCTCCCCAGGGGCACAAAGAGATGCTGCAAACAGGTCTCAAAGCCCTACCTGGGTGAGCTGGTCCTCGAGCACCTTCTTGGGCGGGCGGACGTTGGTGAAGAACACGTGCAGGAGGTTCCCAGGGGTCTGGGAGTTGATCTGCTCCTTGCTGAGGTAGATGTCAGCAACCTTGATGGGCTTGGCTGGGGTGAGGCTCAGCATTTGTTCAGAGTGGACACAGCTTTTGAAGATCTCCGTGAGGACCTCCCGGGCACCTGGGACCAGTTTCTCACCTAAATAAAAAAACCAGCAACATGGTACAAAATACCCCGACAGCTGGTGAGAATCTGAAATGTGAGAATGTATTCTGCACTCAGGTAAAATGTTCTACCATGTGGCACCTGCTTGGAGAAAATCACCTCTGTAGTGAAAATAAAAATCACCCCATTTAGGACAGGGAATTGAATGCTTTCTTCTGCTATGGCCACATCCTGTGATTATTATTTGAATTATAGATTTTATTACATATTCCCACTGCAAGGGGAATGAAAAAAGACTATTTATGATGCCAGTTTAAAAATTATGTTGTGTAGACAGCCCCCAACACTTACAAGCTGAACTTCCTCCCCTGCTCCAGGATTCTGGCCTGTTCCAGCTCTTTTGGGGTCTGTACAACTTTCATGCTCTTTGAGAATATAAATTACAACTTGTTCTGCTTGAACAGTTTCTACTCTGAAGTTCTGCTGTGTTTAACAGCAGTAAATTCTTGCAGTCATAATTTTCTCAAAGGAGTCCCTGAACAATTCAATCAGTAGTTTTTCGGGTTGGTGGGGACTTTTTGGTGGGAGTTTTTTATTTATTTATTTTAATGTATTGTTTGATCAGCTGTGAGGACAGCAGTGCCATGCTCAGACTGCAAAGAGCTGTGAAATTCCTCCCTGTCACCCCTCAATCAGTGAGTCCCCCCTGATCCACGGAGAATCTGAGCCCTCTATGCCAAAAAATGCCCCAACACAAGGGAGAGATTTGCCAATATGAAACCACAAACCTTTTATTGACTTCTCATTGAAATAAT
>JAWWMO010000038.1:10405438-10451970 GCA_035047845.1 Dendrocincla fuliginosa | reverse complement strand
AACTCCATGGGAGGAACAGCATTATGGAAATTAGAATCACACCTAAAGCAGCAAGGGCTCCTTAGAAAGGAACCCAACACTGCTCAGGAGACATGTCTAAATATCCTACCTGCAGAAAGGAGCAGATCTGTTTGGTGAGGTCCAAGAGACTCTCCTCTCCTTGGTGCAGCGTCCGAGTGATGGCCACGGTGAGCCACTCCCTGATGGCCTGGGAGTTGCCCTGGTAGAAGAGGTCTGTGGCAGCACAGGTCTGGGAATGGATGCAGTGCTGCAGGGACTGGGCCAGAAGGATGGAGCTGGAACTGATGGTTCCATCTGTAACAACAAGGCAAAGATCACAAATCTGCAGGTCACTTCAGCGTGTTTGTGTAGCCTGTGAAACACTCAGTGGAAAGAATTATTAAAACTCTTGAAAACAGAGGTTTGTGGAAAACTCCTTGCAAAGGTCAGCAGGAGAAGGGATCCACCCAGGACTAGAGTTGCAGCCCTGCCCCAGTGGGGTGTGGATGGGATGGCCCTCTAAATGCCAGCTGTGCTCTTCTCCTGCTTCAGCCCAGCCCCTGGAGGGGTCTGACAGGGAAACACAGAGCTGTGGGATCACCCTGCCCCTCCTGTGCCCTGGGTTAAGGCAGGCAAACTTCAATTTATGGCAAAAACAATGAGGATGAGTGACCAGAGGTAAAAGCAGCTTTCTCTGTTCCCAAGATTTCCCCACAGAGGAACCAGGTCACTTTTGGGCAGCCCCAAGTGGGTCTCAAGGCCCGACAGCTCATGGCTGTCATCCCTCAGCTAATGGGAAAACCAAAGTGCAGTGCCCCAAGGAGTGGGCAATTCACCAAAATGCCACTTTGGAAACTCTGAGTTAGCAGGACTTGAATGAGACAAGCTTTAAAGAGGAAAAACTGAATTAAAGCTTGTAAAATGGTTCTCAAAGCCATGCAAAGGAGTGCTGTACTCTGCAAGAGTCTGTTAGAGGTAGCCAAGTTTCAAAGGAATTGGAGGAGGGAACAGGACTCTTTCCAGTGGTAAATAATCACTTTCTATTATTAATAGACTATACGTAGCACTTCCTACTTCCTCCTTATGCTCCAGCCACATTACACACATTTCTCAGCATGCAGAAAAGCTTGGCCACAGTAACTGTCTTTGTCAACACTCACTGGAATGAGCCAAAGATTCTCTAACCAGATCTGTGATTCCAGTAGGAAAAGGACAAACCACTTTGTGAAATGAACAACAGTTGAATTTTGAAGACTGTGAGACCCAACTGGCATTTAGTTGTAGTACCCAGGATTAGGACTTGAATAAAAGCAATCTCCATTCCTTAGAGTATCCCACATGGACACTCCCCGACTCCCCAGTCAAGAGAAGACCAAAGGGACAGGATGAGTGGGATCCTAGGAGAGACTCTGAACTCTCTTGAACACCTAATTAGATTATTAGCAAGAATTTCTGTTTAGAACCCTATACTGAAGTCAGGAGTCCATTGAGACATTTCTTCAACACCATCATTATGAACAAACTCATAAACAAGTATTAATTAATTTTTTTGCCCCCAGAAAACTCCTGTACCTGCAGAGAGGTGTGATAAAAAGGAGTGCTTACCAGGAAGAGGAGGTGCAAGGAGCTGGTTGGAGAGCAGCTGCAGGTGCTCCAGAGTGATATCCCGGATAGCAGGAATGTGGAAGAGCCGAGTGAACATGTGGGGAGATTTGGGGGCAAAAATATTGAGCAGAGCCATCCGACAGTAGAGCTTGGCCAGGGCAGCTTCACTCCTCAGCAGCTCTCTAGGGAACACCAAAACATTCAGTTCTTCTCCACACCTACAATAAACCATGCCCAGCAACCTGTCCCTGAATGCAGATACACCTTGTTCAAGTGGACCCAAACCTTCCTCATTCACTTAGGACAGCACTCAGCCCACCTAATTCTGGGACCAAACCAGGGCACCTGGATTAGCAGCCAACTCTGCAAAGTCAGCCAAGAGCTCCAAAGCAACAGCAGCAACTAACTGAGGGTACCAGAAACTGAAGCTGAAGGAAGGCCAACACGTGTGAAACCACTTGCACAGGACTAAGGAAAATCCTGCCAACAAAACCACTCCAACAGATTTTCTTTATTGCCAAAAAACCCCAGAACCCTCAGGGGGAAAAAAAAACCCCAACCCAAAACCTCAATACCCCCACTAAAACATGAAGATTTAATGAACCTTTGTCAGTTCTATCCCACAATAAGATTTAAAAGTTTCTAATACTTAAAGCAAGGCTGCAGTAGATAATTGTACTGCAGGAAATGCTGGAGACCAAGTCAGATAATACAAATTCAGACAATACTTCTATATGACTTCTGTTTTTCACCTGTGAATCTGGATGTTGGTGTTATCCAGGGTAACCAGGCCATTGGTGGCAGTCCTCCTGTATCCTGCAGGTGGCCTTTCCAGCATGTCAATGGGATACCAGTACCTCACCAGAACCCCTTCACTCCGCAGGTAGGTCTCGACTTGCACCAGTTCATTCACCTGCAGTGCCAAACCCAACACTGTCAGTCATGATAACAATGTTTTCACTCCTTCAGATCAGCATTCTAAGCATTTGCTCCCACATGAAAAGCCCTCCCAGTGTATCTTTACCCACCGAATCGACATCCAGAACAACACCATGCAGACCAAACGTCTTCAGCATGCCCCGAATGGCAAACTTGGGTAAAGCTGTTCCCACAGCACTGCTGGTGACGTTGTTGCTGTCAGGGGAGCGGGTCACCACCGTGAGACCTGGCCAGGAAGGGACAACACAGTTTGAAGGCACAGCATTTCCCTCAGACTGACCATTTCTTCAGTAAATCCCTAAATATCAGAGCCCCAGAGCTCTATTTCCCCCTCAGGATCCTTTTGCTGAGCTTACCTTTCCGTACTTTATCAATGGTGAACTTGTTTGCCTCATCCTTGATGTCCTCGATGGTGGGAAGGTACAGGTCCCTGGGGATGCCACCATTCTCCTCATAGAGGAATTCCACAGTTTGCCGGGCGATATCAACCATTCCTGGCAGGCAGAAGGGACAGCAAGTTATCCTCCCCAGCCACCTCAAATGAGTTCTTATTCTCATTAAGATCCTAATTACTTAAAGATTTTCAGCCAGCCTGACAGATAAAAATTGGAGCTTTAAGTGGAGCTTTTCCTGAGCTTCCCATTAGGGTTCAGAATTCCTGCCTTGCTCTTACTAGGATTCTCCCACAAATATATTGTCCTGCCAGACCTGTATCCATTTACAAACCTCCCCTTATTAATATGTCCCTCAAAAGTTTTCCCCTGATACAGTTCCAGACAGAAAATGCATGTAGGTAATTTCTTCCCAAACTATTATTCCAAAGTATTCCTGTATCCACATCACAACAAATTCTGTTGCTATTTCTGAAGTAACTTTCCTTATTTAAATAGTCCAGCTGAAGCAAAACTGATCAAGAGCAGTCCTGACACCAAATCAAATTCCAATATGAAAGAAATGCAGGTGTTATCTCTCACCTCCTGCCCATCCCATGAACCAACGTGCATGGAATTAAGTAGAGCCATACCTAACTGGAGAGCTCCTTTAATCTGATCCAGCCCAGACTTCCTCTCAGCCTCATTACGGAATCTTCTTCGAATTGTGGGGAAAACTTTGGTTTCCCAGGCTTTAACCAAGAGGGCATAGTGATCCTCCTACAGAGACAAGCACATCAAGAAGAGAGAAGTTAATAGGAGCTGTATTTTTTATTAGGGAAGGAGGAAAAACCCTTGGGTGGCAAAATGGAAAAATCTAAATTCCAAAACGTGGTTTTGGTCTGTAAGTTATAGGAGAGATTGTGCCATGTTCCTCACCCGGGGAATGTCATCATCGTCATCATCATCACTTTCATCATCTGCAATGGGAGGGGGGTGAGGATCAGGACCTGAGGTGATGAAGTTCTCGTAGCTCAGCTCCATCTTGTAGTGGCAGGACGTGTCACTGTCATACTCTGCAGAACACACAGGGAGACACCGAGATCAGAAGGCACCCAAAACACGCCATAAATTTGAGATGCACAGCACTCCACGCTCTCCAATCAGTCACTGGGAATGTAATGCCTTTGGGCACAGCATAACCAATCGGCTGAGCCAATCCACTGTAACATCCTATTGTACTCCCAGCCCTAATGAGATCAACTCTCATTGTTGCTGCATTAATTAAGGATAATTTGCACATCCATACAGAGGAAGACCAAAGCAGAATTTTTTAATTGCCTCGTCTAAAATCAGATAAGCCCATCTTTGACAGTGCTCCAGAGGCAGCACCAGCCTGGGCTCAGATCCCCTGTAACTGATTTGACACTGAGCAGGGGGGGCTGCAGCGGGCGCTGTGGCTTTACGTTGCTGTGCCGTGGCCACGGCGGCGATCCTGCAGGGCGGGCCGTGCGTGCCGGGGTCGGAGGCGATGCTGGTGCCCGCGTCGTTGTCGCTGTCCGAGGCCATGGCGAAGGGCAGCGCCTCGAAGTTGGCGCTGATCTCCTCGGCCAGGTCGAGGCACAGGTCGGCGGCGTTGCGGTGCGCCTGGCCCTCGGCAAAGGCGAACGGCCGCGAGCCGAAGTTGGCGCGGACCTTGGTGTTCTGTGGGAGGAGCAGAGCAGAGGCCGGGTGAGCTGGGCAGGCCTGCAGCCCTGAAACCTGTGCTACAGAGCCAGCACCCTGCTGCAACACCGCTGCAAAGGCAGCTCATCCTTCTGCGTTAAGGGCTCTGCCAGGGCGAGCTGAAGGGTATTTCAATATGTGGAAACGTACCGAGGAAGAGACATAACCCCTGCGAGCCAGTCAGAGCTGCTCAGCAGCCTTGAAACCCTTCCAGGAGGCTGATACTGTGTCACAGGAGAGGAGGAGGAGGTGGAGGAAAAGCTGAAGAAAGGAGTCACCTGGGACTCACGTTTGGGAGGTGGGTCAGGGGCACGGTGAGGGCAGTGCTGTGGGAGGGGTGGGTTTGGAAGTGGGTGCAACAGAGGGGATGTCCAAAGGTAATTAGAATATGGTAATTAGATGATGGTATAAACTTGTAAAGCCTATGCAACTCAGTGTGTACAAAATACAGGAGTGCTCGTTGCCTTTTAATACTCAGAAATAGTCCAGAGAATTATTTCTCTGACTTTAAGGCAACAGGTTTGATCCTCCTCTTTGCTCTTTTTTGAAAAACCCCTCAGCCAAAGGGATAAGCTGATCCCCTCTCCCTGCCACGTGGGTTCCCAGCTATCAGGGAGAGCACTCAGCTGCTCAACAGTGACTTTGAACTTGCCTGTTTTCTGCCTTTGAGCTGAGGTGCTTTGAGCAAGTCACTGCTTGGAGGGAATACTAACAGAGAGGCTACTGGCACAGAAGAACAGCTGCTCAGTACTGTGCTACTGGGCAGAAAACGTTCAAAACAATGACC
The DNA here is from genome assembly GCA_035047845.1 of Dendrocincla fuliginosa. Classification (NCBI taxonomy): domain Eukaryota; kingdom Metazoa; phylum Chordata; class Aves; order Passeriformes; family Dendrocolaptidae; genus Dendrocincla; species Dendrocincla fuliginosa. Next base: position 10,446,543 of record JAWWMO010000038.1, on the reverse strand, counting down.
AAATGCACCTGGGAAGGCTGATGGAGTATCTCAGCCCAGCTCCAGAAGGGTAAAAATGATTAGGCTGTGGGTTTGATCCCCATATGGGCCATTCACTGAAGAGCTGGACTTGATGATCCTTGTGGGTCCCTTCTGTCTCAGAATATTCTGTGAGTCTGTGATTAATTTACTTTTTTCTAGATAGGTAAGCAGGCTCAATAATGTATATAATGTTTTTAGTATCTCTGAAAGTATATTGAGTAACAAACATGTTACTGTTCCAAACTTGCCTTTTTCTGGATGTGGACAACTGGCCACATGCCTCCAGAGACATCCTCCAGGTAGGGCCCGAGGCGCTGCCCACAGTATGTGAAATAAACTCTGCCCTTTGCTGGCTGCCCTGGAGGGGGGGGAGTTCCTTCTGTCCTTTCCCATCCAATTCCTGCCACGTCACCTGGAGAAAAACATCAAAACAAGGATCTAATTGGTTTCCTCACCCACTGTTTCCCTGACATTTGGAGGGCTCTCTGATTTCCTAGGGAAGGGAAGAGCTGGACTCACACGTACCAGGAGAGAGAGTCACATCCAGTCTGACACTCTTCCACTGCAGCAGGCTGGAGCCATTGTAATGCACTGCCCGCCCATTGCTGAGGAGCAACAGGGAGACAGTTAAACACAGCACTGAAACCAAGCAGGAGTCCAACCCACTGCCAGCTGGGGTGCTGAGAGGGCAACTCCACCCTCCTCCTTTCCCCAGGATATTCTAGTTCATCATTTTAACCTCTCAATTAGAATGCACACAGTGCTTATTGCAACATGCTCACCACACTCCTCCCTACCCTGCTCACAAATGTGCTGAGCAGCACCAGGAATTTGGACTTTGGATGGGCATCTCCAACATACTTGTGGAAGAGACAGGTGCCCACGGGGTTTGTCCAAGCACCATCCCTTTTTTCAGCTTCTGTGGCAAATCCAAATGAAACTATTGGTCCAGTGTCATCATCTGTATCTCCATAGGAAACAACTTCAATTTCCCAGTAGAATGATGGTGCCTAGAAACAGAAAGAAGACTACTTTTTAAAAAAACACCTACAAAATGTAGGTAAAAAAGGAAATTTCTTTTTTTTTTTTTGAACATTCAATGACACAAACTGCTGGAGAGTTGTTGGGAGTTCTCACCTGCACTGGGACTGGTGAGGTGGCATAGATGAAGGTGCCCCGAGGGAGCCCCCCTCCTGCACTGGGATCAGCCAGGAAGGTCACAGCTGCCAGGTGTGAGGAGAACATACATGCCCTCACTGGGGGGAATACTCTGGAGGGGCTCCACGTGATTTCTTTGGGCTGCAAACACAACAGAGCAGTTTATTCTACCCATTCCAGTTGAATTCATCATGTGAAATCCAATCCCACGCTCTTTGAGGTGCACACTTAATGCAAGTACCACAACTGCAGCCACATCCCAACACAGAAATTCACATGAAATGAAGAGTTTAAATAAGAATCCAAGCAGTTTGGCTCCACCAGCACAGGCAGACCCTGTGCACGTGGTGGGTTCACTCAGGGCAGGGCCCTCAGCACCCTTCTGTGCTCACCTGCCTTCTGTCTGCCTGGAGGGGAGGAGGGGGAGGCCGGGCACAGTCCCGGTACAACATCCGTAACCTCTCACACTGCATTTCTACCACCAGCAGCCTCTCCCCTGCAACAACAAACCACAGCAACATCAGCTGCCAGCACATCTGGAGTCCAACAAGGCAGTCTCACTACAGGAATAAATAAGACATTTGCACTCTAAGGGATCTCATCAGTCTCACTTACCTAAACAGCAGGTTTAATTTCTATTTGGGTAGCAAAGACACTTGTGTTAAGATATAAAGTTCATTTTAGTGAGCAGGTTTATGGCCCAAAGGCAGGAAAAGAATTTATGCCTGCTGTCAAAAAATCAGTACTCCCCCTTTCACAGTGGAGATGGGAATCATTGGCTCCTGCCCTAAACACCCTTCCCTTCAGCCACTTTTCCTAAAACTCACCCTTGAACTGAGACTTTGGCTGGGCCCACTGCTTATCCTTAAACAATAGGGAAAGAATTAGAGCTCAGTGATAAGGAATGTAAGAAAGCATAGCAAAAGCCCAGCAAAAAGGTCCTAAGAAGAAAACATACAAATGATAATGTCAAGGAATACAGAGCAGGATACACTGGAGGCAAGAAAAGGGGAGAGGGTTCAGAACAGACAGTCCCAGGACTTGAATCTGCTGTGACACGAAGAATAATCATATTCTGGCCCAAATTCCTGCCTGATGTTTAATGATTTAGTGTGACCATTAGCTGCTCTTCCATCAGCAGCTCTGCAGCAGTGACCAGACACTGTCCTGTGCCAGTCACTGCACTCTGAGCAGCAGGGACAGAACCCTGCAGTGGCTGGAAAAGCTGGGACATCCCTGCCCCAAACACGGCACAAGGTGCTGACACCTACCAGGGCTGCACTCTTGGGCCACCAAATTCAGCACTTCTACAGCAGCTGGACACTGTTGAATGAATTCTTCACAGAATGAGCTGTCTTCCAACAGCTGAGCCATCACCAGGCATGCTCTTAATGGAAAAAGAACACATTGGAAGCATTACAGAAGGGTATGTTGAATTCAAAACTGTCTTTACAAGTACTGAATTCAAGACTATTCAAAGCTGTTTTTTCAGGTATGGAATTCAGGGCTGTTTTAAAAGCCAACATGTCAACTGATCTACTTGTCTACCTGCTTAGCTGTCCACTGGAACCTCCCCAAAGACAGCTCTGCCCTGCTTCATAACTGGCTTTCTATGAAGAACTCTCAATGCAGCACTACAGGGACACTATTTTTGGGACTCACAAACAACCCCCAGACACAAAATGTCCTTAAGGAAGCACACAGGAATTTCTGCTGTCATATGTCAATACCCCCAGAGGAACAAAACAAGAAGCCATGCAATTGCCTTGAGTATTTGTGCACAAACAGCCTGGGCTGGAGGGGCCCCAGAGACTCACCTGGTTCTTATTTCAGCAAGGAGCCGGACCACTGCCATTACTGGAGTTGAGCCATCTCCTGTTGCAGGAAGTGAGGTGTGAATAGATAGACTTCCCTCCTGAGGGAGCAACATGGACTGGACTGCCTGTACTACCTTCTCAGTAATGGACAGTTTATGAAGAGGCAATGCCTGATGGTGGGGGGGCACGGTAAAAAGTTAAATTCAAGTAGTTAGTTTCTAGGAAATGAGGGTGTTTTATTACCTGGAGTTAATTCTCATATTGTACTACCACAAAACCAAATACCAGTTAAAGAAAAGAACAGAAATAAACACCACCACCCCCCCCCCCCCTCCCCAGTATGCAATTGAACATCTTTAAGCACAAAAGATGAATATTCATGTTACTCGAATGAGAACTTAAATACAGGTATTGTTAAGATACGTTTAAAATCATAAGCAAGCTTTGCAAAGAATCTTTAATCAAAGATAACCCAGACTGTTTTTAGATTAATTGTCAGTGAGAGAAATCAACAAGTATTGGGTCTCAGAGTGAATACTGAAGTGTGGAAACCCCCGTACCTCAGGCCTCGGCACACAGAGCCTAGATAACGGAATAGTTAGTGTGTCTGCTGCTTGGGAGCTCTTTCTACTGTCTACACTGGCAGCTGGGAATTTGACCGTAGCTATACCTTCTTGTTCATTAATAGATGCCACAACTCCAATGCTTCCTGCTATGCCTTTACCTAAAACCTACAACCAGAGAAGGGCTGCATAAGATGAAGGTGTTAAAACAAGGGTCAGTCAGTGTCTGACATCACACACCAGCCCCACACACAGCCAGGGGTTTGGGAAACACATGGCATTGCAGCTGCTCCACAGTCACACTGCTCACCAGTCTCCCAGTGCAGGCAAACCAGCAGAAAAGCACCAAGGATCATTTAAGATATAAAATATGAGCAGTGCTGAATTACCTGGACTTCAGAACCTATTTTAATTGTCTCCTTAAAGCCCCCCAGAGCACAGAGGGCAGCCACTGCCTGCCGAGCAATTCTTTGGAGTTTAGCAAGTTTCCTTCCACTGCTGCTGCCGTTCTCCAGAATGCTCTCTGCGTATTTCCCAAGCTGTGGGATGTACATCAGAGCCCGGGACAGAACCTGCACACAGAGGCAAGGACACCAGAGATGACTTCAAAGCACAGCTCAAACACAACCCAACGCCCCGAGCCTCCAGCCCACACAGTCTCAGAAGAATTACTTTTGTTCCTGAAGAGAATTATATAACTCAAAATATTCCAAGTTCTCTGAATTGTGAACACCATCAAAGCCAGGTCCATCCCCTGGTAACTTTTGGAATAGAATATAATCTTAGCAAAAGTCTTTCTCAAGGGTTTCACCTAAGCAGCAGATGAGGTGCTGCAGGATTCAAGGGAAGATAAAAGGAACATGTTCTGCTTTCCAGCCAGCATTTTCTCCCTTCAGAGGCCACGGCCAAGAGGAACAAACAGCAAACAGAATAATCACCCAAAGACAAGGGACCTCCCTAAACCAACAGCATGACTGATGCCTGGAAAGAGTGGCAGGTGAATTACAGCAGGACAACACTTCATGCAATGATGGGTAATCTTTGACAAGTTATTATTGATTATAATTGGTTATTTTTATAATATTGAGATCTATAATCAGTAACATAATTGTTGTTGTTACTGCTATTGTTATTGCTACTGATATTGTCATCATCATAATGTTTGCACCCTAAGACACCATATATGCTATTATCATGTAAGTTTGCACCCTAAGACACCATATATGCTATTATCATGTAAGTTTGCACCCTAAGACACCATATATGCTATTATCATGTAAGTTTGCACCCTAAGACATCATATATGCTATTATCATGTAAGTTTGCACCCTAAGACACCATATATGCTTATCATCACATCTGTTTGTACCCTGAGACATCAGAGAGATTCCATGTGCCAGAAAGCTGGTTCTGTGCAGCCACAGCTCCCAATTTGAAGCAGTAAAGGGCAGAGAACCCTGGCAGTAATGGAGCGGTGTAAGCCCCAGCAGAGGGCCAGGGGGCTGGCTGGCCCCTGCCCCAGCTCTCACCTTCTCAGCAGTGGTGGTCCAGATCTGGGCGGCGCTGGACTCGGGGGCCATGAGCAGGCTGTGCAGCAGCGCGATCACCTCGGCCGCCATGCTGTTGGCAACGTGCCCGCTGATGAACGGCCTCACCGGGTCTGTCCTGCACGGCACCCACACAGCCCACCATCAAACACCTCCCTCCCCCTGGCACCAACAGGCAGCTCAGAGGGAAAAGGGGTGTCTCTGAACAGCCAGGCTGCTTGCTGCAGACAGGCAGAATGTCCACTGAGGGACCCACCTGGCGAGCTCGGAGTTCCTCTCTCTGCAAATGGATGTTTGTGCTGTCTTCTTCTTGTCCCCAGTGGACAACCCACTGGTGGTTTCTGGGTTCACAGTTTCTATGGGGGGCCCCACGCTCACTATTAGGCCAGACTGTGCCCACTTGGTTGCCTTTCGAAGAGCTGCAGCAGCTTCTTCTGTAATAACTTCACAGCAGCCACTCTGCAAATGAAATGCCACAGGAGATAAAGCCCAGTGTGGGATCTGCCTGGCCACTCTCCTCCCTCTGAGTATGTAAAAGCACTGAGAACACAGCAAAACACCTCCTGGCTGTGCATTAGTCACACAAGACAAGTTCTTTCTTTCTCTTGCTTTTTCTCATCTACAAAGAGATCAGGGATCAATTCATTGACTTTAATACTCCATTCTTAGATTAACAGTATAGTTTTCCTGATCAAAAGGCCACAATTGAGTATTTCTGGTGCAAATACCCAAGAACATATCCAAAAATACATGTGAAATTTTAACTCAGATATGTGGTTTAAAATTCAGACTTATCAATGTGCATTATACACTCCATGAAGGAGAAATTAAAGGGGCTGAAACATGACCAGCAATGGCTGGAGGAAACATGAGCTGCAGTTCTTGCTCATCATTTACCCCTGTTGTTACATCAGGAACTATATAATGCAAATACTGCATATAAAATTTTCTTTCTGACCAGTTAAAGTCTCCTTTGTTAAATGTTGCTAACATCAGTAGAAACTAAGACTTCTGATGTTGAGTAATTCCTGTTATTCCTTTCCTTACCTTTGTCATGTCTCGATCCATCTTCACCACTTTCTCCATGTTGGCTCCAGTTCCCAGGCGGAATGGACGCCCTTCGGAGCTACTGCAGGAGTGAACACAGAGTATGTGAGCTCTGCTCCACTGGTGGAGAGCACAGCTCAACTCCACAGTCCAATCTAACATATTATGTGTGTTTTCAAATTATCTCAAAGCAACTCCTGCAACTGAAAGGGTTCAGCAGTAACAGAAATACTCAGCAGTAAGAGACATTCCCAACAGCACTGATTTACAAATGGAAATGAATACTACTGAATGTAGTTATTTGCAATTTATCCATTCCCCCTTCAAAAAGAAGCATCAGGAAATGACTTTTACTGATCACAAATGCCCAAGGGCTCTGAATAAACCTTTCACCTGTACCTTTTAGTATAATTTTTAGAGCATGGGTTCAGAATCAATGTGGAGTGGGGGAAGATGAAACAAACAGCACAAAATGCAAGAGGTGGTGACGTTGGCTGTTTGACATTCAGTGATCCCAACATCCAGGAGGGTACTGGGAATACCAAAGAAGGTTCAATAGCAAATTATTGTCCAGCTCATGCAGTATTAAAAGCAATGCTTTTAAAGCCACTTTGCTCCGACAGTTCTATTTGTTAGTCCTACAGTCTGTCACACCACAGACAAGATCAATTATATTCCATCAGAAAACTGAATCCAAGTAGCTAATTTTTCATGTGATTGTTTTCAGACAGATGTCCTTATGTTCCTTTGCATTATCCTATTGTTTTGCCAGTAAACACAACAAGTTGGGAAGACACTTTGCTTTCCCATTTGCTGTTACATCTAGGATGGATTGCTGCAGCACTGAAAAAAACAAAAGATAAACTGAAGTGGCAAACCTGGTTGCTAATTCCAAGCCAGTGAGCTAAGCTTACCTCAGTAACGGCTGAAGGACTTCATGGGATGACTGGTCTTCTCGTTTATGAATAAAAATAGAGAGTTTACCATCCACTGCCTCGCTTTCCTCTCCAGGGTCTTTGTCACCTTTTATGGAATTTTTAGGGCTGGCTTTTGCCAAGGTGGTATCTGGCTCAGAGGCAGTTGGAGAAAGAACTGTCTGGCACCCTTGAAGCAGAAAGGAAGAAAAGAAAACCAACAAAACCACAACCATGAGCTCCATCAGCATGACTGCCTTGCAATTCCTCACAAGAGCACGACACCCAAGAGCTGGTGGTACCTGGCACTACGTAATCTGCCAGCTTTGCCAGCAGCAGGGAGGCAATCTTGGAGGCTGGATCACTGGGATCATCCTGCTCACTGTTCAGAGAGGGCACTGAGTAGCTCCAGGGAGGCAACTCCACATTGCCACAGTCCTCAACACTCATGAGAGGCAGCGCAGCGCGGCACAGCTGGAGGATTATAAGGACCAGCTTTGGAGAAGGACGTTGGTCCAGGAGAAGTGACAGGAGCTTGGACACACAGGCTGGCTGGCTCAGGATGGCTTTCCCTATGTGACTCCTGAAAGGGAAAAAAAACAGGTAACTGCTGTTGGAAGAAAAAATTACTGAGTGATGGTGCTCTTGAAATTCAAAACAAATCGATTTGTTGTTTACAAAACACATTAAAAACAATTTCATTGTCTGACAAAACATCTGCAACAATTGTTATGTAACTTGACAGCACTGATTTAAACACTGTCAAGATTTAGAATGGTTTGGAAAAATCCCCAAAAGAACATCCATACATAGAAAAAAAAAACCCTCGAGAGAGAGAGAAGGCCTGGTACCTTGACAGGTCATTGAGAAGGCTGAGCACATCCTGAAGGGCATCATTGCCTGCTGCCTGGTTGCCACAGCACTCGGTGGCCCGTGCCAGGTGGTTGGTGAGGAGGCTGGAGACCTGCCGGGCCAGGCCGGAGTGCACAGCGTCTGTGGAACCACCTGCCAGAGGAAAGCAAGAACACACAGCTGTCAGGAACAATGGGGGCACACACCTGCACAAAATAAACCCTGCCACCACATCTACATCCCAGCAGCCAAGAGCCACGTGCCTGTGTGGTTATGTGTATTATGGGTGAACCTATCACAGAAGGAACTCAGAGTGGTCACTCAGGGTCTCTGGTTATCTCTAGATAGAATCAAGTGCAGACTTGAAATTATCTACAAAATTAACACCCTCATATGGAGGGGGGAAAAAAGCTACTTTTTTTTTTTTGCATCCACCTGTGTGTGCTGAAGAACCCCCACAGTTCTAAGTGAAGATGAGTGAGAGCACAATTTGAAACACATTTACAGCACAGAGGCATTTCAGTGCTCCCACCTTCCTCCTTCTCCCACTCCACGCAGCGGTTGGCCAGCACCTGGAAGGCAGCCCAAGCCATGGTGGCCACCTTCTGTTTCTTGGTCTGCTTTTCATTGGAGCTGGATTCTGTCTGGCTGCTCAGGCTGCACAGCCTGTCCATGAGCTGCACCAGCCCACTGCGCACCAAACACTTCTCCTCGCTCCTGCACGAGAAGAGAAATTCACATTTAATTAACTTTTCAATCATTAACACATACAATGAGAACACAGAGCTCGCTGTTAACTCAGGAATTAATTAGTTCACTTTGCAGAAAGATGATTCTGTCTCTCCCTTGTCCTTCCCAGCTGAAATTCTTTATGCTGAGGAAGTCTAACAGCATGTTCTCAGCTGCTCCTGACAATGAGTGTATTTATGCCACATAATGCTTGTCCTTAAGGCAAACCCTGGTGAGGACAGGTGTGGATCCCTCCTCCCGCTGCTGAAGCCCCACCTTGTGTAGGGAATGGTGCAGAGGAGGCCGATGCTGTTGGCACAAGCGATGGGGTACCGGGCACACAGGGACACCACGGATGTCATCGTCTCTCCAAAGGCTTCCTGGACCTGTTCCACCATCCCGCCACACGTGAGCTCCTCGATCCTGTTGGGAGGGAGGGATTGGGGATGAAGGGCTTTCCTGGGTAAGTGAAGTGAACAAACTTCCAAAAGCAGCTTTAAGAAATTACAATCAGCACATAGTAAGAATCACCCAAGGGAGATTTGGAGTGGAAACTGCATATCATTTACTCTTTTCATATGAAACATGTTAATAGGAGAGGAGGGTAATTATAGCTCAGACATGATTGAAATCTACAAATAAAATACTGACAAAACATTTATTAAATTTAGATGACAGTACCAGCTCAATCTACCACAAATACCTAAAATTAACATTAATTTAGAATCAAATCAAGAGAGTAAAATCCCCTATACATCTGTGGACATGCCATCCCACTATAAAAGTTCATCTACAGACAAATAAAAGTGTTTTTTACAAGTTTCTGCCTTTTTACCCCACAAGGCCCATGGTCTTTGTTGCAACCTTAGCTCTGCCAACTTGCACCCTCACAGCTCCTCCCTTCTCACGGCTTTGCTTTGTAAGCAATTTATTCCCTTCCCCAGAGCCCCAAGTGCTTGGTGTTGGAGGCACGGACCCACCTCGGTCCCCCCTGCAGCACCATGGTGACGGGGCCCACGAGGTGGGTGACGCCGCCGACGCGCACGGCCGCCGTCAGCAGCTCCCTCATGTGCACCAGGGCCTGCTTCCTGGTGTTGCCACGGCGCCAGCGGGTCTGGGCAGCCAGCAGGAAACTGCTGCTGGACACCTGGGGAGGTTGAGGGGGTTGTGAGACACACCACACACGTCCTGCTTCGGGGCAGGTTGGATGTGACAATGCCATCAGGACGTACCGCCTGGTCGGGGTTGGTTCCGATGAAGGCAAAGAGCTGCCCCAGTAAGACACTGTAGGTGGGTTTATCCCTGCTGTCCTCGATGGCCAGCGACTGCAGCAGAGTGAAGGAGCTGCTCCGGTGGCTGGTGACGTGCCGGCGCCTGCGGGACACAGCACTGTTGGACACGGGATCTTACACCTCATCCAGTGACCAACCAACCTGCTGTGCCTGCAGTTTCTGAGCTTAACAACACAGGCTGGAAGGAGCAAAGCCTGTTGTACCTCTGAGTGGCTCGGGCGAACTCGATGTCCTCGCTGCCAATCATCTCCAGGTCGGACGGGGCCGACATGCTGCGCAGGAACACGGGCTGGCGCACGGCGTGGCACAGCACTTTGGCCTCCGAGGCTGATTTACAGGCTACAAGAGCATCACACACAAAACAATTGCACATACCCTCCCCCAGCAGGAGTGCCAACTGGTTTAACATCACTGGGGATGCTCCAGGGAAAGCAAAAAACCTGACTAAGCGAGAACGTGCATCTAAAATGTGGGGATTTTCCTGTTTCCAGGGCTTGTGTCCAATCAGTTCTCTTTTGATTAAGTATTTTCCCCCAGTAAATCAAGGTTAAAATTCCACATATTATAGCTCAGACCTCAATTTACCACCATTTCAGAAATGTAATCAGAAAACTTATTGTAAAAGAATTAACTTCCTTTGAAAAGGAAGGTCTCATTTTGAAAGAGGGAAAATAAGAGCAAACAAATAAATTATATTCTAGAAAATGCTGGTAATGAAATGTGTACCTGGAGTCTCTGCAGGGGTACCAGAGATGCTCCTTGTGATACCAGACTGTGCTGCAATGGTGACGTGCAGTAACAGCTCTGCTCTGTTCATCAGGCTCTTCACTAAGGCTTTTGTTTTTGCAAGGGGGTGGGAGGTCTTCTGTATCAGGGAATTCACCTCTTGGAAGAACTTCTCCCTGAGATTATGAAAGGAAAATAAAAGAAACAAACTCAATTGTGTTTTAATGCTTTCTGAAAGGAAGAGTTAGTGTGAGAAAGGTTAGTTTATAGATCACATAGGGTATCGATCTATTTTATGCCAACAAAGTAGAAAGCAGAAAAAATTAAAGAAATAAATCAGTGATTTGTTAGTAAGTACTATTAGCTGTAGGCACTGATCTTAATACATTTAGCACAACTTTTAACAATTTAACCAGATACAACTACTTTTGGAACTCACTGAAATCCCACAAAGATGGTGCCCACCTTTCAGCACCATCCCTGAACAGCTCCCTCCCCAGCCACCTACTGACCTCAATGCCAGGACCACGTTCTCAAGGTCACTCCCATCAAAACAAACTTCCTTCATCGAGCACAGCAGCTCCAGCTCTTTCATCTTGCTCTAGACAAAGCGAGGGGAGAGGATGAGCCTGTTGTGGGAGGGCACAGGAAGCACGAGGAAGCCGGCAGAGACGGCGCTCACCTCGTTGAAGTGGTAATCATAGAAGAATGGGACATTGTTCTCCAGCTTCCCATGCAGGGCATCATCCACCTCGTTCTGCCACTTCTGCTCCAGCTCAGCCACGCTCTGATCAAGAGATAAAAATAACTCTTACTGCACTTGTTCACCTTAAGGAGCAGAAGAGATGTCAAAATCAAAAATCTGAGTACATTTTGTATTTTTGGGTTTTTAAAATGCACCTTTATTCTCAAAAAAAGCCTCCCGGTTTTTTAAATGCAATTTGATTTTTACCTGCAATTGTCTCTCCATGGCATTTAGCTTCTTAAAGGTCTCTCCCATGATTTTACAAAGTAAATCATATTCTTCAGCGTGCTCTTCCTGATACTGGAAATTTATCAGGGACTGGAGAGCATCAACCAAATTCAAATGTTTAATCACACACGAAACTACCATCTCCTCCATCACTTCTGGCTGGATCACTTCCCTAGGGGTAGAGGGAAAGCCAAAGTGATTAATCAGGAGCAGGAGACAAGGTTTGGCAATTCACATTTACACATCACGCCCTGCTGCATTCACAGACGAGGCTGAAACCAGAGGGAAACCAGGACTACCCACTTTATACTGGGTCTAAATTGAGGCCGAGCCCGTCCAGAGATTTCCCTGAGCTTTATCATGATTCCTGGAGGCAGCCTAATCCTTGGCAGGTCAAAGTAGTGTCCAACAGGAGGCACGAGCACATCGGAGGGGTAGGTGAACTCCCTGTCTTCGTCTATAGTAAGAGGCAACGGAGAGGGACTTGGAGTAAGGGCTGGAGATATGACACCATTGGCTTCCACCTGCCACTGGCACCTGGGAAAACAAATAAAAACAGATGAAAAGGATTGGGTTTGGCCCTCTAACCCTCCCCCCTCATTCAGAAAGACACATCAGCCAACAAGACACAACAAAGACTAAATATTAATGCAGTTATATATTAATACATAAAGTGTGGCTTGTCCCAAGCATAACCCAACCCTCCTTTCACTCTCAAAACCCCCTCTATTCTCTGCAGGTAAAATTATCCAAACATGCCCTTAAAGCACAAGACTTGAGCACAGCCACACAAGTCACCTTCCCACAGAAAAAAACCCACATGGGAACTCAGATCAAAATGGGTTTTTTTACCTTTGTAACAGTTTGGATCTTAAGAGCTCTTGACAGGTTTCTTCATCTTTGGTAATTTCTGGTCCATTGTACAAGATCCTCAGCATGGAACAGGCCAGCACAGAAAGGCCCAGGGCCAGGTCCACCAGGAAGGGCAAACCTCCTGACACGTCCTCTGAGGATTCCTGCAGCAGGAAGAGGGATGAATTCAACTAATCCATCAACATGAAGTCCTTCCCAATGTATTTGTAGATAGATTTCATATATGATCTTATATATCAGAGATACAGCTCTGTACCAGTCACATCCCTTATAGAGTACACTCAAAAAAGACTTAACAAACAACAGCAATTTGCAAGACCTCAAGACAAGAAATAAGGGATTTACACATTATTTTCCTGAACCAAGAAGGAAAAGGTAAGGTTATTTTTGGTTCAGTCACTGCCATCCCACAGGCCTAGTCCTAACTTCCTGGCAGTGGGATTCAAGATTCCTTGTGTCGACCCCAGCATCCCTCCCCTCTCTTCTTTACAGGCTGGAATCAGTTCCTCATTAAATCTCTGATTTCCACGTTGTTACAAAGAAATCCTGATCTACGAGCAACAAGGGACAGGAAGGTGACTTCCTCCAGGTCCAGAGCCAGTGACAGGGAAGAGATAAGACATCTATGATAACAACTATCCCCATAAAGCATGAGACAGCCCACAGGGCTCCCAGCTAAGGAGGCCAAACATTTAAACTCCGGCTCTGCCAACAGATGATCTGCCTCTCTGCCCAATCCCTGAGTTACAACGGAGTGAGAAGCCCAGCTCACAGGCTGGAGGGGCCTGCCCTGAGAGCTGCAGTACCTGCGCTCGCACCGTGCACGCAAAGCCCCACATGGCCTTGTCGGGGGTGTTGTGCTCCCGCCCGCTGCGCATCTCGAACGAGAAGGTCACTGTGTCTCCCTCCACCTTCACAGGAGGGAGGAGGGGGAAAAAGAAGAGACATTTAAGAACTGAGGCAAACAAACAGGTTTATTTTATAGATTATTGCTTCTAATGACAGTAATCTGAGTAGTATTATCTCCAGTTACATATTTGGATTTAAGGTTCTCCCCTTTCCCGAGGGTATCCTTTAATAGGTTATTTAATCTCAATTTTGCTGCTGGTTACCTACAGTAAAACAAAAAGAACCACCAGAGTTGTACAATCCAAAGCAGGATCTATCAGTGTGTTACTTAGCCTTGATTGCCATTGTTTGTCTGCAAGAACCCAGGCAATAATTAACAATTCTTTTCCTGAAGGAAGACAGACAAGCTCTTCAATTAGAAGAATGACAATGTATTAATCAAAGAGTTTGCTAGAAGAGCAATACCAAAATCTATGTGTGAGAAATAAAGGAAATTCCATCAACTGTGAACAGTAGAGTGCTTGTCTGAAATTGCTTTCTAGTTTATTACCACTCAATTTTCTTGTTAAAATGACTTCTTGTTATGCATATAAACCCAGTTCTAATGTGGGACAAGGTAGCAGCACAAACATGGAACAGAACAATCATACTGTAGGGAGTCTGAGGGAACACACTGCCAAATTATTGGAATATTGATGTTTCAAGAAGTTTGAGGGATTCTGCTGTCTTAGTTTTACTGCCAAAAACATCCCATGAAATTTCAAAACCCAACAGAAATGGCTGGAAAGTTGTTATATTTCCTACTTGTTTTATTTGGGGGTTACTGTCAAAAAACCAGACTTCTGCCCACAGAGCTTGAGGGAATCTGCACAGCCTCAGAGTGTGCAGGACCTTCTCCTTGGAGGAGGTACTTAGGAGAAGAGCAGTGCCATTAGAGACTCCAGGCCTGAAACATTCCATCAGGAATTCCAGTAAGGCATAAAACAAGAGAAGCACCACACGTAACACACAGCAGAGGTCAAAGATGTTCCCCAAGGAACAGCTCACTTAGCAGGGGTAAATGTACACTTAAAAGCTTGGAATTCATTGCTATGAGGGTAAAACAGGCTTGACATGGTTTCCAAAAGGGAATGTTCTATGGGAAATATGGCTGGATCATAATACTGTACCTTCACTAAGTCCTTGGGCCAACCAGTTCCTAAGACACTACGGCTGCCATATCCCAGTGTATTGCCTCCATACTCAGCAACCTTCCTACTGTTTGTGTTAGGACCAGCATAGATCACCAACTTCAAAACATAAAATACACTGTTAGACTGTAAGAGAAAAACAAGAAAATCTAATAATAATAATAATACTTAGCACTCACCCCGCGCTTTCCACTCTCAAAGCGCTTCCTCAACATGAACAAAGCCTCACAGCTCGGTGAGGGGAGCAGGGTAAGTATTATTATCCCCATTTTACAGATGGGGAAACTGAGGCAGAGAGGAGCTCCTGAATTACAGTGCTCATGGGAGCTCCCTAGAACAGCTCCCACCAGCCAGGGATTGATCCTGCTCCCACCAAAGGCCATGTTTTGGCAGCTGCTTCAGTGGGAACACGATGAAGCCCGGAGTTTTCTGGGGGAGTTTAAGCACTCAGGGGTGACATTAATATTAAACATGCCCATAAATAACTAATGGAGTATCACAGGACTTGTTCTTTGTCAAGGAATAGACAGCAGGAATTAACAAGCAGCACAAGGAGCTCTCTGATAATACAGTTTTCAGTGCCATTAGTTGTGTTGTTGAAACTGAAATACTTGTTTGTATTAATCCATGTAAACAGGTTATTTATTTATCATCAAGGCAAAAAGTGACCTCTGCAGTTCTGCCCACATTAAACCAACTGTGCTGACTACAATTTGAGGAATAAGGAAAACTCAACAAGAGCTGAAGTGAGAAGCAAATCAAACTCTGACAGGCTGAGCCATCCTGAAATTATTTTTTAAAAACCCTCAGGATTTGATAGGAACTTCTGAGAGGAAAAACCAAACCAAACCCCTCCCCACCTCTGGCATGTCCCACAGTTCTCCCATTCCAGAACTACCACTACGCTTTTGAGGACAATTCCTCGTTCCAGAGGTTCTGATCTGGCCCTTCCTTACCTTATCATAGTCATACTGGGAAGAGCATCTGTTGTCAAATCTAAGATACAAACAGCGGGCTCCTGGAATGTGGACAGTTTCCTTAAATTTATAGTTATCCCTGACGGGATGAACTGTCTCTACAGTCTTCCCAGCAGCCCAGGGAGCAGGGATCTTCAGCCCAGTGAGGAATCCTGGCTCTTCCTTCTCTTCCAGCATTCTGAAAGCACAGGGAGAAATCAGTCCTAAAATGCAGCACTCAGACATTGGAAGAGCAAGTCCTTAAAACCACCTGTCATGGACATGGACACAGGACAGGAGGTGCTGACTCCTGGCTTTAGGCATAACTGCACTGAGGGAATTTATACATTATATGTCCTAAACGTTTTCACAAGTTCTTTAATACTGCAAATTCTCTAACACAGCTGGTTTTAAATAAGCAGTTTTTATTTAATTTAGCTGTTTCTGTTTCTAAGCAGGAGTTGGATAACTTTGAGCTGAGACACAGGATTTAAATGCAGGGCTTAAAATAGTTGTATTTCTCTCTTTAAATTAAACCATTTAATATCTTTGCAATGGTTTTAATTCTGTATCTCATGCTGCCAGAGCAATTTACATTTTCTCTTGATGGTCTTCCTTGGCCTGATTTATTGTTAGAGGAACATTTGGAATTCATTCCTAATGCTTGAGGTGGGGGGGAAAAACCAAACCAAACCATACTCTGTGTAAACAACCTGAAGATATGAGTCGTTTAATTGTATATGAAAAAATGATTTGGAACTAATTGCCTTTTGTAAAGGCTTCTATAAATCTAAACCAGGCTTGGAAATCACTACAACATGCCTTTACAAACACACTAAAATGAGAATTGCTGCTTTAGGATTTATCCCACAACAATGGCCAAACAAACATGGGCCTGCCCCATGGAAAGCCCCAAAGGCACAGGAAATCACCTCTCGTCAGGTAAGAGCTTCCCCTTCTGCTCTGAGGCACAGCTGGGGGAGCTGGTCAGCTCTGAGAAAACTGGAGACTGGGTTTTGAGCAGCAGTGCAGTCTGTGGCCCAAAAGACACAGTGTTAGGGACATGCAAACAGCAAAGCACTTTAAAAGCTCATTACTGAAATCATTAACAATCTCACTGTATGTTGTTGTTGGCAATAAATCATTACTGAGTAGCTGCTGGAGCAAGTCAAACTTAACATTCAGCATTATCAGCTTGGGCAGCTGTTGAGAAATCCTTAAACTCTGATGTGTGGCTCAGTTACTGCAGGAAGTTGAGCAAAACCTGCAGCACTTTAGAGCCAGTTTAGAACCATTTTTAGAAGAGGTTTTTGTCCTTTGCAGCCAAGAGCTGCCCCAGAGGCCATACCTGACTGGTGTAAAGAACCAGCTGCACCAGCTGAGGCATCAGGGCATCAGCCATGGTGAGGGTCTGCAGGTTGGGGTGCATCAGAGATGTCAGCAGCACAGGCAGCAGGTGACCAAGCATTGTAGCCTTTGTGATCTGCTCCAGGCCTTTCAACCTGTAAGGAGAGTCGAGGTTTCCACAGGAACAGCTGTTTTCAGAGAGTGTCACTTCTCTTTTTAGTCAGCTCTTTAATCTTGTAGCAGCCAATTCAAGCCTCAGCAGAGAACACTTACATTATATTTAAAAAAAACAAAACACCAAAAAATTCATCTTGAAAACATTACTTCTGTAAAGTGTCAGTGACCTTGTCTTGGCTGACAAGCCTCACTAGACAATCAGAGAGCAGGAGACAGTAAATCAACAGTTTAATAATTACTTAGGAAATGCTAAGCTCCCCTGGGCATAGGATGAAAGTCGCCACCAAACACAAATGTACTTGTTCAGTTGGATATCAGCTCCCAGCACATGAAGCTCCAAGTACTTGAAAAGAATCTGGAGCTACAAAAATATATTTGAGCTGGAAACCATCTGAAAATATCTCCAAGGAACTGAGTGTTGTCAATAAACACAACTAATCTTGTGGGCACAGAAAAGCAGGACTGCAACCTGAAACACAGCTGGGAGAGGGAGGTGTTTAAAGAGAGAAAAGCTCACAGCTTTTATCTGCACCCCATTCCCAACACAGACTTTCAGGAGGAGGGAAGACAGGGAAGGGCAAGGTGGTGTTGATGAAACATGGGATATCAACCACATCCAGGGTTTGTCACGGATAAAATATCCAGTCTTGCTGCTAGAGATCTAATAAGCAGGAATTTCAAAACACACAGGAGTATTCCCAGCTAATTCCAGTTTATTTCCAGGTATCCCACTCATAAATGCCACAGTAACCAACTAAATCCTTCCCAGTTTGAGGGTCCTACAGATACATCAACCCACAGATTATCAGGCCTGACATGGAGGGTCTGACTCTAAATTCTTTATGAGACAAGTGCTAAACCAATGCTACAGGAACAAACAGATCCTATACATTCAAAGCTCAAGGTATAAACAATAATTAATGTCAACTGTGACTGTACAAAGTTATAAGGAATAACTTAGAAAGAATAATTAATCTTTACAAAAAGCAGCACTGTTTTCAAGGCAGAAACCCCTCCCTGTCTTACCTTTGCTCCCTGTCAGGGATGTCACTGTTAATTAGTGCTGTAGTGACTTGTTGCAGCATTTCTAAGACCTCATCACATCCTGTCAGAATTTGGGTAGCAAGAGACAAAATGCTGGTCTTTAGTTCCTAGGGACAAAGAGAGTTACAGGATACTTCAGTCCTTAGAGAACCCCCCAAAAAGGACAACAGAACAAAGGGATGGCTTTCCAAATGAGAGCAATGATAGTGTGACCTGGCAGGCCTGCAGCAGGAGAGTCATCCACCACTTAAATTTGGGTAAGGTTAAGCCCAAAGTGCTGGGACAAAGGAGGTGCATGTTTTAGAGGATGCACACCCAGTTTCCCCAGGGAAACACTCCCCAGGAGCAGCACAGCAGAGCTGCCAGCCAGCCAGACAACACAATGTCCTGGGATGGGCAGCACTGCAGAGAGAGAAACTGGACAATGAAAAGGAGGGGGAACACAGGGAAAACACCCCAACCCTGAGCAGCTCCTCAGTGAGCCTGCCCAGGCAGGTTGCAGGCACACAGCCTGGGAGCAGCAGACAGGAGCAATGCCAGAAATGCAGCAGCAATGCCATCAGAGCAGAGTCATGACAAGAGTGACTGTGGCAAGAGAGCCTGAAGCCAGGACACGTCTGGGAGTGTGGGGAAGGCCACGCCAGCAGTAATATGAGGTGACACCATTTTAATACACCTCAATAAACCTTGGCCTCTAACAGCTTCCTTCCCACCAACTTTATTAATTTGATTTCAGACAACAGATGCAGGTGGCTCTACACAAGCTTTTCTGCAAGAAAGCAGAAGCCAAATAAGGCAGATGAGGAAATCCTTTTCCATTCAAGTCTGAAACTTAATTTTTCAAGGACAACCTGTGTGGCTTGGAGAAGTATGTGGGGGCAGTGTGTCCAGAAAGGATTCCTGGCACATGAAGCTTCTTACTATCACACATTTATATGGATGCATTTTAAACCTCATTACACATATATTTAGGAAGGGTCTGCCCTCACTGACAATACAGACCCCAAGCTGGAACACTCAACACAGAACAACTGCAAACTTTACTACAGACAGTTTTTTTCCTGTTCTCCAGCTATTTAACTACACAAAGAGGGAAAAATGCAACAAAACAAGAGGAGAAAGCAGTGCAGAACAAGGTGTCACAGGAACAGTGACAGGAAAGAGCCATACTAGAAGAAAACTTGGTGTTTACCTGTACCTTCAATGTCTCTCCCTGCAAGGAGCTGTCACTGTCATCGTTCTCATCAGGTTTAATCAAAATAGTGTTACTGAGGAGGTGGTTCTGCACAGCCATCAGGTACCTCAGGCAGGAGGATGCAGCCTTCAAACAAACAACACACTCTGCATTATCTGAGCCTTTAATCACCCTGGAGTCAGGCACTCCTTGTACCTCCAAAGGGAAAAGGGGCATAAAGGCTCAGGAACAAGACAAGCAAGAGCAAAAAATTTCCCTGAGACAGATTTTTTTAATTGATTTAAAGCTTAATACATATTTTATAGAAGAAACTGCTTGCAAAACGCTGAATTTTGTGAAGTAACTCACAGAAATACCAAGAGGCAGCATAACTTTATTCAAGGATGGAACATTACAGTAATACTCAAGTACTGTAAGAAATACTTAATTCTTAGAGGAAAGTGCCACCACAGAGTTAACTTTAATTCCTGAAGGTGCCACTTCTCCTTTCCCACCCTCCTGCAGCACAGACCATGATTTCCTGTCCCCTGGCAGTGTTTCCATGGAAGCCCAACTCCCTTTGGTCAGGGAGCTGATCCTGCTGAAAACATCTACCCATCCTTTCAAATGGCAACTTCCCCTCATTTGTGTCTGTAAATGTTAATCTTTCCTTTTGCATGAATCATTACACACAACTGCATCTCTTGGGTTTTAAGTTGCTGTGATGCTTTGCAAATTGAGATACAACAAACCTCCCTTACAGTGACCCAGCTACCAGAGCAACTGGAAAATATATCCACATATAAACCTGTTAGAGCATTGCTGTGTGATTTACTTTGCTGAGAGTTGTTCCTTCCTTCCCTGCACAGCAGAAACAAAAGACACTTTTCCCAGATTTAAGACACACAACTATCAAAGTTTCACCTCCATATACTCAGTGAAGATGATGGATTTAAGGAGGAAAAGGGCCAAAGGTAAATATGCTTTTATCAGAACACATTTTACTTACAGGCACAGTTGAAAGGAGCCTTTGAAAATCATCTTTAGATACAGTTTGGCACTTGGTGATTAAGACACAAGATTCTCGGACAACAATCTTGAGAATGTAGTGCAACAGCTCATCATTTAGTCTTCAAAAAAGGCAAGAAAGGTGGAAAATGTTACTTATCTTTGTCTATTTTGTACAGCTCAGCTCCAGAGTCTCTGCAGGCTGTACCACAAACTGTGTGAAACCAAAACTAGTATCTGTTCAACTCCAGTGATTCAGACACAAAGAAAGCCAAGCCTGGCATGTGTAGCAACAGCCAGTGCAACATTCCCAGGGATTTCCTGCACTGGGCTGATATAAATCTGTGATGACTTCTGCCTCCTGTAAGAGACTGCTCCCAGCTTGAACAGGTACTTGAGACAGGCAGTTTTACTGCTGGAAAGTCACCTAATGTGACATGCAGAGCAGTGCCATAAACTCAGCTTTATGAACTTCTCATCCACGTTCCCCAGAACTGGGTAAGGAGCAGGGAACCCCAAACCAAAGCCGTGCACAGAGGTCTCCAAGTTTGTCCTCAAAACTCACACTTCTCCCCCTCATCCTGATGAAACTCTACCCACTACAGACAGAGACAGCACTTCGGGTCCCACTGCAGTGAGACACGAAGCAGTTTCAGCAGAACTTCATGCAAGTTCCCCTAAAGCAGAGAAGAGAAGCACCCCTTGCAAAGGGGGAGCCTTTTTACCTGTAATGATCATCATCTTCGCTTCCAAAGCGGTTGTTCTGAAGCTGCTCAGCCAAATTGGTCAGGATAACATCTCGCAGCTGAGACAGCCCACTGTTCCTCTCCCCTAAAAAAAGGGAAGCAAAAACTTTGGGAAAGCAGCATTTTATAGAATTCATGAACTTTTATTTCCCCTGAGATCTTGCTTAACAGCCACTGCTGCTCAGGGGTGAGTGCTTGCAGTGTAACCCAAGGCCCTGAACACCTTCTCTGCACGAGGCTCTGTCTGGAATCCCAAACTCTGACACCCCAACAGGTTCCTGGCAGGTCACAAATTCCTGAGCACCAGCTGCAACTTCCCATTTCCTGGGGAATGCAAGTACATGGCAATTCCTTCACTGAGGACTAAAACTACCTGCTTACTGTGTACTTGCAAAGTTTCCTGGGCTCCACCTAACCCATCCCTGGCAGTGCAGAAGGAAGCTCCAGAGTATGAAGCATTCCATTATTTCATAGAAAAGGATGGATTTAAAACACAGCAGTTCTCAACACCCTGAACTGGGCACTCTCCAGAGCTTGAGAAGTATTTCCCTCTTGGTTTTCAGTCAGAAAAACCACACTCTCACAGGTCAGTAAGACATTCTCACCTTCAGTTAAGACCAATTTCAATAAATTATTGATTTCTGCTTCTCCAGGATACAGGATATTTAAACCAGAGCTGAAGGAAAAATAAAACCATGTATTACTTAATGTATTTAGAAGTGAACAAAACAATTTGAGAGTCACAGACTCTCAACTTATCACCTGACATAACATGTAGAATGACTGTGTAATGGCTTCTTCCAAACCAGAAAGGCACATCCCATATTTTAGCATTGATATTAGTCATGAAATAAGCAGCTGTTTTCTCCAGAAATCTCTTGTAATCAACTGTATTCATTGTTTAGGTCCCAGAGCTTTTCCAAGAGCTGTTTGCTTTGCTCTGAGAAACTCCCTACTGATCACTTGTACATGAGACAGCACAGTCATGTTGTTTAGAACTGAGAAATGGCAGGAAAAAGGAGGATAGCTCCAAGAACGACTCCAACAGCTCTGGTGATGGCAAGAGCTGAGGCCTATCTGTGAGGAGAGCAAGGGAAAACACAAATACAATAATCAGGAAGTCCCTGCTGCTGCAGTTTTCTGCTTATTGAAGCCTGGCTTTTTATAGAAATCTTAGTTTAAGCTCCACAGAAGGTTCTAGGCTGAGCATTTCAGAGACACTCCTTGTGGAGATATTTGTTCCCTCCAACTTGATGAACTTTGTCCTTTCTACCTGAATTACCACATCAAGACAGAAGCTCACAATCACTTCAAAGCAGCCCTTCCTGACTGTCTGTAAGTGCTGAAACGATTAGACAACCTTTTCCTTTCTTTTTCCCTTTCCTTTCTCAGTAACACTCTCACAGAAAAGAGAGCTGGGATGTTTTTCAGCCTCATGCTGAGAGCAGAGATTATTGCAGCTTCCCTCCCTCTGGCTCACGCTGACCAGCTCTGATACAAACCTCAGGAAAACTTATCACACATTGCAAGGTAAGTTTGAGGTTCCACAGGCATCAGAATCCTCCCAGGGCAAAACAGGAGGAAGGAAGCATTACCTAATCCCCACCTCTGGGATTTTTAACAAACCACTGGAGACACAGGGTTAGACAGGGTGTCCTACAGGGGACAGGATGCACTTGGCCCTCCAGAAAGCTCCTGAAAAGCCAGAGAACCTTACTGAGACACGCTGTGCTTCTTCACTCAGAGCTGCATAAAGGAATGGGGAGTGCTGTGAGTCACACAAAGAACATGCAGGTTGGTCTGGGGAAGAGTTTGCTCTCAGCCTCTGGAGCCCTTCCCCCTGGGAGGCAGACACCATTTGCACTGGGGAGGGAGGAGACAGCGTTCCTTGGCCTTGAGATGTGTGTTATCTCACTTGCAGGACACATAACCAGACTTGTTTCCCCTGGGCCCTTAATCTCAGAGGATCCTCAAGGATTATCAGTTCTGCTTGTCCCTACATTCCTTTGCTCAGGACAAACTTCAGTGTTGTCACTCAAAACAGTGGTCTCACAGCTGCCAACATCAGCTTTGCCTCTTCCAGAACCCCATGAAACTCCACGAGCTAAATATGGAAGTAATTCAAGCTATCACTGAAATGCAGAGACCTTTGCTTCAATTTAGCAACTATTTCATAATAAACATTTTAAAAAATTCTTAAGAAAACCAAGAAAAAAGCAAATTGAAAGTATTAGAAGTAATTAGTACCTATTATTTCTTCAAGACAAACCCACTGCATTTCTCTTCTTCCACAGACACAAACTGCAATAATTTTATCACACCATGTCTTAAAATTGATCATATTAAATTTTATCACATGAAAATACAGACACTTACCTAATAGCGAGACAAACCTCCTTCTGAATTTCAGAGCAGATCTGGTCCCTTGGGGCCATCAGTAACTGCCAAAGCAACAGGCCAGACCTTCTAACAATATCTCTGTTCCTTTCCGTTTGAGGGCTGAAGAAAAACTTAAAAACCACCTAAGAAAAGTTAAACAGAAAAATATTAGTATTAAAAACATGAACACGGATCACATGAATTCCTTTTCTGCAGTTTGTCTGGGTCACTGGAAACCTCAGAGTCAGAATGTGACTTTGGATCCAAACACTGGGGGGAAAAAAGAAAGAAAGAAGGAAAAACCTCTCTGGATTTTACTTTAGTTTATAAAGAGAATTATTACATTTAAAATAAATGAGTGTATAAGATGCTGCAAAACCACTGCTAAATCAACCTGTGTTACACTGGACACACTGGACAAAAAAGCTGTGATAAACCCAGTGCTGCCTGTGCTCCAAAGCAGCTCCTGAAATGGTTCCAATGGTCCTGTGAAGCCACTCGAGGTGTGTCTGTACCTGAAAGACCACGAGGATGCAGCGGATGATGCAGGTGTCTCCATTCACCATGGCCTTCTCCATAATGTCACAGATGCTGCTCAGGTGATGGGCCTCGATGGGATGCTGCTTGCCCAAAAAGTTGGTGATGGGCAGGTTGTTGCTGGCTGCCAGGAGGTTGAGTTGGTGGATACACATGGCACCAACATGGTGCAGTAACTGGTTGATAACCTCGTTTGTGGTTGTTGCATCCCCTGGAAAACAGAGATTTTACCATCAGCCTTTGCTTCTAAAATGCAATATGTCATCAGGAGCGTGAGCTTCAGGACACAAAAGAATGAAAAAGTCATGTATCATTAACTTCAGGACAGAAAAGAATTAGCTACATTACTTTTTTAATGTGTTAAAGGAGGCAAGAACCTGAGAATTTCCACATCTGGCTTTGTGCTTTCACCTTCCTCAAAGCAAAGCTAAACCACGACAAATACTGACCAATATTTACCAACACCTTCCCAAGAATGAACTCAGCTTCTGGCAGAAAGCTTCAAAGGCAGTTTCTGTCTATTCATGCTGTTTCCTTTCCACTGTGCATAAAGTGCTGACTTGGGGCTTTGGCTCACCTTTGGGCTCTGTAATGACGTGACTCACTCCCAGCCTCTGGCACACACAGTGGAATGCCTGGTTCCCAGGATTGCACCACTGATCAATATAATCATTGGAGCACGTCCAGATCATGTTATTCATTGTATCATAACAGGCACCTAAGGAAAGGAAAATATTTCACACATCAATTTTAAAACTATTTGTTAGAAAACCTGATTAAAGCGCTTTTATAGCGGATACAAATCCCTGTGAAACCCCACCCACTGCAGAGCTGCTTCCTGCCAATCAAAACCCAGATCCATCATCTAGAATGGAAGGGTCTGAAACATTCCCAGGAGAGATCCCCACTGCTCACCAAGTCCTGGAACCAGAGCACCACGGCCAAGTGAACTCCCTGCAGCGTCGATGAGATCTGCCCTGCTGGTGAACTGCCCGTCCGAGATGTTGAACACCAGGCTGGAGGCAAGGACTGCACAGGAACAAAGCTCCAATAAATTTCTGAGAAGTTTATTGTATTTCAGAAAGCCAAGCACTCCAAGTGTGCCACAATTGTATCCAACTTACTTTTTAAAGAGGACAAAGCACTTGTTCCTCCGAAGAGCGAGCGGGTGGCGGAGCTGCCCGACCCCCCCGGCGGTGGCACCAGCATCACCAGGTACGTCCCACACGTGTAGATTGGGGTCTTCCTCAGCATCTTCAGGGGCAGCCCACAGCTGGTGTTGGCAGCTGAAACAATGACCACAAAAGGTAACACAAACAGGCTTTTCTTCAGAGCAAGGCAGAATTTCATCCAGGGGTTCAATGAAATCCATATGGGAATTCATTTCAGCCACTTTGTGAGGCATTTGGGAGCTGCTGAAGATGTTTGTACAGAACCAAAGACTGGTTTGGGATGGAAGGGACCTTCAAGATCACCCAGTGCCACCCCTGCCATGGGCAGGGACACCTTCCACCAGCCCAGGTTGCTCTGAGTCCCCTCCAACCTGGCCTTGGACACCTCCAGGGATGGGGCAGCCACAACGTCCCTATTCAGGGGTGGCCTCACAATCCCACACATTCAGCATCCATCCCAAACAGTTTCACACAATATTTAACCAGAGAAAACAACTTACAAATAAACCAAATAAAAAACGAAGTGTAGCCAACACTGTGTGGTGACAACCATCCTGAAAGCCCTGCCTCGGAGCCAGGCTCCCTCCTGCCACACAGGGCTCACTCCAGAGTCACTATGCATTTCCTATTTTAAGTCCTCTGCTCCACAGGACACACACCCAGCCAGAATGAGCTCACTCCTGCAACAGCTGATCAACACTTCCCCGAGCACTGCCTCAAGAATTAGCCCAGAATAACCACTTACTCTCCTGCTCCTGGAGCACTCGAGTTGTTAAATGGCAAAACACAGCCCTGAAAATAGCTCTCCAATAACTCTGCCAAATTCCCTGGAAGCACAGCTATTTCATTTATCATTTGTTCTTATGGAAATACCTTCAATTGTTTCAAATTGAAGACAGAAAACTCATGTGCTTATGAAGGAAGAAGTCAAGATTTTATTCAGTGCAAGGCAAATCATAGAAAGCTCCAGCTCATGCCCAGAGCCATCCATGCTGTTCATTCAAGACTCCCTAACTAACCCGGGTTCTTTTCATAAAAGAACACCCAAACATTGTGCAAATTGCCTCAAACCCCACAAAATTAGTTCAAATTAATAATTTTCAACTGACTTGTGAAACAATAGTTACATTTTCTAAACTGCAGGCCATTCTGACTTCCCAGTTAGAAGCCCAGGTGAACTGCCATCAGAGAAAAGTAATTACCAGTTTGCTCAAATATGGTATAAACTACTCCAGTAATTAAAGTGGAAAAGGATGCCACACACATTCCTCCCATTCTTCATCCCTAAACTTTGCTCCCAATCAATTCCTAATTCAGCAAAGGAACTGTTAACTCCAGCACTAAGCAATTACTGTGTAGCTCTCATTTTGGGGGGAAATACACACTTTCTTTTCATTTTTCAGCCTGTCCTGAGAGGTCAGTGATGACCAGAACGGGCCCTGCCTGTGACAGTGAAGCTCTCCTGACCTGCTTGGTCCTCCTTGAGCGTGTTGGAGATGGTGGAGCCCGTGAGGGCAGCCAGGGTGGCTGAGGGGGATGCTCTGTACCGGGACAGGCGGCTCAGCAGCATCTCGTTGATGCTTTTGGCAGATTCACCCTCCTTCCTCATCAATATAATTCTCTCCTGCAGAGGATTTGCTATACATATGCCATTTTCCACCTGTTAAAATGGAGGAAAAAAATGCTTTAGCTCTGGAAAGCCATTGGTGACTGATCAGCCCTCAGCTGCACAGTGACATCCAACCCCAGGGTGCATCAGGCAGGGACACAAACACACTCTGCTGACACAAGTTCTTGCAAAACAAGGGTTATAAAAGCTGGGCACATGAGGATCTTTTTGCTGCTGACTTTACAGTTCAACAGAATAACTATACTAAAGGTATCTTCTAAGATATTTAATATCATACCTTCTACTCATGCCCGTGCTGAAAGACACAACTGCTTGCCATAAACTTGAGTTTCTTTATGGAACTTTATTCAAAAATAAATAATCCTCTTGTATTTCCTTATGATGGTTCACTGGCAGGTTTTGTAAGAAGAGGCTTTTAAATCATTTGCCAGCCAAAAAGTGTAAGCAATGATTTCCTTAGACCATAATCCCCAGGGGATGTTTAATTACAGACTGCATCTCTTAATGAAGATGTGATTTGCAGCATTAGGGTTTTCCAGAAGTTGTACTACTACAGCTTCCCAATTCCAGCTCCATCCTCCCACTCCTTCCTCCTCTGCTGAGCACAAATGCAGATATAAAAATCCATTTTATGCTACAAGAGAATTCATATAACAGTTGGATGTCCTGTCTCTGGAGATGGAATTGGACAGTTCACCTTCTGTTCAAAGTCATTCCATGTATATCTCCCTCAGATCACACACACAAATATCCCAATATGTCCATTTGAAAGTGCTGATACTTATTAAGCAGCAGTCATGCTACCAACACTAGAGACATCAAACCCACGTCATTTCTTACTATAATTTCAAAGATATCCATGAAGACAGAGTGGCCTTTGGGTGTTTTCTCATTGAGACTTGCAGGAGACCAAATCCAGTAGAAATATGTGCCATCTGAAGAAAGATGCACCGTGGTCATGGTACTGCCCACTGGGAAGTGATTTACTGGCATGGGGATTATCTGACATACCTGTGGGACAGAGAGCATCTTAACAGTCCTGAGGCTGAATCTGGTTCTTAACAGTATTAAAAATAAATAGAGACCAAGTGCAGTTAGTTCAGAAGAGGCTTAAAATTGCACTTAATAGTACTATTCCATTTACTACAAAGAGCTTCCTATGATGTTTGCCAAATGCATATAAACCTCAAATTTAAAAACTAAAGGGATCATCTCTCTGATGGAGAGCACACCCACAGCACCTCATGGAAAACAGGCATCCTACAGAGTTATCTCCTTTCAACAGAGCCTTTCCCTGAGATCCCCCTGACCGTGCCCTGGCACAACTCCAGCTGTTCCTGGGTGCTGTCCCTGCTCCCAGAGCAGAGATTGGGGCTGTCCCTCAGAAGGAAGTTGTGGATTTGGATGAGTCTCCCCTGAGTCTCCTCTTCTCCAGGCTGAACAAGCCAGTATCCCAGCTCTCACAGAGCTCCAGGATATAGGACAGGGCAAGTCTGTATATACATATGTATATATATAAATATATATACATAAAACCCACACACTGAAACAAAGTAACACCCATAACTTACACCTTCCATCACACAGCGATTTCAAGGCAGGGTTACAAAAATGCCCTTTCACAAAGAGAAAAAACTTCAAGGATAAAACTAACTGAAGCTAAAAGTTTGTGTGATTAAGAATGTTTTCTCCCTGTAGTGTCTAACTCTGCAATGAGTGTTCCCTTTACCTGAAGGGTATGTTGATCCACCACCTGGAAAAGGTAGTGAGGTTTATTATCAAAAGACACGGGGCGATGGAGAAGTTTCCCGTTCCCAAAAGCAACCCAGCCCGTCTCCAGCTCCTCGTTCCGGCAGTACACAAAACCCCTGGCAAGAAAAGCAGAGCAGCAGATTACAACTCTCCAAACCCCTGCCCTGTTTTTTGGTTTCTCAAAGAACAGCTCAAAACCACAGTCCTGAACTTTCAACTCGAATTCGAGTCAGCAATTCTGGTTATGAAAGGCTTAAGACATAAAAGCCTTGTGGCTTCCAAGCAATAAAGAAGCAAGAGGGTACAGTCAGTCACAGATGCAGTAAATGAATAAATGAATGACATAATTAGCAAACAAACACAATAATTGTACAGCTTGAAGTCACAAAACTAGTCTGTGGTGTATCCCTCCCAGCAAAGAAAAAACAACTTACTATACATTCAAAAACAGAATGAAATCTGAAATACTGTTCTGCTGCCATGGAGGTTGAACTAACGGCCTTGAGAAGTCCCCTTCAACCTCAGTTACTCTGTAATTCTACAGAAAACATACTCAAAAAGAATTCCAGGTGAAAACCCCAACTCATTGAAATAGCATTTCATGACAATGCACAGTATCACAGGATGGTTTTGGTGGAAAGGACCTGAGATCCCCCAGGTCCAGCCCCCACGTGCTCTCGTCTTCCCACCCCCACCAGGAGAGAGGTTCACCAGAGCAGGAACCTTTGATTTCCACCAGCAAATCCTCCAGCAGAGCCACTCACCGCAGAGTCCCGTGGAGGCCAGAGCCCAGCTTGCTTATGCCTCTGCCCACGGAGTTGGTTGTGTAAAGATAGAGCCCATCTGCTGCCAGGCACCTTCCCAGATCTGCATCTGCACCAGGACAGGGAACAGAGCAGAGACCCCCCTGTGACACTGAACGGGCAATTCTCCACGGTGGTACAGCTGCTGCTCTGACAGGTCACTGCCAACCAGTTTTTAATACTGAATTTAATATTTGGTGTTCCAAGAGCTTCTGTAGCACAGGCAAAGTCCAATAAGCACAGCAGTTTCTCCCCCAAGCCTTACAGAGGTGCCCACAGGGCCCCAGCTCACCCCAACACCAGGGCTTGTCAAACCTGCTGTTGCCTAATGAACTTAGCAAGAACTGGGTGCCACTCACTCAGCTTCTCTTTGGAGAGAGAAAATGACATGAGCACTGTGTTTCACAACTCTAACGTACATCACCACCATCACCCACTTCTGAGTAACTTCCTTCTCCTGCCTTGTGTCCTCACTTCAGTGCTGAAGGTCTGGGTTTGGCTCTTATGGCCAAAGCTGCTGTAGGAAACCTGAACTTGCTTTTTCTGCACAGTGCTCCAAACTGGAAACCCAGCAGGAACCCAGCCATGGGTACACTGGGCTTCTCAACCAAACTCACTTCAGGTGGAAAATTCCTTTACTTAAATACAAAACTAGTTGAATATTTGCTATTAAATGTCTTCAGAATGATGAAAATAACCCAAGGACTGTTCTCATCTGCTTTTGCAACAGGTAACACTGCTCAGAACTGGCAGCAGGATGAAGGCAAGCAAAGCTCAGGACAGTGCAAACCTTCCTGCTCAGGACTGCTGGCCTAACACAGTGTGAGGGAAGAATAATCTAATACTGAGCCTAGATCTAATTTCTGCTGCAGTTCTGTGATTCTCCTAAAGCTGGCCAGCAGATCCTTCCACCTCTGAACACTTAAATGAAGACAAAATGTATTCCAAACACAGCACTTTGTCACTCACAGAGCAGTAATTACTAATAATCAAGATGGGACAGACCAGTCAACCTATTTAAGTTCACAACAGTCAGTTAAGCAAAGGAAAAAAAAAATCTAGTCCCTGTCAGAGCAAGAAAACCTGTTTATGTATCTTAAAACTAGAGATGTCTTCAAAAAAGTTGCAGGTAGCCTAAAATTACAACTCAGATTTTTTAATTCCTTTGGCTTGCATTAAATTATCATCAAATTAATATTTGTAAAGCCACGTGAACTCTCTTATTCAGTGCAAAAAGGTAGGCAAACAGAGCAGTAAGAACTGAGAATTGATTCAGGGGAAGAAATACAAAATAAATCACTACAGTAAGAATATACAAAACCAACTGGACAGAAACAAAAGCAGAATGGGGAAGGGGGGGGGAAGCAATGAACTTGTACTTCTAAAAATAATCCTGCTGTGGCAATGATAGCTGGTATTGAATCCAGGGATGCTGCCCAGGGCAAGGCAATTGTGCTTACTGAGGGCCTGGCAGTGGATAATGTCCCAACTGTGTGACCTCTCTGCACAATTCCCCCTGGAGCCAGGGAGGGGCAGTGCATCGACTGCCTTCATTGTCCCCTACAGCCTGCCAGCTCAAAGCAGCACCTGCTCTTCAGCAGCAAAAAAGCCAAGTTTTCTGCACCCCAACTCTGAATTTCTACATTAATTTGCACACCATTATCAGCACTAAAAGCAGCCTGTCGTGCCCTGTCATGAAATAATCACCTTTATTTTCGCTGCTGGAGCCAGTGTTGGCATCAGGGGCAGGTAACATGTCTTCAAAGCCCCAGGACACGATGTGCTTCCCTCCAAGCAAACAGGAGGGTGATCCAGGGCCCCCCTCCAGAAGCAACAACCTTTAAGCAGAAAAGAAAATAAGATTCTTTATAAAGCACAGTGATAGCAAAAATCAGCTACGTTAGAAGTTAACCTGGAGACATATTTTAGGTAATTATTCTCTGTCAGAATTCATAAGCCACTTAAAGAAATCATCAATATTTAATTAAAAAGTAAAATCTTAACACCCCAAACTCAATCCATAGATGTTTTTAGATTTGACTTTCTAACGCCTCCTGCAAAAGGCTGCATTTTGGATCCTTCCTAGAGCTCTGTAGCTCTGAAGCATTTTCATCCCATTTGGAGACATTCACCCCTAAATGCACTTCCCACCTTTCCAGAGCTGATGGGAAAGTGCTGCAAGGAGTAGAAGTCACTACAAACCTGTAGAGAACATCAGCCACAGGCAGCGACCCCAGCTCAGTCTGTTTCTGTAATAGATGCACTGTATGAACAAAGGTTTTCAGCGACCCTCTAAAAGGACAAGAAAGACATGAATTAAAGGTGTCTACTGAACCCAGAGTGAATCCACACACACAAACAGCATCCCCAGAGAATGGAAGAGCCAGGGCCACCACGAGAGAACAGCCAAGACACGGCAGCAACTTCTGTTCTACTTGTATTTCTTTTCCCAGAATCAGAGAATACAGGAAGGGACCCATCAGGATCATCGAGTTCAGCCCCTGGCCCTGCACAGACACCCCAACAATCCCATCATGGCTTTTTCTGGAGGATTTTCATCCTTCTGTGGAGGGAGGGAGGGAAAAGGGAAGAGGGGAACAAACAAGTGGAATGCTGGCCAAAATCCCGATGGCTTTTTGGGAGACGCTTCTCCTCACCAACCCAATCTTGAAAGCTTTCCCCTTCTGAAGTGAGGCATTTAAAAGTATAGAAGGACTGGAAACTCTGAAAACAAAACCAAACAGAGGGAGAAGCTGTTTCTAATCTTGTCTAAAAGTGTTGCTTGAAAATTTGATTGTGGCATTTACAAGCATATGGAGTTTGTAACTCTAATTAGACTTCATTTAATTAATATTTTTTGAACAACCTGTGAAATCTGCATGTTAATACAGTAGAAAAGGCACTTTTTTTGTAGAAATAAAGAGATCTAGAGGTCTTTAAAAATATATATTTTATAATTTCTGCTTGAAAGGTCAGGCTCTTGGGAAGAAGGCATTTTCTGAAGGCATAACAGCCCAGGAAAGCAGGAGACCCTTGGCTGTGCCTTAGGCATGGTCAGTTCTGAGCTGGGTTCTTCAGGAACACGAGTGACCCTGGGCAGAGCCCCCTGCCCTGCACTCTGCTGACTCCAGCCTGGTGCCTCCTGTCACACGTGGTCAGCCTTAGCTCCTGAGCTTCCTCCTCCCTGTTCTCCTCTGTGGCATCTTCAGCTCTGTGCTCTCACTGCTAAACCTCAGCCTGGAGAAAAATGACACCAAACACTTTTAAAGCACCTCCATTAATTATTTAAAGCAATATTTACCCTGTTTTATTTTTAGGGATATGAAGCACCCAAGAATGTCAATTATAGGCTCATTTTTAAGGCTTTTTTCTTCATCATGGCACCCAACACCACTTAGGTATTTAAAGGAGAAGTGTGAGGCTTTCAGAGGTGAACAAAGCATGCCAGGACATTACAACTCTGTAAGCAATGCAAGCCAGATTTGCAAAGAAAACATAAGATCAACCCTCATTTCAAAAGCTCTATTTGAAATTTAGCTCTTCTACAAACTCAGCTGTAACAGAACATCCCATATTTCCTGCAAATTGACATCTGGGAAAAAAATAAATGAGATTGTGTTTATCAAATCCAATTTATCTGAGCTATGTTGGAGTACATTGCCTTTTAGATAAGGCAGTTGCTGGTGCAGAACAATTTGCCACATACCATAGATTTCTCATTGACTTCATTAGGACAAGTACACTAGAAATTAAGTGGGTTTCGTTTGAATAAACCTTTTCCTGAAGCAAATTATGATATCTCTGGAGAACTCCAACATCTTAAATCAGAGTTAAACTTGACAGACAAGGCAGCAGCCTGAGAAACATTAAAGCCAAGATTTTCAAAAGGCTACTGGTGACTTTAGACCCACATTCATGGGGCTTTGCACAAGTTCTGTATGTTCCTGCCCCTCTTCCTAAGCCCCATCTCATAAAAAAGTAGGTTTTGATTCAAAGCAATCATGGCCAGTTTGTCCTCGTTCACCTGATGCTGTGCCAAACCCATGCAGGGGGGGGATAATTCAACCTATACCAGTTGAACCCTTCAGTGACAACAAAATACCTACAAATATTTCACAGAGAACCCTGAAATCAAATCTGAAAGGAACTGCCCCAAAAGCTGGCAGTGCCACCTTCCCCAGCCAAATGAAGGTGCACAAAGGGGCAGGACAAAGGGAAAAGGAGACAGCTCTCCTTCATGATAAAAACACTTGGAACCATTCCTAGACCAGCTCACTGCAGCAGAAGCAACAATATCCACAAGAGGCATTTCTAACCCAGATCCTTCTGCTTTTGCATATGCCAAACACACACAGCAAAGAAATGCTTGGCAGTTTCACCCTTTCCAAACCAATATTTAAATATTAGAAAGAAAAAGACTGGTGTGACCTAAAAATAAGTCTCAACAGTGCAGTCACATCATTTTGGAGTCTTCTGTTTAAATGGAAACACTGACTGCCAACACCAACCACAGCACTGCCAGGGCAGTGCTGGAATCACCATCCCTGAAGTGCAGAACAATTTGCCACATACCATGGACTCCTCATGGACTTCATCAGAATAAGTGCACGAGAAATTAAGTGGGTTTCAATTAAATAAACCTTTTCCCAAAGCAAATCATGGCACATCCCAGGAACTCCAACACCTTAAATCAGAATGGGCAGCAACCTGACAAACATTAAGGCCAAGATCTTCCAAAGGCTACTGGTGCCTTTAGACCCACATCCATGGGGATTTTCCAAAGGCTACTGGTGCCTTTAGACCCACATCCATGGGGATTTTCCAAAGGCTACTGGTGCCTTTAGACCCACATCCATGGGGCCTTGCAGAGGTTTTGGTGTATTCCTTCCCACTGCCCAGGGCAGGGGGGAGTCACCATCCCTGGGAGTGTTCAAAACCCACACAGACGTGGCACCTGGGGACACAGTTAGCAGTGAACATGGCACTGCTGGGTTATCAGTCAGTCTTGATGATCTCAAAGATCTCCTCCAGCCTTAAAGACTCCTTGCCTCTCCGTGTCACTCCTTACCTTGCACAAGCCAAGGCAACTAGGGCGGCAGCAGCATTTTCCTTCTGCTTGTAGGGGATGTGCTGGCCGGAGGGCGAGGTGTCCTCCAGCCAGGAGCAGAGCAGGGCCTCGATGCCGTTGAGGCAGTCGGCGGGCTCCTTGGTGAGGCTCAGGGGCTGGCAGTCCCGCAGGCAGTTCAGCAGCACCTCGGCGGTGATGTTACACAGCGCGGGGTCCGTCCGGCTCTGCGACTGGATGAGGGGGAAGACGAGGAGCAGCCCCATGCGGGAGGTGAAGGGCGCCTGCTCGGGCTGCTGCAGCAGGCCCTGGCGCTTGAGCAGGGCCAGCGCCTCCTCGTCGCCCGCGCCGTCGCGCTCGTGCTGCTCCTCCAGGGCCAGCTGGCGCTGGGCGTTCCAGAGCCCGCGCAGCGCGTTCAGCCGGTACTCCAGCAGCCGCGCGTACGCGTTGCTCTGGTTCCCGCACACCGAGCGCAGCCGCTCCGCCAGCTCCGAGGGGTTCTTGGTCTCAAACGACAGGATCTGCGAGGGGACAGTGGCATTTAGACAGGGGTGTATAAAGGGTGCGTGTGTTTCTACATCAGCCGCTCTCTGCATGACTAAAAGTTCTGGGCATGACTAAAGTTATGCTGGATCCAAAGAGCGTGCAAGTGGAGTTGTGTCCTGCGACAGCACGAGGAGCAATGGCCACAAACTAAAACACAAGCTCCACCTCAATGTGAGGAAGAACTTCTTTCCATGGAGGTGGCAGAGCCCTGGACCTGCCCATGGAGGGCGTGGAGTCTCCTCTCTGGAGACATCCTGGACACATTCCTGTGCCACCTGCTCGGGGTGACCCTGCCTGGAGATCTCCAGAGGTCCCTCCCCACCCCAGCTGGGATTCTGGGATTCCATGGGCCTGCCATTGCTGACTCAGCACCATCACTGAACCTGGCTTGGCATTGCTGATGGGTATTCTCAAACTTTCAGTGGTGATGCTAAAACAACAACAGTGTAATTGTAGAGAAAAACACACACAAAATTGTATCTGGGAAAATAAACACTCGGCTCCTCTGGAGCTTTTTGTTTGTAATCGAGGCAATTTTGCTAACAACTTCAAAGGACTGAGGGGTTGGAGGGTCCCAGGGGTTTAGAACCCTTCTACAAAAACTAATAGGCCAACAGACTTGCGTAATAAGAACGCGTATGTTCTAGTTTTGGAGCTTTTCAAACAAACAAACAAACCCTTCCCTCCAACGAACCAAGAGCTCTGTTACACTCTCTCCCCTCCCTGGTTTTTTCCCTCCTCAGTTTTATCATATTGCACGTAGCTACACCTTTCTCAAAATATTCCCAGTTGCTGCCTTAGTTTCAAAACCTAAAAGTCTCCTCCTCATCATTTCAGACAGAAGAAAGAGGCCTTTCTGGCACTTCCAAATAAAATTGGAGACAAAGCTGGAACAACAGAAAACAAGGAAACCGTGACACCAAAACATATTTATGGGTCAGAGCTCAGCCTGGTACTGGGAAACTCGGAATTTTAAGTAATTTGCAGACAACTTTTCTCCCCCCAGTAAACAACAGTGAAGAGGAGCAAAGTCACTTAAGCTGGGGCAACCTCGAGGAAAGGCATGAGCCAAGCACTTTGTGATCCTCTGGATCCAGTGTCCACGTGCCACAATGTCTCATCTCATCCACCCCCAAGCACTTTCTCTTTGGTATTTTTATGTTGTAAAACTCTCCTTCCCCCATTCAATTAATAAATACATATTATATATGTATATGGGAAGGGGAGTGTGAGGGACAGAGAGCTGCAGTGGGTAATGTCCTGCAGGGTTGTCTGCTTTGTGGTTCTTTAACTGCAGGCAGCAGTGACACGGAACATGAACTAAATGTTTGTATCTAATTGCAGACTTTTGAACAGCTCATTAAAGCGCTTCAGGACAAATCACAGCTGCCATTTCCACCCTAAAGTCAATGGAACAGCTTTGTAGGAGGACACTCACCATTAGAGTCAGGAAGAGTTCACTTTAAAGGAATTCACATCGTAATTACACTTGAATAGATGTTGTATTGGGCTTCTTAAAACTAATGAACCTCTTTTAATTAATTTCTCATAGACATGATGAATATTAATTCCTAACCCACATATTATACATTTAAAATAACCACCTCATGTTCAGTTGTGTGTTCTGCTGCCTCAAAAGTAAGTTTAATGGTTTCCTGTTACAGATGGAATCACTTTCTAGAACAGTTTGCTTTTGATTTTCTTGAGCTAAACTGGATGGATTTTCAATTAAGTGACAACAAGCTGCAGAAACTGAGGAAAAAGAGAATTAATGCTTCCATTCTGAGAATTAAATGCTGAAGAAAACATGCTCTTTGGCCACGTTAATAACCACAAAAGCTGGGATATGCCTGGTGTTCCAGCCTTGCTCCCCCAGGCCCACAGTTTACCAGGAAGGTGAATTCCCCTTGCCTTCAATCTGGCTCTACATCTCTGAGTCTGTCTTGTACAAATCAAGACAAGTCAGTGTCAAATATGTGCAGATATGCTGATGAAAAGCCTTTTCCTGCTGAAGCTTTATTTTCTCACTGATCTCACAGTTCATAATTTGCTTTATAAGCACAGTATGGTCTGTCTGGAATTGTAAAGAGTGTTTTGCTTTGGTCTTTCATGAAGGAAATAAGCACTAATTTGGGTAAATGATACAGGAAGTCTATCAGCTTCAACACATTTACAAGACCATTCCAAAATGGGACTCACTGACTTTTGATAACACAGTTTACATCATCTGGTTTTCACACACAGCCAGTGGAAAAGTACTCAATTATTCAACATCATCTGAAGGTCTAAGCTGGCATTTGTGCTTCCAGAAAATAACAGGATATTAGAATAATATTAGAAGAAAGGCTTGAGATCATCTA
Source organism: Dendrocincla fuliginosa (assembly GCA_035047845.1). Lineage (NCBI taxonomy): Eukaryota > Metazoa > Chordata > Aves > Passeriformes > Dendrocolaptidae > Dendrocincla > Dendrocincla fuliginosa. Next base: position 10,409,296 of record JAWWMO010000038.1, on the reverse strand, counting down.
CTACACAGGATAATTCAGAAAATGGTCTTCAAGCCTGTTTTCCTCAAAAGACATTTTACTAGGTCAGCACTTGGAGCCACCTCCAAAGAGGAGCTTCAAGACCAAACGTTCCCAGCGAGGCTCTGACAAACACCTGGGAGCTGTCAGGGTCTGCACCCACAGCCAGGATCCCCCAGCACACCAGGGAACCGCTTTGGCTCTCCAAACAAACCCTTCCTACCCCAGCTCTGTGACAGAGCTTCCCCCGGGCCATGCCAGATATTTAACTGCTTCCCTCTGCATGGACTAAAGGCTTCCCAGAGGAATCACAGCCCGTGCCAAGGTCTCCTCAGCACACTGACTACAGTTTGCTCGTATCTCCAGGCAAAGCTTGTTATCTTGAAAGTATTTGAAGTCAAAGCAAGTTAAAATAAAATGCAACAAAACCCCCACCACATCCATTCACAATTCTGAAATAGGCAACACAACTCCAGCGCTGGTAAAGACAGGGGTGAAGGAAGGAAGGAAATAGAAAACCTGTGCTAAACCAGCTGGTCCGAGGATGAAATGAGAAAGGTGTCCCCCAGCCAGATCCACCAGGGACGCCCCGAGGTGCAGAGCCTGCCAGCCCAGCACCTCCTGCCCCAAGCTGCACCACCAAGGAGTGTCTCCTCAGGCTCTAAGTGCTGCACTCTGGCAAATCTCCCTTTTTAGATCCCAGATTTAATCCTCCCTCTCCAAATTAATTTATTCCTGTGCTATCCAGACAATCTGACCGTTCTCTTTGTTAGAACAAGGGCAGATTCACTTCCCTGCAGTTAGAGGTCCAGGGCTTGGAGATACCTCACTGAACAAACAACTGCTCCTCCCTCCACAAGAGGTAAAATTCCCTTTCCTCCTGCCCTCTTGGTGCCTCAGGATTTAGGGCTGAGCTCTGATTTGGGACTGATTTCCAGCACCCTCTTGTCAGTGCCTCAGTAATTCCCTGTCCAGCACTCGGGGTGATCCCGAGGGCAGACACAACGCCAGCCCAGCCCCAGAGCCAGGCAATGACCCTCCACTTCCCAGCTCCTGCCATTTTTCACTACCAAGGCCTAAAGGGAATCCAAAAGGATGAAAAGGAAGCAACAAACACGCTGTTTTGCCATAAACCAAGTTACTCAAGGATCTAGTTACATATAACTAAGAGCTCTGTTAGCAAGAAGTTCAATTTTAATTCTGCAGTGTCTTATCCCTACATACTATTTCCTTGTTTAACCTTTTTAATCAATGTGAATAAATATTTTAATTAGAAATGACGGATCCAAAGTCCAATCACTCTCACTGGTTATTGACATCTTCTTCAACGCTGAGAAGCACAAAAGGTGTCTAATTTCAGATGCACTAGGGGGAGGATGTCACCATTCCTGCTGTGTCCAATATTAGTCCTGTTGCATCCTCCTACATGCCCTTAACCAGGTGCCTCTTCCCAGTAAACAGTATTTTCCCCTGAATGCAGGGCCTGACATTCACCATTAGTAGGGTAACATGGTTCTCTGCTGATAGCAACTATTACAATTAACACACACTAATCTACATGAAGAGTTTTAGCCCCAGGTTTTATGACCCTATTAAGTAAATTTAAATGTGAGCTGCCACGGAAAGGCTGTTTTTTCCTCTGGCTAAAATTCCTGCCCCTCGTGCTCTCCCTGGTGCCAGTATTAGTGCCTGGGGGGGTTGTTTCAATTCTACTACACAGGGAATTCTGAGCAATGAAGCTCTTCACAAAGGTGCATCTTTTCCTAAGGTTACATATTGGAAAGGGGAGCCTTTAAATCTCCCAAAAAGCATTTAATTCTTTTTCTACCGAATTCAATCAGCTGAATGTCACATAAAGATGAAGATGGTGGTGCATTTATCAGGATCAATTACATCCCTAACACCCCCCTGAGCATTAACCAAGTATTATTGCCATCTCCCAAGAGGACCAAACCAGAGAGAAAAGCAGAAACAACCCCAAAATCGTAAAGTATCTTTAACAGCAGCATGACAAAAATGTAACTCCATTACTTTTAACACCCCATTACAGGTATAAGGTCACTCCCCTTGCACAGATACACAAGCAGCACCACTTGTTTCCTTGGTGCTTTTGTCTCCAGAAACACCAATAAAACAATGCAAAAAAGACTGAATTACAAAAAGTATGGATTATTCTATAAGAGAACAGCACAACTGACAGTTTTAAAGGTATCCTGAAGATTGAGATACCCAGCCAAACTCACAGTGCTCCACAAACACCACAGTGTCCACACTCTTTGTCTCCCATTCCATGTCACTCTGCTTGGGAACAGCAATTCCTGCTCATGGCACTTCCTGGGACACCCAGTCAAGAACTGCCTTGTGCAAACACCACCTTGGTTTCTTCCAAAACATTTTTGTAACCCTCTACAGGGCTTTTTCCTTGCTACACCATATGTAAAATGCATAAATCCCTGTGAGTGTTTTCACCCTGATGTTTTAGATACTGAGATTTTATGGGTTCTCAGCAGCTGCTGCACTTTCCATCCTGCTTTAGTGTTGCAGTTGAAAACTACAAGTTTCAAGGTTGTTCCAATTTTTTCTGCTCCAAGGAATTTTAACCATATCACCTTGTTCAAATCCTCTGCTGATTCCTGTATGGAGCAGCACAGCTTTTTAACAACTCAGCTAAAGGCAGGAATTATTTTCCCTTGTGAAAGCGTTACAAACCTAATTGCTCAGAAATGGCACTGAGACACATCTATCTCTTACAATTTTATACTAAATAATTTTTGTAACTGCATGAATTTCCCAAATAACCTTCATATCTGAGATGAATTACAGAGTACAGGCAAGCTGTAAACACGAAAATGCCATAAAGCAAAGGGTTGTTTCTTTATTTGTTCATTACAATATTTCTTGGCTTCTTACTCAAGTAGCAAATGAAAATATCTACAACAGGTAACGAAAAATCTTGGTAATTTAAAAATCTGAGAGTGCAAATCACTGAATTAATCAGCTGCAATGGATAACAAGATCCATATTCGGGAAACATATTTGCAAAATCATCCTTCAGAAGTTCTCTATTTTTTGCTGCAAGAAGGACTAAGCCCTGACCTCAAAACGAAAAAGCCAAAGGGCACAGTGGTCCATATTGCACAGGGTGAATGAAATCAAAGCCCTGGCAGAGGAATGCTGAAGTGTTTGAGGGGGATGCACGAGGCAGGAGGAGGGTGTTCCAAGCCTGCCACACGCCTGGCTCAGCAGCTCCCAAGGAGAGGTCACAGCCCCCCGAGGGGTCACCCACTCAGGAAAGAGGCAATTGTTGGTGGGCCATGAGGGACCCTCAGCCTGACAGAGGGGAAGCTTGTAGATGGAGGGGAGGTCACAACCACAAAGGTCTGGGAAGCACTGACCTAGATAATTACCGAGACCTGCTCTCTCCTTCAGCAAACAGGGGAAAGGGACAACATGTTTCCTCCAGTCTGGGAGGAAAATGGGGGAAAGCTTCAAGATGAGCAGAAACCTTTGAGTCTCAATCATTTGATGGAAAACACAAGCCAGTCCCAGGACTGGCACATGCTGCTGAAACAGCTCTCCAGTTCTGCAACTTCTCCATGGAGGGCCTGTCCAGGCCACACTGGGGGTAAGAGGAAAGGCCACCACTTTTTTCTTAGTTTTAGTTTTTATTGTTTTTTAAGCTTAACACTTGATTAAAGATAACTGTTTTCAGTGCTGAGCAACACCTGTCAGCTTCACACTGACAGGGAGTAGGCTTAGATTGGATATTAGGAAAAAATTCCTTTCTGTGAGGGTGGGCAGGCCCTGGCACAGGGTGCCCAGAGAAGCTGTGGCTGCCCCTGGATCCCTGGGAGTGTCCAA
>JAWWMO010000038.1:10390518-10401746 GCA_035047845.1 Dendrocincla fuliginosa | reverse complement strand
ACGGGACCGGCCCACTGCAATGGGGACCGCCCTCCGGAACGGGACCGGCCCACTGCAATGGGGACCGCCCTCCGGAATGGTACCGACCCACTGCAATGGGGACCGCCCCACTGTAATGGGGACCGCCCTCCGTAAAGGGGACAGACCCACTGCAATGGGGACCGCCCTCCGGAATGGGGACCGGCCCACTGCAATGGGGACCGCCCTCCGGAATGGGACCGGCCCCCTACAATGGGGACCGCCCTCCGTAAAGGGGACAGACTCACTGCAATGGGGACTGCCCTCCGGAATGGTACCGGCCCACTGCAATGGGGACCGCACTCCGGAATGGGACCGGCCCTCTGCAATGGGACCGCCCTCCGTAAAGGGGACCGACCCACCGCAAAGGGGACCGACCCCCGTAAAGGGACACACATCCCAAAAAGGGACCGCCCTCCGGAATAGGACCGACCCCCGTAAAGGGACCGTCCCCCTGCAAAGGGACCGACCCCGTAAAGGGACACACACCCCAAAAAGGGGACCGTCCCTCCGCAAAGGGACACACCTCCCCGCCCTCCGCCCCGCCCACAGGGGGTCAGTACCTCAGAGGGGCCGGGGCGATGCTGGCCTGTGCTGTGGGATGGTTCGGCAGTGCCTCGCAGCGACCGAGGGGAGCGATTCGTCTCCAGCCGGCTCCCAGCAGCACCCTCAGCCCCTCACAGGGACCAGGTGCGCTCCCCTCAGCACCTCACATCACCCCTTAGAATCGCTCCCCTCAGTACCTCACATCACCCCCTAGAATCGCTCCCCTCAGTACCTCACCCCATGGAATCGCTCCCCTCAGTACCTCACCCCCTAGAATCACTCCCCTCAGTGCTTCACCCCATGGAATAACTCCCTCAGTACCTCCCCTCAACACCTCGGCCCTCTGGAATGGCTCCCCTCAGTGCTTCCCCCCATGGAATCACTCCCCTCACCTCACCTGATGGAATGGCTCCCCTCAGTACCTCACCTTCTGGAATAGTTCCTCTCAGTACCTCACCCCTTGGAAACGCTGCCCTCAGCACCTCAGCCCTCTAGAATCACTCTCCTCAGTACCTCACCTCACCTCACCCCATGGAATGGCTCCCCTTAGTACCTCATCTCACCCCATGGAATGGCTCCCCATAACACCTCAGCCCCCTGGAATGGCTCCCCTCACTGCCTCACACCATGGGATCACTCCCTCAGTGCCTCACCCCCTAGAATGGCTCCCCATAACACCTCAGCCCCCTGGAATGGCTCCCCTCAGTACCTCACCCCAGCTCAGCCCACCCCAGACTGCCCCCTCAGCCCCCGGGGGTCTCTCCCCTCACTCAGTGGTCTCTCCCCTCATCTCCTGTCCCACCACTGGTCCCTCAGCCAGGGTCGCTCCCTCCACACTGCCCCCCGAGCGTGGCTGAGGCTGTTCCCCTCAGGGTTTCCCTCCTTGGATTCACCCCCTTGGCCTCTCAGGCCCTTCTGAACAGGCCCTTTCTCCCCTCGGTCCCTCACATTCCCCACAGGGTTGTTTCTCCCCTCCTGCACCTCTGCTCACCCCTGTTTTGGCTGCCAAAATAATCCACCTTTCCCCATTCCTCATCTCCTCACAGGAATCGTGCCATGTCTCAAGGAGCCTTTTCACAAAGGACTCGTGAGCGAGCAGGCGTGTCCCTTAAAATCCATAGCTCCAGATCTATCCATGCAATGAGGATGCTGGAGGGTGTGAAGCGAAAGGGCTGTGGCAGCAGAGGATGTATGGAAAAATTGGGATGCAAAGGCAAATTGTTCCCTGTGTCTCTCAGCCCCTCACTCTGGCACCATCAGGTAACCTTGCCATTTCCATCAGCCTGATTCCACCCTCGACCTGAGCCCGTTCAGGGGCACAAAGTGTCCCAGGCAGCTGTACCTGGATGTTCAGCAAAGGCCTGCTGAGGCAAATCATGTTAATGAGAGAGACGTGATGGTGAATGTTAAATATTCTTGGTGTATAATTGCTGCGGGGATTCCCATTGCGAGTGTCTGCCTTTCACGGAACGGTGACTGTGCACAACCAGAGCCAGAGCACTGAGCATCTATTTACCTGTTTGATCAGATTAAATTATTTAATGTCTTCCTGCATTATAACAAATGTGCTGTGCTAGTGGAGGAAAAGCCTGCTCTGAGCTGGAGTAAAGGAGATCTACCCTTGGTGCTTTGTGTCCTATTAAAGCTGGTTGGGAAGAAGCCCTGTTTCCATGTAATGGATGGCCACGGCACACAGTGCCCATGCAAAGCCTCTCTGTGCCCCTGAATCAGCAGTGGGAGCACTCACACAATTGTGTGGCTTGTTTTTGAGGCCAGTTCGGGTGGCACAGGGTTCAGGTGAGTTCATACAATCAGTTATTTCGAGATCTGTTTGGTAGGATATGCCTGCCATTCATGTATTGGAGAGCAGAAGAGTCTCCAGGACTGGCGTTATTATAGCAATAGATATTATTTGCCTCTGTGCTGGAGTCGTTTTTGAGCAGGGAGTGTATGGAGAGCTGCTATCAAAGGCTTTTGTGAGGGAGAAACTTCATGGGCACTGTTATTTTCCCTCAAGACACAACACTGGCTGCTGCTGGCCCCTGCTCCTCCCCTGGGAGCCCTGTGAGCACTCAGAACAGAGGCAGTGCTGAGACTTGAAGATTTTATGGCAGGTGGGACGTGGCAGCCGAGTTCTGGCAGGTGAGATAAGCTGAAGGCTCCTTGGAGGAAGGGAAAAGCTGCCAAGGTTAGATTAGTCACAATATTTCCTTGCGAGACAGCCACGGGTGTTATTGTTATTGTTTTGTTATCGGAGTTTTACATTGTTTTCATTCATTCCCTTGCGACAGGAAGAGAGGAAGAGAAACACAAAGCGTTTGCACGTTTTAGTGGGAGTAGCACCAAAAAACATTCCATCTTTAGATTTTGTGATACTGCCATGGCACTAGTGGAGTCTCTTCCACAAACCAATACAAACAGAGCTGAGAATAAGATGGAATGTTCCCTTCACAAGCACAAGCTCACATCAGGAAGGACATCAACAGAAGGGATTGGCAATGTTTTACAGAGTTTGGGATGTGTCTCTTCTCCAGAGGAGTTTTCCACAGGCTGGTAATCCCAGGCTGAATATGACTGTCTCCAGCTTTCACAGGCTCCTTCCAGGGCCTTCTGGACTCCTTTATCCCAGAGGAATGTGGTGGCCACAGCAGCTCCCAGATGGGGAATGCAGGTTGGATGTAGCTGTGGATTCAACCCCCTGCCTTGAAATACAAGCCAAGGCCTTGTATGGGAAGGAGGAGCTGACTCAGAGGCAGGAGAAGGGAGTGTAGCTCTGGATGCTCCCACAGCAGGTGAGGCACAGAGGGAGCTGAACAGAGGGGATATTTACCATTTTACAATTATTGATCTGCTTAGCTGGAGGAGTTCTCAATTGTATTGATTTGACAATTCTAACTTAAAAAAAAGTTATTGAATTCATGTAATGCCATAAAGCTGAGAAATGTGTCCTGTCCTGCCTCAGTGCAGGTAAATAAAGTAATTACTGGTAAGTGTAATTTCCTAAATTATTTTAAGTGCCTGCCACTTAGGGATTAACAGTACAATCTATAAGCTTACATAGCATGAATGCTCTGTATAGGTTTTTACATGAAATTTTCCATATTAGGGCTGTAATGGATACAATAAACCTCATGCAGTTTGCCTGGCATTTGCTGCAGGAGATGTTGTGTAATGTAATGAAAACAAATAAAATATTTTTGTTCTGCCTGTCACCAGCAAACGTCAGCCACTGTAACTTCAATGTGCAGTCAGAGGTGTGGAGCAGGAACTACAAAGAAACCTTGGACTACTTTCTGGGAGACTTAGAAACCAGACTAGAATAGCTCTGTGACAGAAATCAAACTGAAGGCATAAAATCCTGAAGTGGTAAACAGGCTTGTACAGAAACCCAGCCTTTGGCTTTCATTATTTGTCACTCTTTTCATTAAGCCCTTTTCCAGCTGCTGTGGTCTCCTCTGCCTCTGGTGGCAGGATCCTGGGAAAAGCTCCTTCCTGGGCAGGTCTCCTGTGTCCTTGTGCTTCTCTGTGCTCACAGTTACTGAGATTCAGCAGCACATGCTCATGGGCTGTGGGCAAAAATTCAGTCCTGGGAGCTGCACGTGGAAATTCACCGTTTCTGCCTGGAATTTGCCTATTATGTAATGGGGTTTAAAGGCAACATGGTCTGACCCTCCAGTTTGGTTTTATATTAACAGCTGTGTATGGTGAACATTCTTTTCATCCTAAGGCTTTGCTGGGCATCTTTCTGTTCATTGAGAAAGGACACTTTCAGTTTTAATGGCCATTGTGACACTAGGAAATGTGTGAGACAGAAGAAATAGTTGCTATTTTTATGTGGGCTGCAATAAGCAGATTTCCACACCCTGAGTCCTGGTGCCTGTTATTTAGGGAGCCTGAATGCCATCATTAATAAGGCCACTATGCACAGAATACTGGCATTTCTTGGCACACTAACTGGGATTAAAAAATACAGTTCCTTCATTTTTTTCTCCAAGCAAAACTTAGAAAGGACTGAAGTGGAAAAAACCAGTGGTTGATGGAGGAGAAAGAGCAAACTAGACAGTGAAATAAAATAATTTCAAACCTCAGAAACGTATTTGAATTGCAAAGGAAGAATATTCATGTTTTTCCCATTTAGAATGGCAATAATTGCTGATGAATGAGTGATTTCAAGGTGGGATTGAGGGCGGAAGAGCAAGTAAGAAGGTATTTTTATTAAAACGAACAAGGCTAATTTGTTACAGAAAACATGAGCATGAATCACTACCTTGCGAACACAGCCTTAGTTAAATTGGACAGGAAACAAATGGAAATTACAGAATCCTGTTAAAAATGCTGGAGCGTTGCCTTAGAGACAACCTGAGGCAGTGCTGGGACCCAGCTGTGACTGTGCCACTCACCTGGCCCACCCAGCGTGAGGGACACTCCACCTGCACCCCTGGAATCGTGGAATCCCAGCAGAGTTTGGGTTGGAAGGGACCTTAAACTCATCCCATCCCACCCCCTGCCATGGCAGGGACACCTTCCCCTAGCCCAGGGTGCTCCAAGCCCCTCCAGCCTGGCCTGGGGCACTCCCAGGGATGGGGCAGCCACAGCTTCCCTCTTCCATCCCTTCCACTGTGCAACTGTCATCACAGCCAGGGAGTTTCCTAACCTGTAACTGAACTTGTGTTACTGCAATTTAAACCATTTCGTTTCTTTTCCAGGGTGTTTCAGGCACAGAGAGCAGTCCATTTCCTTCCCCTTGTCTTCACCTGGGAGAGCTGTGGCCACAGTTCCTCATCTCTGTGCCAAATGATCCCTGGCCTTCAAACTGCCTCTGTAGGCTGTGCACTCTGGAAGCCTCACCATCCCTCTGGGATTTCCCCCAGCTTGTCCACACCTCCCCTGAGCTGCTGGTGTTGAGATGAAGCCTCCCCAGTGGGAAATGGTTTGGACAGGTTCCTGTCTGCCATGCAGTGATCCTGCTCAGTGTCTCTGTGTCCTCTCTGCCTTCCCTGCAGCTGGATGGGACTGTTGCCTCATTCTGGCCTTGGAAATAAAAAAACAACTTCCATTTTGGTTCTGTCTGTGATATTTGACATGCACAGGCAAAGCAAGCTGGCATTTCACACAGCTCTCCCTAACCTTGTGTCTTGTTTTCTTGCTCAGGCAGCTTTCATGAAGGGAAGTATCTAAATGCTGCCCATCAGTGAGGAAGAGTCAGGAGCTGAACAGATCCCTGAGTGGTTGTCCTGAATTTCTGAATCTCAAATGTCTCAGAAGACTCATTATTAACATCCAAAAATAGGTAGGTTTAAATACAGCTATTCCGTGCTGGTTTAAAATTCAACCTCCCTGAAAACTGGTGCAGTAACACGAGGGGAAAATAAATGGAAAAAACAACCCAACCTGCTACAATATTCTGCTCCAGATTGCAAAGATATAAATGTAACAAGGTGGGTTTATATAATTCATACAAATTATTACAAGGTCCACTTGTGTTTCTCAGGGTTTGTAATGTCAAATTCACGAAGCCTGTGACAGTCTGGCTGAGATCTGAGGGGTTTAAAATTAGTCTTGGCAATGAGTTCCAAAAATGGCAGGTTTTTGGATCAATGGATGCTGCAAGAACAGCAGTGATTTCGGGCAGCACAGAGGTGGGGCTGATACTGACACAAACACAACAGACACCTTTACCTGAACATCTCTGGCTTCCTATTGACCCCAAAATTTACTTACAGTTTTGTTTAAAACTCTTGGAAAGAAAAAATGTCACAAGCTGGTCTTCTCTTAGGCTATCAAGAAATAAGTTGAGTTTCTATATTTCAATAATTTTCTCTGATTTCCCAAGTAAATTGGTTAAAACACTAATCCTGCAAATCCCTGTATTTGAGAGCTATTCATTGAATTTCCATTGCTGAGAGAGAACACACAGACTTTTGCTTTTTCTTTTCCTTTGAGGAGCATTGCCTTGCTATTCAAATACATCTTTTGTTCCAGGGCTGACATCTAAAATATCTATTTCTCTTTCTTGCTATTTTGTGTTGAAAAGCAAAATTTTCCAAGCTTTAATTTTAGTAAAGCCAGTGTAAGTCCCCCGTGGAGTCCCAGCCCTGTGACAAAGTTTCAATCTCGTGGGTATGAATAAGCAGAGAGGCTTGAACTGCCTTTGCAGCTCTCTGAGCTCCCGGGCTGTGCCTCATTCACCCTCCTCCTGGCAGGTTCATTCAGCTCGCACTGAAGCACCTTGTCAAACCTGCCAGCAGAATTCCCGGGGGAGGAGGAGGAGGATGTTCCCACCCCCCAAACCTCGGGGAAATGGGAAGCACGGGGAGAGCAGCTGTGGCTGAATCTTGGACGTGATGCTGAGTAACATTTATACTGAAATGGGAGCTCCAGGTTCCTGTTTGAACATTTTACTCCACTTTTCCCAGCTGAGGTTTGGTTAACTATGACATTCACAGGATGAGTGGATTTCCAACTCTGGGAAATTTTCTACCAGCTGTACATTTTCTTACAATCTCCCATAGCATCAAAATTCACTCAGGGATGGTCCCTATAGTGTTGCAGAGAAGCATTGTTGTGACATTTATAGAACATGATATTTTAGTCATAATTTGTTTATCCATATTTATATCACGACTGTCAACAGAGGAGGTTTTAAAAGTTATAATACATACATGCCAGTATCTTTTTACATCCTTTTTACACTCAGTCATCCCATCAGAACCACAAATATCTAAATATTTGCATCAGCCTCCATCATTTTCCTGCTACAGTGAGACCCAGCCTCCTCTAACCAGATTTCAGATTATTCCAACTCGGGAGCAATTCTTCCCAAATAAGGATGTTTTCCCTCTATGACAAAGCAGACCTAACAAAACAAAAATGAAACAAGTGCATCTTGGCTCTTTCATTTCTTGATTTGTTACCAAAAAAATGCTTTAGGAGTAAGATAAGTGCTAAGTTTTCATAGCTTTTCTGAGTACCAGAAAGTAGAGCTATCTAGGAAAAGTTATAAATACCAGGCTAACTTAATTTCTCAGTCTAACTCCATCATGCAGTAAGGTTAGTAATATTTTGACACTTAGAGTTTAAAATACATGTAATAAATACAGCAAAATGAAATGTATGAAGAGGTAAGTGGGTGGAAAGCTGGAATTACCATGACTGGCAAGAACTTGTCCCCACTACTGATTTTTTCTTATTCCCTGGAATTTTGTGTAGCAGCTGTAAGAGCCACTCAACCCCAAACCCTTCCTGTGAAGTTTTACACACACAGAATGGAACTGCTTGAAAGCAAAACCCAAAGCACCACCTGGGTTTGGATTGGGAACCCATCTCTGTGTTTTGAGCAGTCCAAATAGTTGGGGGAGAGCAGAAAGACCTGGAGGAGGTGGCAAGAAGCAGAATTTCTCCATCCTGACTCCCCCAGCCACGCTTTGCAGGGGTGAGCCAGAAGAAAAGGCCTGAGGCAGCTGGTGGTGGCAAAAGACTGGAGGTGGTTTTTCACATTTGAGATCAAGGTGTGCCACTCCTGACAACAATCTCTCCAGTCCCTCATGCTGAGGTAGGAATCTGGGGAAGAAACCTCCCAAACTGTTCATCACCCCAAACTTGCCTTTCACCAGCACATCTCTGAGTGAGGAGAGGGTGCCAAGGAGGGCTAACAGGGACTGGGGAGCCTGAAACCCCAGGGCACCAAAGAGGAGGGTCAAAGCACGTTTCTAAATGAGAATTTTAAACGAGGTGGCTTTTGAACTTCTGTCATCTTTGTCTTTGACTTGAAATTCCTCAATCAGTTCCAAGCCTGTGAAGTCTTAATTAGCAGGTTTGCACAGGCATTGCAGCACTAACAACCCTCCTTGCTAAGGGAAGGGGGGCAGGGCAGGGAATCCCTGGCCTGAGCAACTGTTAGCCTGTGCTGATTGTCTCTTCAGTGCTGACAGGCATTCAAAACGAACTTAGAACTCAAAGCCACTAGTTGAGAACTGAAGCCATGCCATGCCAAGTGGAGTGGCTTTTGCTTTGGGAAGAACAATTTTGCACTCTGTGTGGTGCTGTCCTGCAGCTGTATGTGCCCACATCTCCAAAGGTGCTCTTCCCATAGTGCCTTCCCTTCCTCCCCTTCCTTTCTTTCTTGCAGCATTTCTCCTGTTCTTTCCAGTATCTCTTACCTATAATTTCCAGCCAAGAATCTACTTTTAAAGGAAGGGTAAAACTATTATACAATAAAGTCACAGCAAGGGATCAATTTGATGGCATATAAATACGAGGGAGACCAACAAGAAGGGCTCTATAAGTCTGCTGTGGTTTTATCAGTGAAGGGATGCTGCTGATTCCTGTGATAGTTCTGTCTTCTTATGCTCACTATGACTCACCTGTTTTTCCCTCTCTTCCTTACAGCCAGATGGCACAAACCACTGATGGCCAAATAATTCATCATGCCACAGATTTGGGCTGGACTGGCCTGGAGGTGAAGACAGGATGGAGGAAAATCTTTTCATGCTGCTACAGGTAGGAGAGTTCCTTCACTTGGGATGTTGTAGAGTTGTTCATGATGCTGCAGTGGGATGGCATGTGCTTATAAAATCCTGGTCCTGCCAGGTAGAAGCCAGTCTTTTGTGGAATTGTTTTATGAACGTTGACTTTATGCTTAACAACATCAGGGTGTTTCTTTAAAAAGAACAGCACTGCAGGTAAACCATGAAGAACAGTTAATTGCCCTTCAACTGCAATAACTCCACCATCAGTCAAGAGAAGATGCTGTCAGTCAGCCAAAGCCACCACTGCTTGGAGGGCTCCACCAGCATTAGATCTCTGCCTTCATTAGCTCATTAGTTCACAGATAAATAACCTCGGCCCAGCCCTCCTCAGGCAGCACAGGGACCACCACACTGTAGGAATTGTGCTCCAGTCTTCCAGACTGTTCTCATGTGGCTGTTCACTGTGCAGGACAAACACAAAAGCCATTTTTTAGGCATCATTACCCAGTCTGCCCAGCCCTGGTGGGGTGGCAACTTAATGACATGAAAAGTTGAAGCTGAGGGTGACAGGATGGGAAGAATGGCAGAAATTCTAACATTATAAATCCCCAGGAGCAGCTGCACTGACTGGCTCATGCTGGGACACCCCTCTCAGGTGAGAACTAGTTATTTCAAGTAAGCCCAAACCATGGAATTTGTGATGTTATTTATATTAATTTAATTTATTCTTTTTATTCAAGCTGTTGGGCAGTTTGGGGATTAATGTCCTCCTGTGTTAGAGGACAGTTCCATGAGGATGTCAGATACTGCCTTGATGAAGCCCTGTTTAATTACAAAGCATGAAAGTCTTTTCTCTTAGAGCATTGGATTAAATAAACCACGGATTTTTGTGCACAGTGCTTTGACCAAAGCCAGGATTTGGACAAAAAAAAGGCCCTCTCAAAGTTTTCTCTTGCATCAGCAGCCTCAAAGTGCATTTCCCCTTTCTCCCTCTGTGTCCCTGCCCTGTGCATGGGTTTGGCTTTTCTCTGTCACACAAACACAAAGCTCCAGGTTTCCAATCCCTTTTTGCACTGTGGCTCAGGCTCAGGGAAGCCCTGTGGAGAATGTACAGTGTACAGAAGCTGTGCCTTGTGCCTCTCATTGGAGCAAGAGCTGCTGTGGTTTCAGTTCCCTCATTCCAGAGGGCCATTTGGTCATTTTTTTTGTGCTTATTTGAAGGAACAGTTCTGGTTCCCCACCAATTTCTAGGAAATTCCACAAAAGAGATCTTCTCTTCAGCTTAGCAGGACACTCACACCAGGAACTGGAATGCTGATTGTACCTAAACATCTCCAGTGGAACATTCTGAGGGTGCATCATTCTTTCAGGGCCTTCACATATCTCCTTGTTGTGAAAATGAACCTTCCTCCCTTAGGAATCAAGGACATGACTAGGACTGCTTTTGTTCATTTTAACTTATATCTTATTTCCTCATGTGAACATGGACATTTTGAAGAGGATAATACCAGGTGCAGCACATGGTGACACCTGAGAGCCTTAAATATAAAAACAAATACCCCCTAAGTGCATCTGTCAAGCAAGAGAAAAACTTCTACATCAGGTAAGATTGACAAAATAGCTGAAGATGAAATTGCTTCTGGTTTAGCCTCTATTTCCTTCATGAGATTTAGAGCCTGGGTGTGGTTCTCTGCCCTCCCTGCCCTACTCCAATGGACTGACTAAATCATTTTACCTGTGTGGCTTCTCAGTGTTCCAGTGGCATTTTATCACCTGTGCTGGATGGGAAGGATGACAAGCTGGCTATTAGCATAATCATTAACAGTAATCTGCAGGCAAAGCACTGGGAACTGCTAATTGGGCAAACTGCAGGAACCCAGAATGGCACCAGCCACTGAAACTTTGAGCTGTACAAATAAAACAGACCAAGTTCTGCAAAAAATGGCATTAAAACTGATAAACAGGACTATGAAAACATTTCTTTCTCATGTCACCTGTGCCAGTGTTCAACACAACACAGTGTTTGTATTCTTTGGTATTAACTGGGGCTATGATCTCACTAGAAGAAGATTAGAATAATGGATCAGGTCCCCTCCCCAGTGTCATCCAAGCAAAGGCCTTTGATTCTTTTAGGTGCTTTAAAGCACTGACATAAATTGTGTATTTGCAGGAGTTTAAAACCCTTCCTGAGACTTG
>JAWWMO010000038.1:10336624-10352091 GCA_035047845.1 Dendrocincla fuliginosa | reverse complement strand
GCTGGATGGAGCTTCCCAAAAGGAAAAGCTCCACAGGGTTTTCAGGCTGGATGGAGCTTCCCAAAAGGAAAAGCTCCTCAGTGTTTTCAGGCTGGATGGAGCTTCCCAAAAGGAAAAGCTCCACAGTGTTTTCAGGCTGGATGGAGCTTCCCAAAAGGAAAAGCTCCACAGTGTTTTCAGGCTGGGTGCCTGAGCCCTGCCCGTGCTGGTGGGAGAGATCCCAAGCCCGGAGCATTTCCCTGGCAGAGCTGCTTTTTCTTTGGGAATCCCTCAGCTCTGGCACACGCCGGGTGTCATTTGGGGCTGGAAGATGGAGCGTGTGCTGGGGATCATCTCCAGCTCCCCTGGCTGTGGGGAAGGAGCTTGAGATGAGCTGATTTGCACAATTCCCTTCCCGAGAAACGCCGCCGTCCCGCCTGTCACCGGGTAATTGGTTGGCAATATGAATCATAAAAGCAGCTTCCCCCCTGGAATTTTTGCCTGACACTTGATTTAATTTCTCCTGACATCCCATCCGTTATGTTGCATCGCCTTGGCCTCGATAGCCCACGGTGCATGCCGGGAGAACGGCCCAACAGGTTACTCAGGGAGGAAAGTGGCTGTCAGAGGGAGCCTTTGATCTCTGCAAGGGGAGAAATCCCTTTTTAAAGGAGATAAAAGTTGTAAAAGCGCTGGTGGGGAAGGAGGATTCTCCCTCCTGCTCTAACCTGCTGGCACGAGGCTCCTATTCCATGGGGATGGATGGGATGGGATGGGATGGGATGGGATGGGATGGGATGGGATGGGATGGGATGGGATGGGATGGGATGGGATGGGGTGGGATGGGATGGGATGGGATGGATGAGGCTCAGCTGGGCTCACAGGGAATGAAGGAAAAGGTTGGTGGGTGGTTATTTTATCCAGCCATGCTCTCTGTCTTCTTGTCATTCCCAAAACAAGGACATAGGGATAACCCCCCTCCCTCCTGCACATCCTCCTCCCACACACGGGTAATTAGCGTGGGATCCTGTTAATTGCAGTGATTGTCATGTTTGGATTTATGGGTTAATTGCTAATATCTGGTGAAATGGTTTCCCCCCTGGCTATTTTTGATCCCAGTAATTAACCTCCCCCGTTGGGGGGGGGGGACAGGTGCTCATCCCTTTCCTCTCCAGCAGGGATCTGGGTGGGATCCCTGTCCATGGGTGCCCAGGTGGGATCCCTGTGGGGCTGGGGGTGGTTTGGGGTCTCTCCTTCTCAATCATGGAGCTCTAGATGAGCACAGAAGTGTTGAGTCACATCTCATCCCTCTGTTCTCCAGCCTGAGGTGTGGAGATGGTGCTGAGAGCAACCTTGGGCCTTACCATCACCCTTAGAGTGAAACACTTGGCTCTCCTGAAATCCATCCCAGGCAGCAGCTCGTGGGCAGGAAGAGCCCAGGTCAGGACCAGCTGGGAGCACATCTGGAGGGCTTTTGTAGAGAACCATCGCTGGCAGAAGGGTTTGGCAGTGAAGCATCCAAAGTATTTGTGCAATGAATCAATAACTCCCAGCCCTGGACGTGTGGAACAACCTGGGCCAGTGGAAGGTGTCCCTGCCCATGGCAGGGGGTGGAATTGGGTGAGCTTTGAGGTCCCTTCCAACCCAAACCAGGCTGGGATTCTGTGATCAGGGGATGCAGATATGGCTCATCTGGCCTCTGCTTTGTGTCCCACCAATCCAGAGGGATGGGAGCTAATGGGAAGGATGCTCCTCCTTTTGGGCATTGAGACCCTCCACTTCCTGGTGTGCCCAGCTCTGGGCACATCCTGTGTGTCACCTCTCCATCCCCAGTCTCACCTGGCCTGCTCCAGTGCCACACCCTCTGCTGGGACTTGACCTTCTCCTGAGGAACATCCCTCTGGGAGAGCAGGGCACAGACACACAGCAGTGCTGGAGCAAAAGGCACTTGCACAGCTCACTGCAGGTGGAGATGGAGACCCACAGGGTGCATCCCTCAGTGTCCTCCCCGGGCCTGAGTCACCTCCACTGGCTTCATCCACTCAGCTCCTTCTCCCCCCTCGCTCTGGAGCCTCCGTGTCTCGGAGCGTGACACAGACGTGTCCTTCTTGCTCCTCTCTCCTGCTCTGGCCTGGAGGAGGGAGGAGCAGAGGAGGACACTGCTGCCCACAGAGAGCCTGGAGATGAACCAGCAGATCATGTGTGAGTGTCCAGCTAATACCTGCCTCGTTGCTCCCTGCAATTCCCTGCTCCCACCCTTTCTTCCACTACCATCAGCTACCAAAAAAAAATACCCCAAAAGATCCCAGACTGGTTTGGGTTGGAAGGGACCTTAAAGCTCACCTAACTCCACCCCCTGCCATGGGCAGGGACACCTTCCACCCGCCCAGGGTGCTCAAATTTTATCCAACCTGGCCTTGGACACTCCCAGGGATCCAGGGGCAGCCCCAGCTTCTCTGGGCACCCTGTGCCAGGGTCTGCCCACCCTCACAGGGAACAATTCCTTCCCAATATCCCCTCTAAATCGTCCCTCTTTTAGTTTTAAACCTTTGCCCTTGTCCTTCCATTCTCTGCTGGTTTAGAAAGTCCCTCTCCCTGGTCTTTACAAACCCCCCTGTAAAAATCCTGGCTCTGGGATCCTCCTGCATTGCTGCCCTTGATCCCTGTTTCCCACACGGGTGACACTGGCCGTGACATTGGTGACATCTCTGCCCTCGTGCCGGAGCTGCCCTCGCTCACAGCCTGGCTCCATCCCAGTTCCCAGCTCTTCCCTTTCCAGATTGTCCTAGTAAGTGATTTGTTTCTTTTCCCTTTTTTCTCTTTTGGCTCCCTGTTGCAGAGCTTGCTCCTGATTTCCCCGGAGAGGAATAAAAGCCAGAGCACAGATCCAGCCTGGAAAATCACCATCAGTGGGCAGATCCATCACTCTGGGATGGAGCCCTGCCTGGAGCTGCAGTGCTCTTGGAATATCTCAGATGGGATGTGCGTGTCCCTCCAGATGGGATGGGAGGAGAGGGAACCTCCAGCTCAGTTTCCCCCAGATGCTTCCCAATTTCCCAGCCTTTCATTTAGTGGCTTCTAAGAGATACTTTGGCCTGAGCTTTGATCTTACCCAGGCTGTAAATCTGCTTTCCTCGGGTTCATTATCAGCCTCCCTTATTCCAGGAGCTGTCAATGGGCAGAGCATTCCCATCCCCATCCATCACAGCATTCCCATCCCCATCCATCACAGCATTCCCATCCCATCCATCACAGCATTCCCATCCCCATCCACCAGAGCATTCCCATCCCCATCCACCAGAGCATTCCCATCCCCATCCACCAGAGCATTCCCATCCCATCCATCACAGCATTCCCATCCCCATCCATCACAGCATTCCCATCCCATCCATCACAGCATTCCCATCCCATCCACCAGAGCATTCCCATCCCATCCATCACAGCATTCCCATCCCCACCCATCACAGCATTCCCATCCCCACCCACCAGAGCATTCCCATCCCCATCCACCAGAGCATTCCCATCCCCATCCACCAGAGCATTCCCATCCCCATCCATCACAGCATTCCCATCCATCACAGCATTCCCATCCACCACAGCATTCCCATCCACCACAGCATTCCCATCCCCATCCATCACAGCATTCCCATCCCCATCCATCACAGCATTCCTATCCCCATCCATCACAGCATTCCCATCCCCATCCACCACAGCATTCCCATCCCATCCATGCTCCCCTCCCTGACATTCCTGAGTGGGAAGCAGCTGTTCACCCTTTAACAGGTTCTGCTGCTGATTTTTGTATTGTTCCAGCTCCTTCATCAAAGCACCACCCGCAGTTGAATCCAAGGCCCCATCTCACCAGGAAACTCATTTTGGAATCTCAGGGAAAGCTGGGGCTGGGTTAATGAAATCTGCTTTTCCGCAATGTGTGCTGATTGGCACTAATTAAATCGCTCTTCTTCATTAAGCCAGTCCTGTTTCAGACCTTCCCTTGTTTTCAATGTCAGCCCAACGATTTGGGAGGGGACGTGGATGGTTTTAATGCACCAGGAAATAAATAACACCACTGGAATTCAAAGTAGTTTTTTAAAAAGGCTTTATAAAGCAAAAAAAAAAAAATAATACCAAGAATTAACCCTTTGGCCAGTGCTTTCAAACCTCTTTGCTTCAGTTGCTCCAGGTCGTGGTGATTTTTGAGAAGTTTGGCGTTAACAATCTCAATTTATTCATTTATTTCAGTTTGTGATGCAACACAAAACATTCCATTGCACCGGGGCACAAATGCACCATCTCCTTCTTCATCTGCTGGGCTAAATCATCCCAATTTCTCCGTGTTAGCAGCAGCATTTCCACCCACCTGTTGGTTCTGGACCTGATGGGGCTGGGCAGGGACCACGGATTTCTTCCAAGCTCCTCTTGTTCCCTTTCCAATTTACGTGGTAGCACCAATCTAGTCCTCTGCATTGCATTTTGTAAAAGAAATCTTTTTAAGCCTGATTACAGCTCCCAAGCGAGGCTTTTATGAATTTTTCTCTGCAGCTTTTAAAATAATTAACTGTCCCTAAGCAGAGCCCAGTTCTCTGTGGTTTTCTCCCAGTTCTGTCCCCAAGTGACTGGGTTCTCCTGCCCCTCCTGTCCTTGTGTTCTCAGCCCTTCTGGAGCAGAGGGATGATGTGAGTGTGGGAGACTTTGCCAAGCCAGCCCTTATGGTGCCCAAATACAGCTCGACGAGGCGATTCCCAAGGCAGAATCCTTTGGGATCCCTGGGGAGAGGCTTGGAGTAGCTGTTTGCTGCTTTATTGGCCTTGGGGGAGAGCAGAGAGCCGAGTGATCCTGAGCTTCAAAATTCCCGGGGCTTGGAGCATCCTGGGCTGGTGGAAAGTGCCCCAGCCCATGGCAGGGGGTGACACTGGGTGGGCTTTAAGGTCCCTTTCGCCCCAAACCATCCTGGAATTCTGGGATTCTCATTTGTAAACGGTGCCCCTTTGCTGCTCCTTGATTCCCCCCATGTTCCCTTGCTTTAATTCTGCTTTTTGGGTCTGTTTTAATCTCCAGCGGCTGCCTTTGGGGGGAGCAGACCCGTCTGGGGGGAGACACGTGGGGCTGCACCTCCCCATCCTTTTGGGGCGCAGGTTTTGGGATGGGGGGCAGCGCAAGAATCCGACCCCGTGCCCAGGGGGTTTTTTGGGGGTCTGCTCTGCCCTGACCCCCCTCCCCGATCCCCATGGCGGGGCAGCTGCCCACAAACCCATCCCACAGAGCCTGCCTCTGGCAAGGCTTCCCACGCCTTTGGATTCCCCTCGTGCCGTGCATTCGGAAAGCCATTAGCGGGGGGTTTCGTGGGGGGAAAAGCCATCTCCTTTGAGAGGACGTGTGACAATCCTGACCCGGCGCCGGGAACGCTCCGGGGGGCTCGGAAAGGGATTGATTTGCTCGGAAATGCGCCCTCCGTTTGTTCCCGGCTTATTTTTCTTTCCTTCTGGGGTGGAAGAAGCGAGAAGAGGAGGAGGGAACGCTTCGGCCTCGCGGGGTCGTTTAGCCGGGAGGGAGATGCACAATCCGTGACTGTCCTTGAGGGGTTTAAAACACCCTTTAAATCCCTCTTTCCATCCTCTCTCCCATCACCTTTAAGCCCCCAGCTCGTGGCTGTGTGGGGTGAGAGGTGCCCTGGATCGCTGGGAGATGCGACTTCTGCTTCCCATGGGATGGGAACGGGCTGCAAAGTGTCCCCAAAATAACCCCAACACATCCCAGGGGCAAAGGACAGGCGTCCCCTGTGCTGTCCCATCTGAAATTTGAAGGGACCCAACTCTGTCCAGCATTAAGAGCTGGGCAATATTTTTTTCTTGTCCTTGGGTGGATGAGGAAACAAATAACCACGAGTGCTCTGTTAGGCTGCTTGGTGGGAGCTGCTCATTGCTGGGTACTGCAGGAAAGAAAGGGAAAAACAGGCTGGGAAAGAGAAAGGGAAGGGAAAAGAAGAAAACGAAAAAAGAAGAAAGGGGGAAAGAAGAAAGGAGGAAAAAAATAAGAAAGGAATGGGAAAGAAGAAAAGGAAAGAAAAGAAGTAAGGGAAGAAAATTCGGACCCGATGATCTTAGTGATTAATGATTCTATGGAAAAAGAACAAAGGAAAGAAAAAGAAGAGGGGGAAAGGAAAGGGGAAATAGGAGAAGAAAGGGAAGGAAAAAAAAAAAGCAGAACCCAATTTGCTTTCCTCTCCTCTCTCGCCTCTTGTCTCATCTTTCTTCATTCTGGACTATTTCACAGCTTCCCTTGGAACGTGTTTTTGGACTCAATGGGAACGAGGGGGAAAAAAGAGAGGAGAATCCCCAGGATCCCTCCATCCCCCGGGTGTTTTACCCTGCTGAGCACAGCCCTGCTGGTGCCCACTCTCAGGGATGGACCGGATGATCCTCGAGGGTCCCTCCAGCTCGGCATATTTTGGGATTCTGGGATTCCATGTCCCAGCCTTCCACCCCACCAGCCCGGAGCTCCCTTTTTGGGGAACGCCGCCCAGTGGTACGGGGGGTTTTTTGCTCCTCAGAACTGGGGGGGTTTGACTCTTCCAGCTCCTGGAGGGGGTTTCTCCCTGTGCCTGGCAGGAGAGGAGCTCCTGAAGGGACCTTTGTGTCCCCCTGTCCCCATTCCCTCCAGCCCTGCACTGCGGAGGGGCCGCTCTGTCTGTCCTTCTGCACAATTCCACCAACACCCTCTTCTTTCCTCCCCGGCTCTTAAATCCTTCAGAGCGGGGAAGCTCCGCTGAATTTTAAATAAGCTCTCGGAGCTGTGCATTAAAACCTAACGAGCCAGAATATCAATTATGCGGATGTAAATGAGGAGCAGCTCCGGGGAAGGAAGTGGTGGCTTTGGGTTGATGCTGGTGGTGAGAGATCAGGACCTGCTGAGGGACGGGGGCAGAATAAAAACCACTTTCTTCTTCTTCTTCTTCCAGCCATCAGCAGAGCCGTGGCTGTGCAGAGGGAGCCGGAAAGGTTAAACCCTGGAGGGGAAGGGAAGGAGCTCAGGGAGGAGTTCTAAACCAGATTAGCTGGAGCTGCAGGAGGTTTCTGGTCCTCTGGGCTGGGGAAGTTGAGAGTCTCCTCCTGCTTGGACCGTCACCTTCTGGCTGTGCTGGCACCTCCTTGTCCCCTAAATTGTCTCACTGCTTCACCTCCCTGTGCCAGCCCCTCTGGCTCGGAGCGGACCTGGCTGGGTCTCCATCCTGCGGGTTAATGCACCAAAATCCTGCTCTTCCCTGCAAAGTGCCCATCAACTGATTAGAAACGAGAGGTGCCAATTTTCCTTGTGAGAACCCTGCCCGGTGCCAGCCCCCTTGGGATTATTGATGGCACATTTGTCCCGGTCGTTTGGGAGCTGAGGAGCGTTTCACCCGCCTGAATTTCAGCTTCACTCTTTGCATTTGAGCTCCATTTTCTCGCTGTGCAGTTTAACAGCGCTGCTGTTTTCTCTCCTGCAGCAATTAAACCCCTCGGTGCCAATGCAGGGACAGGCTGGCCACAAGCTCTCCGTGGCACTGTTGGCTCTGCCCCCAGCGCTGGAGAATCCTCTGGTTTGGGGGTTCCCAATCACTGCTTCAGTGAACTTTGACAGCTCTGGGAAGAAAAAAGCTCTTTATCAGCCAGTTTTGCTAGCACAGGACCGAGTCAGTGGGAGAGTTCAAGAAGGGAGGGCTGTGCTCCAGGATCTGGGGACAGCCTGGGTGGTGCCAAGCCCATCCCTGGTCCAGCTGTGCTTCTTTGGTGCTGGATCCCTCTGGGGGCTGTTCCACGGGTGCAGGACACGGAGCAGGGCTCACCTCCGGGGCACAGAGCTCATCCCTCCTGGGCTGTCAGGGAAAGGTGGGATGTTTCCAAAGCCATCCCTGCCTTCTGCAGGGCTGAGGAGCAGAGCAGACTGTGGCTGTCATGGGAAAAGCCCTGGGAAGAGCTTTGGCACCTCCAGCAGCACCTGCCCTGGGTGTCATCACACTTCTGCTTTTCCACCTGCCAAGAGGACTGGACGAGCATCCCTCAGGGCTGTCCTCTGGGGACATGTCACAGTGAGGCCCTGCCACCCTCTCCAAGGGCATTCCAGGGTGGGGACTGCCAGGAGTGGGGACCGTTCACGGCAGTACCTTAAAGCCTTTCCCAACAGGGTGTTGCTGCACCCAGAGGCTGCTGCATCACTGGGGGGTCTACTGAGGACACACAGAATTGGCCCCTGGGGAGGAAGGTCTGAGGTGCCACATTCTCCCAGGGGAATCCCAAATTAGGAGGTCCTGACCTGGGAGGAAACGCTCCTGGAGATGCCACGTGGGGCAAACACGGGGAGGGTGGGAAGGGAAGGAAATCAAAACGTGTGTTTAATTCATTTTGAGGGAGAGTAAAGCAGATTGATGCTGTGAGGAGGAAGGAACTGAGGCAGGGGATGATGGGTGTGGGTGGGCAAAGGCGGGCGGGGCATTTCGGGTGCTACAAATCACCATTTCCCCAACATTCCCAACTTTTGTGTTCGCTGATGTGGCGCCCGACTCCGCAGCGGATAAATCCAGGGCAGGTTTGTAAATGCTGCATTGCTGGCAGCCAAAACACAAATACAACCTGAACGGCTGCCAAACGGTAAAAAGCAGGGGGAAAAAAAGCTCCGTGTCAGGATTTACAGGCTTGGAAAAGAACTGGCTCAGCTTGGGCGGCCGGGAAGGGGCTGGCACAGCCCCCGGCTCCCCTCCCAGGGCAGACATTTGGGAAAAGGAGAAGAAAAAGCTGCTTTCAGGCTGCCTGAAGCTCCAGGGAGGGTCCTGGAAAGGGCTTTCTCTGTCTGCTCCGTGAGGAAAGCTCTCCAGGCACATTCCACGTGGTGTCCAGGAGTCAGAGGAAGCAAAGGACATGAAGAAACCCAGAAAGAAAAGCAGAGAACTGCTCAGGACCGGGGTTGATTTCCAGGTCTGGGTGTGCATTGGCTTGGATTTCTTGGATTTCTGCCTTGGCCTATTGGGGTGGATCAGGAGGGCTTTTGTCCCGTGGCAGGGGGATCAGGAGGTGTTCTATCCCACAGGTCTGGCTGCTCAGTGTCCTGAACATCTAATTTATTTCCCTGCAAAGGCACATAATGATGCAGATAAAAGTTATTGATCCATCGGCGCCGGCAGCACCGAGCACTCCATCCTGCTGTCCCCAGTGCCACCCCAGGGTGCTGGGACAGGGGACAGGGAGCCACCCAGGGCTGTGGGCTGTGACAAAAGACATGGAAAAGCAGTGCTGCCAAGGAAAGGGTTGAATTCCCCAAACCCTGATCCTCTGCATTCCAAATCAGTCAGGTTTTGGATGGAAGCTGCAGCGGGGGGTGTCCAGGGGAATAAGCTCACCCTGGGGTTATTTGAACACCTTTTTTCCCTGCTCTTTTAAGAGGAGGAGCTCTGGGACAAGCTGGTTCTGCTGGTGGGTGGCCCCTTCCCGAGGGATACTGGAGCTGTGGCGTGGTTGTGGTGACCCTTCCTGCCCCTCCTGCCTGGACCACAGCCAGAGCCAGGCAGAGCTGCAGGGATGGGCACTGGGAGTGCCTTTCCCAAGCCCTGAGGCTCTGGGGGATGTGGTGTCTCCAGCTGGGTCACCTCCCAGCCACGGCTGGCACTGGAGGGGGATGTGGAGAGAGGTTGAGGCACCCACCAGGATGCCCCAGCTATGCCAGAGCTGTGCCCGAGGTGTCCCTGGGGTGTCACTGGGACAGCCATGGATTTACAGCCACCTCTTTGGGCTGAAGGCAGGTGAGGAGGACGTGGAATTGCCTTTGCTTGCCAAGCAGGGTTGAGGCCGCTCAGTTCTTGCTCCGGTGATTGCAAGAGGTGCCCACGCCCAGCCATGCCCAGGAATCCCACTCTTCCTCTGCTGGACCACCCGTGGGGACAAGCAGAGGAGAGGAGGGGCTGCAGGGCAGTGGGATGTGGGAGCAGAGACCATGCAGATCCCAGTGTGGGGACGGGGAATTTGGGAAATAATTAAGAGGCAAGCCTGCTCGATGGATGCAGGTGCTTCTGAGCAGTCCTGGAATTCGGGGCACTTCAATCTGTTCCTGGAAGAAAAGGGAGTTTTACCAGCTGTTTCTGGGATCAGCAGCTGGGAGGGCGATGGGAGCAGCCGGAGGCAGCGGGAGGTGCTGATGTGATGGGGCGTGTTCTGGGTGGGTTGCACAGGATGGGACACCTTGAACGGGGACATTTGCTCTGCTAATTCAGGGAGAGGCCAGTCCTGAGCGTCACTTCTCCAGGTGGGGAGGCAGCTCAGAAAGCCCTCCTGGCTGTGCTGATGCTGCTGGGGGTGGTCCAGGCATGGGGGGCTGGGCCCAGCTCCCTGTGCTGGCTCCTGTGCTCTCAGCACTGCTGCCATTCCCAAACTCTGCAGGTGCCTTTTCCACCCTGCTCCAGGCACACCTGGGCAGTGACTTGCTGTGCTGGCTTTCTGGAAGGAGACAATAATCAGGATGGAGGCAGTTTTTGTTACAAGCAGACCAATCCTTGCCACCCCTTCATTGTGCCAACCCCTGGGGCTGTTGGCACCGAGGGTCTCGCTGGAAGTGCTGTGTGTTAAACCCCAGGCTCCTTCCTGCTGGATCCCACTTCCTGAGCAGGGATGCAGGGATGCAGGGATGCAGGGATGCAGGGATGCAGGGATATGTCAGCTTCTCACCTGGAAACCCTGGCTCCTGGATGTCCACAGGCTCCGTGGATGTGCAGAGTTCCAGCCACAGGGCTCTGGGCTGTCACTCCCAATCCATCAGCAGAGCAGGGCTGGCACTGACCAGGTGCCTTGTCCTGGCTCTGCCGGCTGCTCCAGGGACCTTGTGCTGCCTCCAGCCAAATCTCTGTGGCTGGATGCGGGCTCAGCTCCTGCCAAGTCATTTCCTCTTCCTTAGATATCTCTTGGTCCAAATAGAACGTGCCCATTATATCTTATAATATCCCAGGGCAGCAGTTGGAGAGGAGCATCCATCTGTGCAGCGTCTTGGCTGTGCCTGCAGGAGCAAAGATGGATTCACCAACCCCCCAGCCTGACCCTCTGGGAAACAACTGCCAGTTGTGGTCAGGTTTTGGGTGGAAATTCAGGTCAGGGCTTGCAGGGGCACTTCTTGGAGTGCGGGGTGGGAAGGGAAGGTGCTGCCCATGGTCCTGCAGCCGATGTCATCCCTCTGGAGCATCCTCTGGAGGGGGATCGATGGAGATGTCAAACCAGGCACTGGACTGTCTCCATCCTGCCTTAACCCACTCCCTACAATCCTCCCTGCTGCCAGGGAGCTGGGAAAATCTGCATTTGCAGCAGGAGATGCTGCCCAGAGCCAGGGCAAAGCCTGGAAAGCCTCCCAGGGGAGGTGTTTTTGGGCAGCAACACAAAACTCCATCCCTGGCTGCTGCATCTGGGAGGGATCTTGGCCTTGCGTGTCCACCTGCCCATCCAGAGGGTGCCCAGCCATACATGCAGTGGGTGGTTTCCATGCTGTGCCCTTTCCTGGGTCACAGCTCCAGGGACAGCATTTGATGTTCAGCAGGAGCCCCCGGTGCCATAAATCCCCATGAGTGCTGCAGTGCCCAGCCAGGGGTGACCTGTGCTCAGCGGGCTGGGCCGGGTGACCTTCTCCAACCTTCTGCACATTCCTCCTGGAAGAGGGATGGTACAAACACCCTCCCGGGAGGAGGTTGCTCCCTAAGACCTTGCTTATCCAGGTTATCAGAATCCAGCGTGAATACACACTGAACTGCCTGGGAGTTGTTTTCTCCCAGTGTTTGTGTATTCAGGAATATTTTCTCCCAGTGTTTGTGCATTCAGGAATATCAAAGCCCTAGGACGTTGTTTTCCCTTTAAGCAGCAGCAAGATGACTCCACTGAAGATCAAAGCAACAGTTCTGGCATATCTCAAACCCTCTCCTCTCCCTCCCCTGCGAGGAGATGCAGGTGTTGGAGAGAATACTCATGCTGTGCTGCTCCAGGTTTAACCCTTCCCAGGGGAGTGTGGAGGCTCCAGGGCCAGCCATGAGGAGCTGCTCATGCTCCCTGGGCTAATGGAGCATCTCAGCACATTGTGTTGCCCGGGATGAGGGATATCTGCTGAGTTTCTTCCCAAAACACGGCATGCTGGCAGCTGGGAATACACCATCCCACATCCTAGGAGCTCCCAAATTGTGCCCTCTGCTACCAGCCCAGCAATCCCTCCACTCTCATGTGAGAAACTCAGCTGCTGCTGCTTTAATTTCTCCAGGCAAATGCTCCCCTCAAGGCAGAGGCCTGGGCAGGGATCAATACCCTGCAGGATTGGTTGGGAAATAAAACAAGCTGGAGAACAGCCCTCCGTATGAGGTGGCTGCTGGTGGCTCTGTGAGGGTCCCATGGGTGCAAAGGGAGCTGAGCTGGGGACCCAAATCACGGCCCCTGCACCCTCTGCTGCCTCCTGTCCAGGCTGGGATCGTTCCCTGGGACCTACACCTGGCAAATTGCTCCGTGCTGGGAAGAATTGGCATCCAAATCCCTTTGCATCCAAATCCCTTTGCAGCCGAGTGTGGCTCGTGCTGTCACTTGGACAGCACTTGATGACAGTATTGATCCCTGAGCTTGTTAAACAAGCAGCGTGGCTGGGGAAGGTGCCCCTGCTGCCTCCCCTGTGAGTACAAGGTGAGCTGCTGGAACATCCTGATCCCAGCAGAGATTTTGGGGAAGGCAGATTTGTGGAGATTTTGCTGTGGATTTGTATGGAAAAGGCAGCACGTAGAGCATGGTGATGGGTCCCCCCAAACCTGCTCAGCCCTGCCACTGGTGCCAGCACTGGGAAGGGACCTCAGCCCCTGGTCACAGCAGGTTCAGTGGGGCAGAGGGCAATCAGTGTTATTGATTTCCATTCCTATGAGGGGGGACCTCTGGCCTGGGGGACATCTGGAAAGAATAATAGAATCCCAGAATGGTTTTGGTTGGATGGGATCTTAAAGCTCATGAGCAGGGACACCTTCTACTATCCCAGGTTGCTCCAAGCCCCATCCAACCTGGCCTTGGACACTTCGAGGGATGGGACAGCCACAGACAGAATTCCCAGAGTGAGGGAAAGGAGCCATCTGAAAACCAGAGGGAAGAAAAATAGTAACAAATAAAACCAGAAGACCCACCCTGTGCTGCCAGGGAGTCCCTGCACGGGCGGGTTGGTCACCGCTAGCTGGAAAGACCAAGGGATTATCAATTCCACTGATCCAGCTGCAGGCCAGCCCTGGCATTCCCGGTGACCTGGTGCTCCTGTCCCCACCACCCGAGCAGCCTTCCTGCCTCCTCCCCGCGGGTCCGGGTGCGATGCTCCGGCTGGGCAGGGACGGGGGAACAGCCAGCTGAAATCCGCCTCCTGACGCTGGCAGAACGGGAAGATATTCTTGGAGCCGGGCTGGGGAGCCAGCAGACACCTGCCGGGCCGGGCTTTTCTTTCCCAGTGTAAAATTTCCATTTGGAAAGCTGCTGGGGAGGGAGAGAAGGGCGGGGTGATGCTTCTCCTCTTGAGAGCGGAGCCGCCCACCCCTCCACGGGAGAAGCGCTCCCAGGGCTCTGCCGGCTGGGGATGCGCTTGGATATTGCCTTTGGCTGGGACGTTTACTGCGGATCCCCCAAAAATCGCTGCTGGAGGCGGCACCTCCCGGGTTGAGCATCAATCTGTGTGCAGTCTGGCACGGGCTGGTTGTCCCTTGTCGCCGGGAGGGGCACGGAGGTGACACCCAGTGCCAGGGGGTGCCCAGGCTGGGGTCAGCGGCACCCCCAGGTACCGGCACCCCCCTGGGGAATAAAACCAGGTGGAAACCAACCCTTTGCATGAGATGGTTGCTGGTGGCTTTGGGTGCATCCCGTGGGTGCGAGGGGTGAGCTGAGGACCCGAATCCCGGCACCTTCACCCTCTGCCTCCTGCAGGGCTCCCTGTCCACGCTGGGATTGCCCCGCACAGGGAGCCACCAGTGGGGCTGCTGTACCCACGTGTCCCCAAGCACGGGGACATCTTGCTGCGCCCACTCCAAATTCCCTCGGAGCCGGTTGGTTTGGGGGCACAGCGTTGCTCCCCTCCCCGGTATTCCCGAGAGCAGGAGCAGGGATTGCAGCCGCCCCCTTGGCATCCCCTTCCCCTCCGGCTGGCGGCTGGCACAGCCCGGGCAGCGCAGCAGCCCACGGCCCGGGGCTGGGGAGGGGAGAGGCTCTATTTTAATGCACCGCTGTGGGTTGGTGACCTAGAAAAGCAGCTCGGAGAGCAGGAGTGTGAAGTCCAACCTCCCCCGCCGCGAGCGGGGCTGCCGAGCACAGGGTGACCTAAATAAAGCCAGGCGAGAGGTGTCGGGG
Organism: Dendrocincla fuliginosa; assembly: GCA_035047845.1. NCBI lineage: Eukaryota > Metazoa > Chordata > Aves > Passeriformes > Dendrocolaptidae > Dendrocincla > Dendrocincla fuliginosa. The sequence goes on along the minus strand of JAWWMO010000038.1, from coordinate 10,337,764 downwards.
GGTGCTGCTCCCCCAGGGCTGGGCTGGCAGCTCCGGACCCCCCTCCCCACGCCCACCCTGAGCCCACCAGGGCTTCAGGGATGGATCAGTGCGTGGATCCCTGTGTTTGGGAGGAGGCAGAGGGTGGGAGGAAGGAGGTCCCTCCAAACCTGTCCGCGGGTCGCTCGTGGCATTGGGGGGTGTCACCAGTGACAACTGGTATCGAATCTATATCAGCAAAGGGGTGGCACAGCCGATGCTCTGCGTTCATGGGTGGGAAGGAAGATGAAGCTCCTTCCTCCCCTCTTTTTAATGCGCTGTCGGAAATCATTTCAATTATTTAAAGCTCACACAGGTACGTGCTCTCGGCAGCCTCCGAAATGAAGCGACGCCCAGTTCTCCCCGGCTCCAACCCGCGAGTTTCTGCAGCGCCGTGTTCGGCTGAGGGGAAGGCATGCCAATTAATTAAATCAGTAAATAAGTTATACTAATCCCATTAACAAAAGAGGAGCTGCAGATTAAATCTTTTATGGCACTTACTGCAAAATTAATGCAGGCAGTCTTTTAGGAAATATATTCTTCCCCTCACCTCGCCAAGGATAATAGTGCAGTTATATAGGACAGAACGTTATCAGGAATGAGAAATGAATGTAAAACTAGCACATATCTTATTAAAAGAGTGTAATGAGCTGCCAACAGGAGGGAGCTGGGCCTGCCGAGCTGGGGGCTCTGCAGCACTGCTGGGGCCCTGCTGGGCCACATCCTGCCTGTGCCACCAAAGGGGGGGACACCCCAGGCACTTGGGGTCCCTGGGGGTTTTCCTGGCTCTGGGGTGACACGGGACATGGGCTGGGGAGGGGGATTTTCACCTGGGGTGGGATGCTGAAGCCCCCTCGCTGCAGATGCTTTCTGGTATCTCTGGCAGGGGTGGGCAACATGCTGAGAGTGGTCAGAAATGTCCCAGCATCCTCACAAGGTCCTGTTTCTCCTCTGCTTCTCCAGGAGAGAAAATCCCCTCACCAGCCCTTGGAGCAGCTGGTTTCCCTGTGACATCGCAGTGCCCGAATCAAGTGGCAAGGGGGAAAATTTCCTTTCCTTTCCTTTCCTTTCCTTTCCTTTCCTTTCCTTTCCTTTCCTTTCCTTTCCTTTCCTTTCCTTTCC
>JAWWMO010000038.1:10319524-10334559 GCA_035047845.1 Dendrocincla fuliginosa | reverse complement strand
TCCTGTCCCTCCATCCCTTGTCCCCAGTCCCTCTCCAGCTCTCCTGGAGCCCCTTTAGGCTCTGGAAGGGGCTCTTGGGTCTCCTGGATCCTTCTCCAGGTGAACCCCCCCAGCTCTCCCAGCCTGGCTCCAGAGCAGAGGGGCTCCAGCCCTTGGAGCATCTTTGTGTCCCTCTGGACTCACTCCAGGAGCTCCATGCCCTTCCTGTGCTGAGGATTCCAGAGCTGGATGCAACACTGCAGGCTGGGATGTCACCAGAGCGGAGAAGAGGGGAAGAACCCCCTCCCTGACCCTGCAGTGCTGGGGTGGGGTGGAAGAGAAGGGTGAGAAAGGCTTGAGGATGAGGAGGAACAATAAGAGCGGGATAGGGGAGAGGATGAGCAGGGGGTCCCACTGCCGCCCCCCTCTCCAGCCGGCTGCGGGAGGGGGGTACCAGCGAGGGTCTGGGGGCGGCTCCCCGGGGCGGGCTCGGAGCGGGGCGGCCCCGGCCGTGTCCCCTCCCGTGTCCCCTCCCGTGTCCCCTCCCCGCACCGCCCCGCGCTGCTCCGCAGTGCTGCCGCCGGAGCCGCGCAGCGCCCAGCCCGGCCGTGTGCGGGGAGCGGCCCCGGCACCCCCCAGGACCCCCAGGCACCCCCCGGGACCCCTGCCCAGGTAAGGGGGCTCGGGGGTCCCCCGCGCTGCAGCCAAGCGTGGGAGCGGGAGAGCGGCAGGGGGGGGTCTCACCGCATCTCCCCGGCGTGGGCAGGAGGGGCCGGGGGCGCCCCGAGGCTCCGAAGGGATAAGGACCGGGATGCAGATCCAGGGGTTCTCCTTCCCCCCAAAACCCGCTTCCCACCCGGGAAAGTGGCAGCATCTCGGAGCGGTGCGGGCGGTGGGTGACACTCCCCACCCCGCGACCGCGGCGCCCGTGGGTGGCCGGTGGCAGCGGCTGGAGCGGGTCCCTGGGTGTGCGTGGGGCTGGCATCGCCATTGGGTGAGGGTCGGGGGGTACCTGGGTGTGCGTGGGGCTGGCATCGCCAGTGGGTGCGGGTGGGGGGATACCTGGGTGTGCGTGGGGCTGGCATCGCTCGTGGGTGCCGGTCGGGGGGTACCTGGGTGTGTATGGGCTGGCATCGCCCGTGGGTGCAGGTAGGGGGTCCCTGGGTGTGCGTGGGGCTGGCATCGCCCGTGGGTGAGGGTGGGGGGTACCTGGGTGTGCGTGGGGCTGGCATCGCCCGTGGGTGCGGGTCGGGGGGGTCCCTGGGTGCTGCTGCTGGTCCCCACGGTGTGTGGACAACTTTGGAGTGTGTTGGGCATCCGGGGAGGTTGAAGCCCCCCAAATTGGCTCTTGTCCCCGGAGTGTGCCCGGCGGGAGCTGCGGTGTCACCAAGGGCTGAGCCCCTTCCCAGTCCCCTGAGAGCCGTGGGGAGCAGGGGACGACCTGACCATTCTGTGGGGACACTTGGGGTGCTCTTTCCCCATTAGGGCTCTGGAAGGGCATCTCTGCCCAGCTCAGGGCTGGTCCAGAGGCTTTGGCAGGTGCCTTTGCTGCTCCTCTCCCAGGATGGACAAAAGTGGTGCAAGAGGCATTAAAAACCTTTCTGGAGTAGCCTGGAATCTCCGGGAGGCAAAACCAGCCCCCTAGGAAATGAGGCTGAGCTGCTGTGGATGCTGCTGCTCCTTCAGCGAAGGGACCTGCTTATCTCTCTCGCTGCTGTCTTTCGAATAATTCTGGTTTCAGGTATAACCTGGAGCAGCGATTTGTCTTTGTTCATTTAGCACTCCTTCATTTCACTGCTGAAAAGGCTTTGAGCAAGGCGGCTGCCCCGGCCGTGCCTCTGCTTTGGGCTCGGGCCATGCCACACTCCTCCCGGGATCGTGGAAGTGTGTGTGGATCAGCCTCGTCCCCCCCCCATTCCCACGAGGCTGCAAGAAAAAAAGATACCACAGGGCTTCAAAACACGGCCAGTTGGCTCCAGGGATGCGGAGCTGATAACAGATGAACCATTTGCTTTAATTACTGGTATCAAAAGCCCAGGCTGCAGCTTAGCCTGAAAATAAATATTGTTAATGTTGTGACACTGGGCTTTATTTGATGATGCATCGTTCATCCGGCAGGGACCGAACGAGCTGCTCGCTGCTGCCGGAGGGCTGACTCAGGAGATCTGCCTCGGGGGCTCCGTGGGACGTGGAGCCGTGGGGCTGGCAGTGTCTGTGGCCTCCCGTGGGCTCTTTGGTGGGATCTCCCGTGGGGGAAAGAGCCGGGTGGGCGCTGCTCGCCCGCAGCAGCCCCGCAGGCTGAGACACGGCCGGGCGCTGCGGTGGGAGCTGTTTGCCATCGCGAACAGCAGGGTGGGCTCCCAGGGATGCCCCCAGACCCACCAACCCCGCTCAGAGCACCCCACCCGGGGGCCAACTCCGTGCCCAGCTCGGCGCTGCCTCCAGCCCACCCCTCTGCCTCCTCCTCCCTCGCAGACTTGCCCTGGCCCCCCAGGAGAGCCAGAAAACGTGCTGAAGGTGGGAAGAGCCCATTTTTTGTCTGGAGCACCCCTTTGCAGCGAGGGTGAAACCAAGGAACCCATTGCAGGACTCTGCTGCAGGACACTCTCTGGTGTCAAACATCCCCTGGTTTGGGAAGGGCAAGGGGAGGAAAACTGCCGAGGAAGGGTGAGGGGACACACCTTCTGAGCCTCTTTCTGTGCTTAACTTCTGAGGGATCTTCTTCTGGGAGATGAAAACGAGATGGTCCCCCATGTGCACCGCAGGGCCCAGGGGCTGTGCTGGCAGCAGGGACCCTCTGCCAGCTCGCTGGTGGCCCTGGCTCGGTGCCCTGCTCCTGCCCACAGCCCGGTGACGATGCCACTGCAGTCACTGCCAATTAGTGAGAACAGTAATGAATGGCTCCAGGTGCTCCCAGCCGAGCACTCAGGGGCTGGGAAGGGAGGAGGGCTCTGCTCCCCAAGGCCAGGCTGATTAATTCCCACATCCTCATTAGGCTGGGGAGTGGCCCGGGGGGGAGGACATGGTGGTTTATAAGGTTCCCGTGGTGGTGGCAGCAGCATTTCCCTTCTCCAGCCCGGGAGGTGAGGATGGACTGTCTGCTGTGGCACTGGGGTGTTGGGGCTGGGGAGCAGGTCTGGCTGCATTAAACCAGATATTGAGAATGCCTGGGGAGGGAGAGGAGCTGTGCTTGGTGACTGGGTGAACTGGGAGCCTGGGGTGGTGCAGATGCTGGGCTGGGTGGCCCCGTGCTCCTCCCTGCTGGAGAGGAGCTGTGCTTGGTGACTGGGTGAACTGGGAGCCCAGGCTGGTGCAGATGCTGCGCTGGGTGGCCCTGTGCTCCTCCCTGCTGGAGAGGAGCTGTGCTTGGTGACTGGGTGAACTGGGAGCCCAGGCTGGTGCAGATGCTGAGCTGGGTGGCCCCGTGCTCCTCCCTGCTGGAGAGGAGCTGTGCTTGGTGACTGGGTGAACTGGGAGCCCGGGGTGGTGCAGATGCTGAGCTGGGTGGCCCTGTGCTCCTCCCTGCTGGTGGCTGGGCTCCCTGGGGAGGGTTGGGCTGTGGTGCCAGTGGGACCCGTCTGCCCAGCCTGGTGTGGGGGGCCAGGCTCTACATGGCTCTTCTGCCCCAGCCTGGGCATCCCGTGAGGAGGGTGGGACTACACCCCGAGCATCCCCCACCCAGGGTCCTGCTCTGGGGGTGCCACCCCTCCTGTGCTGTGGCCCTTGGCCATCCTTGGGGCACCTCATGGGGACTATCACCACCTTGAGGAAACCTCCCCTGGCAGTGAGCAGGACCTGCCACCTCCAAGCACACCTGGCTGGTGCTTCCCAGCCTTTTCCTGTTGTTAAACTTGCTTCAGGGGCTGTTGCTGTGGGAGGGTCCCTGTGCTGGTAACTCTGCTGGGGCTGGTCCATCCTGGTGGCTCTGGCTGTTTTCCCCGTCCCGGGCATCGAGGGTGTGATGTCTGATCCTTGTGCCAGAGCCTTGCAGGGATTTATCTGTTGCTAAGCAGCTTTGGAGCAGCTCTGTGTGGCACAAGGAGCGATGGCAGCACCAGGAGGGCTCTGGCATCGCCAGGACCCCCCAGCTCTGATAGCCATGGGAAAGTTGGATAAACCCAGGAATGATGATTTTTGTTTTTACCATTGTCTTTCCTGTAATTAATCAAGGGGAGTAAATCCCATGACAGCATCATAACAGTGTTTGGTCTGTGAAGGAGCTGCTGGAGGAAATGTCAACGTGCTGCTTAAATAAAATTGACTGTGCGTTGCTGCTCGGCTGCCTCGGGATGGAGCTTTGTCTGGAGGCTGACAGGGAGCTGGGAATTAAGGGGGAGGGCATCAAAAGGCGTTTCTCAGCACCTTGTGGGAATTTCAAGGCAGCACAGGCATGGCCTTGAGGAGGGCTCTGGGCTGCTGTGGTGTGGATATGGCTGGAGGGCAGCCCTGGGGGCTCCTGTGTGCTCCGTGGGGCAGGGCAGTGTGTGCCAGGCTGGGGTGGTGCCATCCTGGCATGCTGTGGGGCTGGGCTTGGGTGGGTGGGTTTATTGTGGGATGAGAGCACTGGGGAATGGCCAGGATTTCCACTGCTTTGTGGTTGCTGTCACCTGGGAATGTGGCTGTCACTTTTAGCTTTGATTAATCAATTAAAGGCAGCCCAGGAATTGCAGGGCTGCTGAGGGTTTGTGTGGGGCTGAACAGCCACCACTCGCTGGTTCTGGGTCTTTCCCAAAAGCTGGTTTCCCAGGACCCCTGGCCCCTACTTTGCCATGGTGTGGTTGAGGGGTTTTGTGCCCGGAGCCTGACCCCACCTGGTGGCATTATTGATCTGTTGGAGACTGCAGGTCCCTGTGGGAACATGGGCAGTGTGTCCTGTGTGTCACTTAGTGGTCCCTCTGGGACTCTCCTGCTGCCCTGTGTGTCACTTAGTGGTCCCTCTGGGACTCTCCTGCTGCCCTGTGCCCTGATCCTGGACTTTTCCAGGTGTCCAGGGGAGCTCCAGGCCAAGCAGTGTCTCTGCCAGTGAGCTCTGCCTCCCTCCGTCCTGTTTGTGAAGCAAAGCCCCCGAAGGGGACTGTCCCTAAAGCAGGTGCCCCATTTGGCCTGAACCCTCTAAAACAATTGGCACGTGAGATGAGACAAATGCTGGAATGTTGGGACTTGAGGGAGTTCTGGTGTGTGGGGCTGGGCTGCCCTGCTGTCCCTGTGCTCTGTGATTCTCCTGAGTGTTACTCAGCTGCCCCAGCAGGTGTTTTGGGGTTATTTCTGCCTTTTTTTAGCCCTGTTTGGGCAGCTCTGTGGCCCCTCTAGCCATGGGAATGTCATGCCAAGGGTCCCCTGTGCCATAGGGAATGGTGTAGGGTGGGCACTGGGCAAAGCCCTTTTTCTGGGGAGGGGAGAGCCTGGGTGCTGAGAGATGCTCAGGGGTGTGGTGTCTGGTTGGGACTTGAGGTCTCCTGTGGTTTGCAGACCTTCCTGAGTGCCAGCTGTGAGCCCTGGAGCTGGAGAAGGCAGGATCTGACCCTGATGGAGTTGTGAATGGCAGTGAATGTCCTCGTGAGCTGGGAGAGATTTCCAGCCAAACCTGGTGTTTGGGGACACTGAGGGATGAGGAGCCATTTCCATCGTGGCTCCTACATTTGCTCCTCTCCCTGCTTAGCTTGAGGGGTCCCAGTGGGTCCTTTTCACCTCAAAATATGTCCCTCTTCTTCATGGAAAAATGGGTGGGGAGCCCTAACAGGCAATCCCATCCTCATGTCCTGTTTTCCTGTTCCCATCCCCATCTCCACATGCAGAGCATAAATCCCCTCCTGTGCCAGCGTGCAAACCCCACCAGCCCAGCTGAGGATCACGCTGGGATCCATTCAAGTTCAAAGCCTCCTGTTTGGTGATGACACACAGGAATCATCTCCCACTTGGCAGCAGAGCAGCCGTTTGGGTTGGTTGGTTGGTTGGGGTCTGGCTGCTGCCGGAGCGCCGTCTGCGAGTGTGTTCCCAGGGAATGGAGGAGCCCCAAAACCTGCTCCTTTCCAACCAGATTAATCGCATTAGGCTTTGTCAATGCAAAAATTACCTCATCATTGGCACTGGCAGGTGGTGGAGAGCAGCAGACTTATTCAATATTTAAGAAAGCTGCATTGCAGAGCTGAGAAGGCTGGAGAAATAGGTTGCCTGTGTCAGTGTCTTTGCTGGTGGAGACAATCTCTGCAGGCATCGAGTGTGAAGTGTTGAGCTCACAGTAAAAACCTGATTGTTGCAGTGGGAGCCTGTAAAATACTGAATTCTCTGTTTTCTATCCTGGTTTGTTTTTTCCAGGAGGCTGAAGTGGTGTGAGGGTGTCTCTTTGTGGGTGGCTTTGGGGAACCCTCAGCTCTGTGTCCTTCCTGGTGCTCTGGGGCAGGATGGGCTCGTGCCATGGGGCTTCTGCTGCCTTTCCCTGCTTGTCCAGCAATGCTGGAGTGTCAGAGGGACCTGCTGGTCACTGACGCTGCACCTGCCAGATTTTGGGTGCTGGAGATGCTCCGGTGAGTTGGCACCTCCTGGCGATGACGGGAGAGGCAGAGGGATCCACGGCAGGCGTTCCATCCCATTTTACCAGGGCAGGATCACATTCATGGGCTCCGTCACACCGGAGTAATGGAGCGGCGTGATTGGAGTCATGTGGCCCTTCCTTAGGGCCAGAAATTAAGACCTCACTGCTATTCCTGGCTCTGGCCTGGACGCGTCGGCGCCGGCGGGAGCTGCCGCCTCCCTCCAGCATCCACCGGAGAACCTGGAGCAGCCGGACAGCTCCTCACATCCCTGCTCATCCCAGAGCCCGGGGGCAGCAGGTCTGGGACCCTCCGGGGTCAGCCAAACCCTGGAAGGCCTTGGCAACCTCTTAGGTTGGGTTGTTTCCATTTCATTAACTAAATGCTGCTGCATCCCATCGATCAGCGCTTGGATGGGCTGCATCCTTTGGCTTGGGAGCGAGGATTTGGCAGGGGGGGAAAGAGCCACCCTAAGCTGTTATTTCGTTCTCTACCATGTGCTAAAAATGCAGAACCAAGCATTAGGGCAAGCGAGGGTAGTTGCTGGAAGTAATGCAAAGTAGATCTTCCAAATCTATTATTTATAGGCTGAGGAACGGATTGTGAATTCCTTCAGGAACTGTCCCCGGGCTCCACTCCATCCCCAACAAAGCGAAATGCTCGTGGCTTCTCTATTCTTAGCAGAAAGTTCTAGTCGGGGGAAGGAGTTTTCCTCCCCAGTGCTGAGTGTTGTGAGCACTTTATCCTCTTTGCTAGGGAAAAAAACCCAAGGATTTTCCCCTGTTGCAGGGCTGGGGTGGACACTCCTGCTCTGTGTGACCTTGGGCAGGTCCCTTGTCCACCCATATCACCCCAAAAATGGGGGGTGGCATCACGGTGCTGCCCTTTGTCCAAGACACCCTGTTGAATCTGTGCCCGCCACACCAGACCCCCCGGCTGTGCCAGGACCCTTCATTCCCAGTGGGAATTTGCTGCTGCACTGCGGATTGTGGAGGTGGCGGTGGGGACTTAAATGAACAATTTGCTTATTTAAGTGACCTTGTTAATCAGAGCCTTCTGGTCTGGCACAGGAATAGGCGCTGTGTGAAACCAGCAGAGCACTAATTACCCACGTGCTTCATTTCTCCTTTTCTTCCAAAAATATTTCCACATGTACGTAAGTTTTCAGCGGAGCCAAGGTGAGCCTCGAGTCTCTGACTCCTCAGGCAGTGATGGAGAAAGCCCTGCAGTATTGCAGAGCAGGGAGTGGATGATGGGAATCACATTTTCCACCCTTTTTTTGGGGAAGTTTTATGGTTTTCAAGGCTCTGAGTTTGTGATTTCAGTGGGGTGTGTTTGCAATCTCTTGTTTTCCCCCTTCTCCTTGGGGCAGCCTCCCCAGTGCCTCTGGAGTTTTGCTGGAGTTGCTTTGGGCCCTTCAAAGGTGCATTTCCCAGTTTGGGCTGAGCTCTGGTCCTGATGGGATGCACTGGCAGCTCTGGGATGCTGGGGTTGGTGCTGGCACCTGGTGGGACGTGAGTGGCCGAGGGGTCCCTTCCAGGCAGGGAGGAATCCACAGCAGCATCCCAGCTCTGAAGCCTCATAATTAATGTGAGGTCAGGTATCTCATTAATTACACGGCTGCCTCCTGGGAGGGGGGTGCTTGTAGGATCCTGTGTCTCATGCCCAACATCGAGACAGCCACCAAAGTAGCATTCCTGCTCCAAATCCTCTTAGTGCTGAAAATAAACCTCTTCCCGCTGCGAGTTTGGGGATTTTTCTTGTCCTTTTTTTCCCCACCAGCCTGGCTGAGCTCTCCAGGTTCCCTCCACTGGCTGGGAGCAAAGGGACTGACTTCTCCGCTGTGCCAAGGTGGTGACTTTCCTCGGGGCACCGGTGTCCCAGGGTCGGTGCCCGGCTGCCCCCGGAGCGGGCGATGACCGACGCCGTGGTGGGCGGCAGCTCCGACCGGTGGATGTGCCCCAGCGACAGGACCATGTCTGTCCGAGCCAGGTGAGAGGGAGGGGAAGTCCCCAGGGCGGGAGGAGATGGGGGTGGTTCTTCTGGGGCCATCAGGAATTGGGGGTGGTTTGTGGTGTTGCCTCCTAAACCCCCCGAGGCAGAGCTGTGGGTGGGCACGAACCTGGTGCTGATGAGGAGCCCTGTGAGCCTGTCCTGGTGTTCTCCACTGTCCTGGTGTTCTCCAGGGTGGTGCTGCATCCAGGTCTCTGTCCTGGCAGGGTGGGTGGTGGGTTTGGGTGTCTGAAGGATGCAAGGCTTGTGTTTGGGGCTGCTCTGTGGGAGCAGTGGGGTCCATGGAGAGGGACACACTGTTGGGGACTGTCACCTTGAGGTGGGGACAGTGCTGGCTGTGCCAGGCTGAGCTGTCCTTGTCCCTGCTCTCACCTAATCCGTATTGCCTCTCTTTCCCTGTGCTTCCCAGCAGTGAGAAGGAGCAGTAAGTATCTCCCTTGCTTCATTTTTTAATTATTCCTCTTTACCTGCTACTCTGATGGTCTGGAGCGGACAGAAAAACCTTGTTTGAGATGCTAAAAAACCTGCCCCTAACTAAGTTTGGGGAGCATTACATGGGGAATTGATGAATTTAAGGTTCAGGACAGTGTGAGTGTGTTTAATCCAGGGAGGGAAGAACCCAGGAAAGGTCTTTAGATGTGCAGAAAGATGAGAGTATGAGGGACGTTTGGCTTTGCCTCCTTCGGTGTTCCCTCTGAGTGGCAGACGTTACCCTGTCACCAGGTTATCGCTGCCTGGCACCCGGGCTGGGCGAAAGGAGCCTTGGAAATGATGGCAGAGGAGGAAACACTCCCATGTTTGGTGAAGTGTTCCCAAAAAAACCCCACCCACTCCATCGCCCCGGCACCGCGGCGCGCTGGTGAACCTGCTGTTCCACGGCAGAGAGGAGGGGGCCAAGTGAACTGCAGTCCTTGAAACGTGGAAATAATGAGGATAGTTTGATAAAGGAGTTTTCTGTCCACGGGAAATGAGTGTTTCCATATGAACCCCTCCAAAATTGGCAATAAGAGCTCCCAACCAGGGTGGGGGCTGTTTGCAGCTGGGAGGGATTTGGGGGTTGAGGGGATGCCGTATCCCAACTTTTGGGGCTGGGAGCTGGTGCCTGGCTGTTTCCTGCGTGCTCCGTGGCTGAATCCCTGTTCCCACAGGGTCCCCTCCGGCTGGGGTGGCCAGGCCGACCGGCAGCGCAAGGGCGAGGAGCTGACAGATGAGGAGAAGGAGATCATCAACAGGGTCATCGCCCGCGCCGAGAAGATGGAGGAGATGGAGCAGGAGCGCATCGGGTAAGGCGGCGCTGGGACCCCAGTGGCTCCAGAGCATCCAGAGGGACACGGGAGGAAGCTCCTGCTTGGCTGCTTTCCTGGGAAGCAGCTACTGCACTGCAGTGTTTCTCCTGAACGGAGCCTGCGGGGGATCTTTGGGCCTCGGCCAGGAGGAACCTGCGTGCAGGGGAGGGAGCTGCTCCCTGAGCTGCTGCTGCTCCGGGTGCCACGGGGGTCTGGGACAAGGATTGGTGGTGTCATCTGGGATTTTTGGTCTAAAAGGGGTCATTAATTATACCTCGTTTTGTGAAGCTGCTTGTCCTGAAAACTGAGCCCCACCTGTGAGCGTGGGCAAAGCCACAGCTCACCGGGAGGGGCTTTGTCTTGTTTTGGGAACACAGACATGGGGCTGGAGGGGTGATGGATCCATCCCCATGGTTAATCCCTCCTGCCACCCTGAAATCAGCTGTCCCTCAGGCTGAGTGGGTCTGAGTGATGCTCAGGGCTGGCCATCTGCTGGGACCAGCTCCTGGGGGTCCTGGAAGTGCCCACGAGCAGTGATGGGTACTGGGGGCATCTCTTGTGCCCTTTCAGAGGGTGAGAAGTGCCTGTGTTTGCTTTCCTGCCTCTCTCCCCTGCCTGGGCAAAGGTGCCAGGTGAAATAATGGTAATGAGGTATCAGCTTGCTCTGCTGGGGATGCTTTTCCAGAGGGGATCTCCATAATCCCGTTTCTCAGGCATCACTCCTCTTTTTCCTTACAGGGGAACAGTTTCTTTTTGCTGAGCTTAAGCATTTATGGCATTTTTTTTTTTCCTTGGAGGGAATATACTCAGGCCCAGGCAGGAATTGTGCTCTCCTGTGCTCTGGGAATGCCAAAGGCCCTTCTTGTGTCTTGGGGAAGTTTTGCTGTTCCTTAACAACATTTACACACTGAGTGTGTTTGTGGTGCAGCCATGGGGTGCCCTAGCTGCACCCTGTGGCCTCCCAAGTGGTGGATTTATGTCCTCATTTTTTGAAATCCTTGGATAGTGGGGCTCTGGGGGCAGCCTGGGCAGCTCTTGCCTTGACAGAGGTTGTTCCCCCTGCTGGGGCTCAGCGTGTGCCCTTTGCATGTGCTGCTCCCCCAGGCTCGAGGTGCCTCCCCAGCTTGGCATCCCCTCTCTTTACAACACGCAACGCTTCCCTCTCCCGATTCTTTTTTTTGGCAGAAACCAGGTGAAAGCAGCTATGAATGGTGGTGATTCATTCCCCAAAAGCGCTTACAAGCAGCACTTCCCCGCCTTTGCCCATTCGCAGCTCTTGCAAGAACTACTCTCCAAAGTGATGCTCTTTGGATCGGGCAACAATCCTCCTCAGCAGAGAGGGGGGGGACATTGATCCTGCCCCCTGCAGCTGTTTGCCAGCCTGCAGGAAGTGTCCCCTTGGTTTTTGGGAGGGGACTGGCTCATGCCCATTCATGAGAAGCCGGCAATGCTGGCGGCTGCTGCTCCGCAGCCGATCCCCCTCCTGCGAGGAGGCGCAGCGGGAGCCGTGCCAGCCCCTTTGTGTTTGTTGGCTTGCACAACAAGAGCTGGGGGATGTTCAGCTCCAGAAATACGGGACAGCGCCTGGATGAGCCTCGTACGGAATCAGCCGTTCGGGAGCCGCTCGGATGTTATCCAGGAGAGCTCCTTATGTTACAGAATAATCCGGGTTAGCCAGGCTGGCCTCTGGCAGGGGATGGGGATGGCCCTCGGGCCGACGGGCTGCTCCAGGGAGCTGCTCCTGGAAAGCCTGAGCTGCTGGGATTTTCTGTTCCTGTAAGGGAGGATTAAAAGAGATCCATTCCAAGTCGCCCAGAGAAGCTGTGGCTGTTCCATCCCTGGAAGTGTCCAAGGCCAGGCTGGGGCTTGGAGCGACTTGGGATAGTGAAAGGTGTCCCTGCCCGGGGCAGGGGGTGAGACTGGATGGTCTTTAAGGTCCCTTCCAACCCAACCCATGCCATTATTCCATGAAAACACTGGTTTTGGTTAACAGAAGGAATAGCTCCCATGGAGTGGGTGTGCCTTCCAAAGGGGGAATACATGGTGAATATTTGGAGTTGTCTCAGTGAGTGGATGTGTTTGGGGGATTCATTTGAGCTTTACATCTGATACTTGAGCAGTCATGAATCCCACAGCTGGTGCTGGCTGCAGATGAGCCTCCTCATGCCCTGTGTCTCTGCCAGTTTAGTTCCCTCCATGTCCTGCCCTCCTGTGTCCCCTCTCCTGTATCCTCCATCCCACCAGCCCCTTACCTCAGCCAGGCTGGGGACAAATTGATGCTGCTTGTTGAGATGTTGCCTGTGGAATTGGACTTTGTGTCAAACCCAGCTCAAATGAATCCAGTGAAAGAGTATTTTTAGCGCCGAGGGGGGATGGAGCCCGTGGGATGCGTGAGCTGGTTGCTGATGAGGATTGTAGGACACTTTGTGTGGGGTTTTTTTTTGGCTGGGCCGTTGTCTCGTGGCACAGAGAAGGATAAATAGGAGCTGAAATCACCTTAAACATGACACAGCAGGAGCACATTGAGCTGGAGCTGGTGAAGGACTTTACAACTGCTGGGTGAGGGGGATAATCCTTTGGGCTGGTTGAGGGACACAGGGGCTGAGAGTTGTTGGGCAGAGGGATCAGAGGTCCATGTTGGCAGGGATGGGTCAGCTCTTGTCCTGGCTCCCTCCCTGCTCGGCCTGGCTGGTGCTCAGGGGTGTCTCTGGTGGTGGTGGTGATGGTGATGCTCCAGCTGCAATCCAGGAGGAGCCTGTTCCTCCCAGCTGACACAGGAGCACCTGCAGGCACTAATTCACTCCATTATGCATCTCTAATTGGGTGCCATCAATAACACACCGAGTCTGCTCTGCTGCCTAATGAGTTCCAGCCTGCTCTTGGCGTTGAAGGAAAGGTCTGAAACCACCCAAAGGTAGAAACTCATCTTTCTGGAGAGCTGGCTGTCCCAGGGGAGAGGTGACCCACGGCTCCTGGGTCCCCTCTGGAAGTGTCCCTGTGGGTCACAGCCTCTCACCTTTGCTCTGAGAGGACCAGCCATGGAGCAGGAGTGCATGTTAATTGGGCTGCTCTTGCCAGGCTGACACACGGGCAGTGCCAAGCAGATGGCTGGAGGCACGGGGGATTATGTCATTAACCTCGGTGACCAGCAGCAGGGAGGCTCCCTGGGGACCACAGCTCTTCCTTCTTGTGTTGCAGGCAGCAGCAAAATAAAACTAGGGCTTGAGGAAGGGCAGGGAGGCTCCTGGAGAGAGCCAGGAATGGCTGCTGAGATCTCAACTTCTAGAGGAGATGAGGTTAATTCATGCCCAGGAGACAACTCGTGTGCTGCTGAAGTTTTGTGAGGTTTTAGCCGAGTTTTCCCCTAAAAAAAAAGAAAAATCCCTCTTATTTCCAAGACTGGGATGAGCCTGTAAAATAACAAGCCTCCTGTGACACATCCTGGGAAGCAGCAAGTGCAGGAGCATGGCATGGGATACCTGGAGAAACACAGGTCCCTGTGGGCACCTCCCCTCCCTGGTGAGGGCTCAGCCTGGAAAAGCCCAAACGGTGCTTTACCTTTAGTTACCTGCAGACTTTTGGGGGAGGAAAATTGCTGCTTATTTGCCATCATGATTTTAATTATGTTTTCTTTAATCTGTAGCTTGGCTGCTTCTCTTGTCTCTTTTATGCCATTGAAATTAGCCTTAATTTAATATTCAGCCCTTTAAGGCACATGATTTCCCCGTGGAGGCAAAGCAGTGCTTCATCCTGGAGGCACTTTGTGACCTCCTTTGTGTTCTGCTGGGGTTTCTTTTCGCCGTGGTGGTGGTTTTTGGTGGCTCAGTCCATCCCTGCTGCTTCCCACGTGGTGCTGGGGGAGCACCTGGCTCCTCATGCCCTGGATCCAGGTCGTTCCTGTGGATCAGGTCCTTCTCCCACCCCCTTTATGGCTTTAAATGCCCTCCCTGACACAACTTAAAACCCATTAGGCACATCTTTACCATTAACTTGGGAGTGGGGATGAATATTTAAACCCAACACACTCCTGTGTGCCTGCCCTGTTGTTAAACCTTGTTTCTGGGATCATCAGCACTTGATTCCAGTGACTCTGTCCCTCTTTGCATCCCTCTGGTCCTGGTGCAAGAGGAGATGCTGATGCTGCAGCACTGAGAGCTCCATGGAATCACTGAGGTTGGAAAAGACCTCTAGGATCGTTGAATCCATGAACCCAACACTGCCAAACCCACCACCAGTTCCATCCCAGCCTAAGCTGCTCCCTCCTGGCTGTGGGAACCTGTCCCTGCCACAGGCCATGGGAGATGTTTGCAGGTCTCTTGTGAGCCCTTCCCTGCCTGCTCCAGGCTCTGGAGTGTGAACAGGAGCTCCCATCCTCTCCCAAACCATATTTATGGGGCTGGGTCGTTAATATGTTATCAGGGGACTGGTTTATTGCTGTTATCTTGGGTGCACGTGGAGCATTTCACATCCAGCTGCTCCTATCTCGCTCCCATCGGTGACTAATCCGTATTTCTTCAGCAGATGATGGATGTTCTCCCTCTCCACAGGGCTGGCTCCGGGTGCTGGGCTCAGCCAGCTCCCTGCCACTGCCTTCAATTATTCCTCTCCTGGCTTTTTCCCCCGATTTTAACAATTTGGAGGATATTTCCTGCTCTTTATAGTCAGTCCTACAGGGACCAGAGGGATGGGCACTTGGAAGGGTGGATAATGGTGAGGAAGACATTGCTGAAGCCCTGGAGACCTGGGAGAGAGGGGGGGATGAACTGAAGAGCTGGTTTATGGGCAATAAAAGTGATAAAGAAATGATATCTAGGGGAGAGAAAAGCTTTGGGGAAGGCAGAAAGCTGGGCAAGAGCACAGCTTCCCTTGGCTGTTGGTGGGAGACGGTGTGGAAATGGGGCTCTGGATGGAGCTGGAATGAAACCTGGCCTTTTTTTCTCCTGGTTTTCACTTAATCAGGAGCTTCCAAACCCAGGGGTCTTGACACCCGCCCCCAGACCCTCCTTTCCCAGGGCTCTTTCTGCCAGGTTCACCCCACGACTTAAATTTTAACTTTTCATCCAGTTGTCTCTCAGCAGTGTTGGAATCCCCTTGATATAAAAGCCCAATTTCTCCTTGGTGGAGGGCTGTTTTAATTGGGGGGATGAGCCTGGCGTGCAGGGGGTGCCACAGGTGTGTGTTCTGGCTGCCACCACTCCCCAAGCCACTTAAGGAGCCGCTCCTGCTC
>JAWWMO010000038.1:10299891-10317830 GCA_035047845.1 Dendrocincla fuliginosa | reverse complement strand
CAGGAGACTGATGACCAGGCTGGAGGACATGCGCCGGAGCGTGCTGGGGGATGGCGTGAACCGCTGCATCCTGTGCGGGGAGCAGCTGGGACCGCGCGGCTCTGCCTGTGTCGTGTGCGAGGACTGCAAGAAGGTGAGACCCCTCCCTGTGCCCTGCAGCCCCCGGGACCCCCACGGCCCCCCCCGGCACCCCCACAGCTCCTGACTGCAGGAATGCCAGGGGGACTGGTTGGATCAGGGATGGTTAATTCGATTTATTTTGTGATTTTGGGCTCTTAGCAGTTTGAAATGATAGTTTGGGATGAAGGGGTGCAGCAGAGTGGAGCTCCTGCAGTTCTGAGCAGGGAGGACAGGAGGATGGGATGGGTGTCTGCACAGGGCCTGAATCCAAGGGGTGGACTTGGTGACTCCCCACATCCCTGGGGGAATGGGTGGGATGCTGAGCTCTGAGTCCTTGCATCCACAGGCTGCCAGTGGCACTGGGGTGTTCAGCAGGTGCTCTGTATGGGGAGGAAAGGAGTTTACAGAGCAGGGCAACTCGCTTTGCCACGTGTGGCTGGCACAGAGCATCAGTGCAGCCCTTGGGGAGGGTTTTATTGACAGATCTGGGGGGGCACCTGGGTCTTTGGGGCTGTGTTTTAGTGGCCCCATATCCCTCCACGTGTGACATGAGGGGACATCTCCAAGGGTTTCTGTGTCCACTGGTGTTTGTGCTGGGAGAGCATTCATTAACCAGCCTTCATTAACCTCCCACTCGTGGTGCTGGTGTGGTGGGACCTTGCAGTGGCCGTGGTGTCCCCGTGGCCACCCAGAACTTTGTTTTCCCTGCAGAATGTCTGCACCAAGTGTGGGGTGCAGACCACCAACAACCGGCCCCACGCCATCTGGCTCTGCAAGATCTGCAGCGAGCAGAGGGAGGTGAGTGTGGGCCCCCAGGTGCTCCCCCTGCCCCACGGATGTGGCCCCTGCCCTTGGTGTCCCCTTGGGCACTGTCCCCACCCCAGACCTCCCACATGGGACCAACTCAAGCTCCCAGGTGTTCTCAGCCTGGCCTCCAGCACCACTAAGCCTTGCTTGAGTCTGGTTCTTATAGGATGGTCTTGTTTTCTATATAAAGTGACTTTTACTTGTCAAAGAAAGAAGTCTTGGGGTCAAAGAAGCTGTTGTGGGCAGAGGTTGGCAGCAGGGTGTCAGACTGATTAATTAATTATTTAGCGGGATGGGCTGCAGGATGGGGGGTATGGAGTTGCACGTCCTCCATCTGCTGGAGGAGGACCGGGGTGGCACAGGGGGATGAAGCCCCCAGGATGCCCCCTGGGACACGGATGCCAGCCCTCCTCCTGCTCCCCCAGGTGTGGAAGCGCTCAGGTGCCTGGTTCTTCAAGGGTTTGCCCAAGCAAATGCTGCCCCAGCCGATGCCCGTCAGCAAGAACAAGGGACCCCAAGCCCCGAGCGAGCCCAGCCCTGCGGAGCCGCCTCCCCCGGACCCGAAACTGCCCTCCCGGGCCCCCACCCGAGGTAGGTGGCAGCGGGTGCTGACCCTCCCAGGGTGCTGCCAGCATGGTATTGGGTCTCTCCGTGTTGCTGGAGTGGGAAAACCCCTGGCAAAAGCATCCAGGGCGGTCCCGTGGCTGCTGCCCGTGTCTCAAAGCGTGGAGAAACGCTCCCGTTCCCCTCCGTGCCTGCGGAGGTTTTATCCGGGCTGTCCTGGTGGGGATGGATGGCATTGCAGGGACATTGCCCCGGGTGGGATCGGGAGCGCGGGCGGTGCCTGGGGATGAACACGGTGATGGAGAACCCCGGGAACAATAAGAATTCCAAGGGGAACGAGGGGAACCGGTGGCAGCACGTCGCGGGGTGGTGTCGGTGGCAGTGTGGGCTGCAGCTTCACCCCTTCTCACTCTGTTTGTGCCCCCAAGGCCAGGCAGAGGCCGGGTCTCCCCCAGCCGAGCCGGACACCGAGGGTAAGCACCGGCCCTCGCCCCCTCCCCGTGCCACTGCCCCGGTGCCGCCTGTGCTGAGCCCCCTCTCTCCCTCCCTCCGGTCCCGTGGCGTTTTCCTGCAGAGTTTCCCACGGGAGGCTGCAGCAGGACCTCTCCTTGCTGCTGCCACCCACACCACGCGGGCACTGAGCTATTCCTGGGCTTCCCCACCCCTGCACACGCCGGGGCTGAGATGCTGCGATTCCACGGAGCTGCCTCTGTGGGTGGCGGGTCCTGCTGGGAGGGGCAGGAGTTTTTCTGCTTATTTAACGGCAGTCCTTGGAAAACCTCCCGGAGTTTCTTCAGGAGGCTTGTGGGGGCTTGTGCATGTCTGCAAGGGATGCAGCAGCCGAGCTGCTCTGCTCTGGTTTCCCCCCACTGAAGGGCACCAGCAGAGCGCTGTGCCCAGGCTTGTGCTGTGCACGGCGGGCAGGGCAGGCTGAGGATGCACTGCTGGGTTTTTGGGGTTATACCTTGCCCTCTCCACCACTTAAACCGTGGAATTTTTGAGTTTGGAAAAGCTCAGGCCATTGAATCCAACCATTCCCTCATGCCACAACTGACTTATGTCCCCAAAGGCCACATTCACACGGCTTTGGGGTGGTGGCAGCTGTGCCAGGGCTGGGCAAAACCCTTTCAGTGAAGGAATTTTGCCTGATATCCCACCTAAACCTCTCCTGGCACAGTTTGAGACGGTTTCCTCTTGTCCCATCCCTTTCTCCCTGGGAGTAGAGCCTGACACCCTCCTGGCTTCCCCCTCCTGTCGGTTGGAGAGAGCGAGAAGGTCTCACTGGGAGCTAATTTGGAGTGATATGCCCCATTTTCACAGCTCCATGCCAGTGTGCTGAGGGTATTTGACCCCCCTCTGACCCCTGTTGCTCCTGGCTGGGCAGTCATTAGGCTGGGAGCAGTGCAGTGCCTGCAAACCCTCCTCTTCCTCCTTGTGAAGGAAGCAGTGGAGAGCTGAGGGGACAGTTTGCCCCTGGAGTGTCCCCTCCAGCCCACCCTTCCTTTAGCCCAGGGTCTGTTGTGACAGTGGCCGTGTTTGAGTTCCCAGTTGTGACTCTCTGTTGGTGGCACAGCCTTTTTCTGAGCTGTGCTCCTCCCACCCCACACGCTGGGGCCTCATCTTATATGTCTGGGTCAGGTTTTTTTGGGGTGAGTCCCATGGGGGACACCCCTTGGGGGGACCTGGGCTTGGTCACATCTTGTGGGGAGCTCCAGATGAGCCTTGGCAAGGCTATGCCCAGCCTGGTGCTCCCAGCTCGTGATCTTTCCCTTCCCATGCAGCAACAATTGGTGAAACCGCTTAATTAAGAGGATTTAATCTGGTGCCACTGACCTTCCCAACCCCACAACAGGCAGCTTTCCCTGAGCCTCTGGCTCCTGCGAGTCAGGGAGGCTTTGCCAGCACCACGGGCCCCTCCTGGTGCTCAGCATGCTCATGCCGTGCCCATGATTTTCCTCAAGCTCCCTTGGAAAATTATTTATTGCACTGCTGTTTCTGCACCACGGGGCTCCTGAGCCTGGACGCTCCTTTCCCCTCCTCCCTGCTCTTCAGCACCCCGGTGTTTTTCCCTCCCTCCTCTCCCCCACGTCCAATCTGTTGCGTTTCGCTTTCTCCGGTGACCCTGAGAGCCCAGCCAAGGAGAAACATCCCATTTATGTCACAGCCAAGATTTATCCCTGGCGTCTCCAGCGGCAGCCAGGTGAGCGCCGGGACCTTTTCCCTCACATCTGTGGGTTGCCATTTATCACTGTGGAGCGCTCTGGGCACCCTGGAGTGTGTGGCTGGGATTTATCCGCTGGGTGATGGAAGCGAGAGGCAGAGGCAGCTGCCACCATTGTCTCGTTAATAAAGAGGAGATGATGAACAAAAGGAGAACGTGATGATCCCCCTGTCCTGGGGGTTGTGGAGCTGTGATGCCTCAGGGTTTGATGGGCGCTGAGCACTGGGTGATGGATGCCTCTGGCCTTGCTTTCCCGCGGGATTCCTGCATCTCTTGGTATCCCCGTGGTTTGGTGTGTCCTTTGGGCTCTCCTGACCACCATGTGAAGGTTTGATGGTGCAGAGCCCTCCTGCTGCAGTGGCCAAAGCTCTGGGGGTGATGCTGCAGTGACTGTGCCCATCCTCCTCCTGCTGTCACCCAGACCGGGCATCACCCAGGGATGGGAGCTGGGTTTTCCAGCCTCACTGCTGCCTTTATCCCTCTCCCGCAGGCAGTGACACCACAGCGGGCCCCCGGGGCAGCCGCAAGCCGGCCGAGGGCCGGTCGGGTCCGTGTGGCAGCGAGGACACCGGTGGGGACAGCGAGAGCCGCGACTACGGTGCGGAGAGCGGGGTCAGCAGGAGCCCCGGTGAGAGCCTCGCTGCATCCCTGCCAGGAGGAGGGCCCGGGGGGCACCGGGCCTGCAGCCCTGCGAGGGTTTCTGTGCTGATTCCCCCCTTCCTTTGCAGGTGTGAAGAGAACCAACTCCGTGCAAGCCCCGCGGCCGCCGCCGCCAGCCACGGCCGGCCCCGCTCCCGCAGCAGCCCCCGCAGGTAGGATGTGATGGGGATGCGGGAGGATCGGTCCCCGGGGACACCCCAGTGCCTGCGGAACTGCAGGGCTGGGGTGGCACGGGGATGGAGGCACCTCCCGGTGACTCCTTCCCTACCCTTGGTGACACCGTGTTTGTCCCCAGCGGCCCCGACAGCCGCCAGGTCGGGCCCCGGGACGGGCGGGCGATTCCCGGAGAGACAAGGTGAGACCGGGCTGTCTATGGGGGGCGGCGGGGGAGGAGGCAGAGCCCACCGGGGACTAACGGGGGGTCCCTCCGCAGCGAGCCCACCGCTGGGACCCCCGGAGCCAGCCCGGGCTGCCACCAGGGAGGAGCGAGGAGGGGGCTATGGTGTGCCCCCCGGCAGGGAGGAGAGGCCAGCCTGGCAGCCCCCCGCCTTCCAGCAGCCCCCCGCAGCCACTCCCGCAGCCCCTGCCCCGCAGAGGCAGCAGCAGCCCCGGGAGGAAGAGGAGGAGGATGCCAACAGCTACGACTCGGATGAAGGCAGTACGTGCCAAGGGAGCTGTTCCTCCGGGAAACACGGGGCTTTGAAGAGTGGTGGTTTTTGGGGGAGAGGGGCTCTGGCAGGGAGGGTCCTTGGGGACCCCTTGGGTCAGGGTGTTGCAGGCTGTCCCTGCGCAGTCAGTTCTGAGCAACCCACGGGGTGTTGGGTTGGTTTTGCATCAAAATGCCGAGTTCTGGGTGTGATGATTCAGGCTCTGGGCTTACATCACCTTCCTGTTCCCAAACTGGAATCCCTAAGGCAGCTGCCTCTTTCCATCAAGCATCCTTTGCTGCTAGAAACGCGGCTGGCCTTGTCTGTAGGAAGGGTTTGGTGGCTGCAGTCCCTTTGCACCCTGAAATCTCGGTGTTCAGCCATTTGCCCTCCTTAAAGAAAGGGAATTTGCTGCAGGAAAGTGAGCATGGCATCTCTGGGAGAGATCCTGGGTGGGCAGGGCTGCTCCGGGCCAGGGGCTGGGGTGGGAGCAGCTGGACCCAGCTGTGGTTCTGTGCCTTCCCTTCATCCCTGTGATGTTTTCCTGGTGATCACACAAAGACAAACCAGAGTTGGGTTCTCCCATTTTGGGGGCCAAGCACTGACCCTCGGGCTTGGCAGGAGGTGCTGTCCCCAAGCTGGAACGTCATCTCAGGGTGGTTCAGGGTGGCACTGCTGTGGGAAGGGTTTGTAGGGTTCCTTCTCAGCTCCAGAGTCCCAGACTGCCCTCCCTGGGCAGTCCCTGCTCTGTAAAGCTCTGACCAGAGCTCCTGAGTCCAGCTGGATTTGTGGCAGTGTGGCTGATGCCAGCACAGTCTCATGTGCATTAAACAGCTTTTACATTTGACCCTCAAATCTTTCTAATTATTACTAATCAGGGCTGATTAAATGCAGTTATTGGCCGGGGTTTTAACGAGGTTCTGTTTCCAACTCCTCCTCCCTCTCTGTCAGCCACTCTGGGAGCTCTGGAGTTCAGCCTGCTCTACGACCAGGAGAACAGCTCCCTGCACTGCACCCTCATCAAGGCCAAGGTAGGTATTCCTCTTTCCCTCCTTCTTTTCCCAAATTAAGTCCCTCTGGCTCCCAGTTTCTCTGGTATGATGGGATGGAAGCTGGCACAGGCTGCTCCCTTGGGGTACCCAGCCTGGCACTGCAGCTCCCGGCTGGGGAAGGTTGGGGGGACTTTTCCTTGAGTGGATCCAAGAGATCTGTGAGGGTTGTGAGGGACTGGGAGAGACTTCCCAAAGAAGCTCTGGTTGCCTGATCCCTGGAAATGTTCAAGGCCAGGTTGAACAAGTCTGATGGAAGATGTCCCTGTCCACGGCAGGGGTTGGGACTGAGTATTGTTTGGATTCTGTTCCCACCCAAATCCTCCTGTGTTTCTGTAAGTCTATGACTTTTCCTCGAGTGAGTCTGGTGCTGCAGCACATTGTGGCACCCACGATGGCTCGGGGCACAGAATGAGGCTCTTGGTTCACTGAGCACATTTTCTCTTCACTGAGTTCCTTCATGGGCAGCTTTTTCTCTTCCCTGGCTCAGCTGAAGGAGGGTTCGTGTGCTGTGCTCTCTTTATCATCTTTTAGGGCTTAAAGCCGATGGACTCCAATGGCCTGGCTGATCCCTACGTGAAGCTGCACCTCCTGCCAGGGGCCAGCAAGGTGAGGCTTTGCCTGGTTTGATGCTTTTTGGGCTGGGCTGGAGCAGAGGTTTCTCAGGCCCCTTCCCTCTGTCAGGCTTCTCCCCCTTGGTTTCTCCACTCGCTGCTGCTGTTTTCCCCCGGGGCAGCCTCTGAACAGTGAGGATGTTCACAGATGCTCTCCCAGACCCGCGGAACAGCTCATCCTGCAGGCAGGAATCTGCTCAGGGATGGAGGGAAGCTCCAGAGGAGGCGACTCTGTTAATGCATCACAAAACATCTGACCAAAAATCTATTTATTGCCAGAGTTTGCAAGGTCCATTTGCTTTGAAGCTGCAGCACGTTCTTGTTAGACCTGAGAAGAGGGAACCACAGAGGAAACTCTGGCTCCACCATGGACATCCCTGGAAATCTCTGTCCCCAGCCAGCTAAGCTGATCTTGGTGGGGAAGGGGTGACCACCACTGGCTCTTTGCTCAGAGGCTGCAAAGCTTCTCTTCACAGCAGATTGTTGCTTAGAGGGACTGAGTGTAAAACAAGGGGAAAACTGATAATGAACCCATTGGATTGATATTTACAGGTTTGCTTTGTGTTGGGGATCTCTGGACTGGAGCAGAGTAAATCAGGGTGTTGTGATCTTGGGAACTGCTTTGATTTCTGTTGCTCTCATTTGCTGATGTTTCTTTTAAATATTGTAACTCTGAAGGTGTGTTTGTGAGAGACCCGTGACCAAGTGACAGAGCTCCTCCATTCCCCAGCTGTCACCTCCTTTAGACCACAAGGGCTGTGACCTGAGCCCCCACAGCCTGGGTCATGCACCTTCTTCCTTGTGCAAGTGTCCTTGAGGGCATTGATCCCAGAGGGTGACAGAACCAGGCAGTGAAGGCTGCCCTGGCCACCAGGTGCCACCGAGTCCCCAGTGCTCGTGTGAAGGTGCACCTTGTTGGGTTGGGGATGCTCAGCTGGCGTTGGTGCCTCCCCACCAGTACCCAGTCAAACCAGCCTGGTGTGATGGAGCATCTCTGCCAGGAGCTGGGATTTAGGTGAGCAGGAGGGCAGGACTGTAACTATGCCATGCTGTGGTTGGCATTGCAGTCCAACAAGCTGAGGACGAAGACGCTGCGCAACACCCGTAACCCTGTGTGGAACGAGACCCTGGTGTACCACGGCATCACGGACGAGGACATGCAGAGGAAAACCCTCAGGCAAGAGCATCCCACCCCTGGAGGGGTGGGACGGGCACTGTGGGTCTGCTCACATGGAGGAGGGCACGGGCAGCAAAAGGCAGGGGATGATGGGGCACCTGGAAAGGCAGGTTTTGGTTAAAATCAACATGAACCTCCTGATTTGGATGGTCCTTTTAAGAGGAGAAAAAGGCATCTTGACCCTGTGATTTTATAGTGATGCCAATAATTTAATATTGTTCTTATCAGTGTAGAGATGAGCATATTGTGTATCTGTGCTGATTGGACAATATCCCAGCAAAATACTATGTCTATTTAAAGATCTCTAAAAATTGTTGGCATTTTCCTTCCTATGGGGAAATTTCCACTTGTGGATTTCTTGCCCTGTCACAGAGCAGATATTAAAAATGCGGATATTAAAAACCAGAAGTTTGGGTATTTTTGACAGCTTTTGGTCAGAGGAGAGATAGAGGGTGGTGTTTTGGGGGGATTGTCTCTGTGTCCCTGCAGGAGTGGGTTTGGCCCTGGAGTCAGGAGCTGCTCAGCCTGCTTGATGTTCCACCTTTTCCTCTTCCCTTCAGGATCTCTGTGTGTGATGAAGACAAATTTGGCCACAACGAGTTTATCGGAGAAACTCGAGTTTCCTTGAAAAAACTCAAAGCCAATCAGAAAAAGAACTTCAACATCTGCCTGGAGAGAGTAATACCAGTGAGTGACACCAGGGAGATTTCCTCCTGCTGCCCGTCGTGTTGGGCTTGCAAACAAATGGCACATGAGGGAGGTTGGGCTGGGCTTGGGGCTGCAACCAGCCAGGAGCTGGAGGTGCCCACCTTCACTGGCACCTTTAGGAGCTGGATGGGCTGGTGTCTGGGCTGATGTGACACATCCAGGCCAGGAGACAAGAGAATGGTGGGAATCCAGGGGAAGTGACTCTGGAGACCTCCCCTGTTGGTGCTGTCACATGGAGAAGAGGGCAGGTTGCTCCGTCCCCAGTGTTGAATCTCCTGAGGTTGAAGGCTCATGGAGCAGATGGACATTTCTGGTCCTCTTGCACTCCAGAGCCCCGTGAAGGAGCTGGGCTGGGCCCCCAGGGCTCTTCTTGCTGGAGGATGGTGCCTCTCCCAGCTGTGGTCACTCATGGCACTCTTTTTCCCTTTCCCATCCAAGACAAAGCGTGCTGGAACAACCGGTGCCTCCCGTGGGATGGCTCTGTATGAAGAGGAGGTGAGTCCTGGGAGGACAACGCGTTCCATGCGTGTTTCACCCACCCTCTCCTGTGTGTGCGCCCATTTCCCCACCCCTCCTGGAGATAACAAGGTTCCCTTGTGTCTCACCTGCTCTGCTACTGACGGTTTCCCTCACTCAGCCCCCCTGTCCCATCTCTGGTGGCTTCCTCCTGCAGGTGGATCGCGGTGGGGACGTGGAGGAGCGTGGGAAGATCCTGGTGTCCCTGATGTACAGCACCCAGCAGGGCGGGCTCATCGTGGGCATCGTGCGCTGCGTGCACTTGGCAGCCATGGACGCCAACGGCTACTCCGACCCCTTCGTGAAGCTGTGAGTGAGCACTGGGGACAGCCTGGGGTCGTAGCACAGGGTCATAGGGCCACCTGCTGTCCTTGGGCAGCAGCTGGGAGCTCCTCGCAGGCCCTTGGGCCTATCACTCTCTGTAGGAGCCCAAGTGCCCAGATCCAATGGCCACCTCACATGGAATCATTGGAAGGGACCTCCAAGAGCATTGAGTCCAAGCCCTGACCCAGCACCTCATGTCTGGAGAGCTGGAGGACAAGGGGGCCTTTTCTCCATCTCTGACCCACCATGGCTACAGGGCAAGGGTGGCTTGATGTCCCCCCATGCCCCACATGCTGGTTGTGTCTGGGAGCCCAAGGACCATCCTGTCTGTCCCTCTCTCCAGTGGTTGGGTGTCTCTTGGGAAACGTGGGTGAATAAGGTGGTTTTAACTCCAGCCTCATAAACTGCAACATGGAGAGCACCCTGCAGTCATTCCTGGTGTGGTTGTGGTTGCTGTTTTCTCTTTGCCTTCAGGAAAAACCTCTGCTCTCCCTAAAATTCCTTCAATAACTCCTGTCGAACATTTTGCACATCTCTTTGCTCCAGTTGCACTCAGCTACAGTTTTCCTTTCAGTCTCTTTATTTTTTTATATTATTTTTGGTGGATTTCTGTTTTTAAATCAACTTCCAACCTAGATCTAATTAATCCCAACCCTCCCATTGAGTTCTGGATCTCCAGCCAGGCTGCACAGCCCTGGCCCCACATTTTCCCCACACCTTCTAGAAGGTGTGAAGGGAGACTGGCCTTACACAAATATTTCAGTGTCTGTTTTCTAGCCCAGAAATCCCTTTCTAAGCTGAAAAACTCCCACTGTTCTTGCACTTGGGTTTTGAGCTGTTTTCTGTTGCCCCCAGGTGGCTGAAACCTGATATGGGAAAAAAGGCCAAGCACAAGACACAGATTAAGAAGAAGACGTTGAATCCTGAGTTTAACGAGGTAGGCATGGATCTCTTTTTATATTAATAAATCAATTTAGCTAATTACCCTGTTGTGTGAAGGAGGCAGAAGACAAGCTCTGAGGTTTGGTTCCTTGCTCAGGCTCCTTTCCAACTTCTGTGCTCAGGAATATTTTGGGAATGACCTTGCCATGGGACGAGGCAGCACCTCCACCCTGAAACCTCCCTGCTGCTGGTGCTGCCAACTCTGTGTCACCCTGGCCAGGGATTTTGGGTGGGATGAGCATTCCTGGTGCTGCTTTGGGATGCTTGGAAAGGGCTCCCATAGGTACAAGGGGTGAGCTGAGCTCCTGTGAGCCTGGGAGAAGAGGTGCTACAGGGAAGGAGCGTTTTCCCTTCATTAAGTTCATTTTAACTCTCCTCTCCCTGGATTTGGAATCCTGGCTGTACAGGGAACATGTGCCACCCTTTACCTGCAGGTTTTGGGGTGTGTTCTCCTGGAATGCTTTGTGTGATGTGTTTTCTCCTCCTGCAGGAGTTCTTCTATGACATAAAACACAGCGATCTGGCCAAGAAGTCGCTGGACATCTCTGTCTGGGATTACGACATCGGGAAATCCAATGACTACATCGGTGAGCTGAAAGTCTCTGCACTTTGGGGTTCGGTTTTGGTGCTTGATGCACCTGGGAGGGGGGTGTGTGTCACCTGCCCTGTGAGGAGACCCAGGTGGGACCTGTGTCAGGCCATCAGGTACAGTGCACTCCCCATCTCCAGCAGCCTGCGGGGCCTTCTGGGCAGGCAGAGCATCTCGGGGTGTTTCCACGGGATTTTTGATCCAGGAGGTGGGGAAAGTGTTGCAGGTGTGAGTTCTGTGCCTCTGGAGGGGTTGACTGGAACATCAGCACCCCCTCTGAACGTGCTGTCTCCTCTTCTCCCTCCATCCCAGGTGGTTGCCAGCTCGGCATCACGGCCAAGGGCGAGCGCTTGAAACACTGGTACGAGTGTTTGAAGAACAAGGACAAGAAGATTGAGCGCTGGCACACCCTCCAGAACGAGAACCACGTTGCCAGTGATTAAAGGGAGCTGCTGCCCGACCCTCCCCACCGGCCCCTCCTCTGCCAAGCCCCCGTAGCTCTCTGATGTCCGTCTTCCAGCGCAGTCATGCCTTGCTACAGCCCCCGGTCCCAGGGCAGCGATGCTCCTCTGCCTCCTCCGAGCACCCTCCGTCCTCACCTCCACCTGAGAACCAACCCAGATCTTTTATATTCTCTCCCTCTGTTTGTTTTTTGTTTTGGGAGGGTGGTGGGGAGGTCACAGAGTTCCCCTGGTGTGTAATTTTGTCAAGCAATAGTTCCCTTCTGACTGTTCCCCTCTCCCACTGGTCTCACGTGGTAGCGTTCCCGCTGCGTGGCCGATGCTCTGTGTCTCTCCAGCCCCTGCTGCTCTGGCTCACCCCAGCTCGTGGCTGTGGGCTCTCCCAGTGGGATGTGCAGCCCCCAGTGTGGCCGTGCCCCTGCCAGGCCCTGGGGTGTCGGAGCATCGGCCTCTCCTGCTTGTGTGCTCTCGATACCTCAGTCGCCGTAATGAGAAGCTCTCTGGCTTTGGTGTGGGTTGTCACCGTTGTCTGTGTTGTCCTGGTTAGGCCAAAGCCTCGTCACCGATGTAATCCTGCGAGTCCTGCTTGAGCTTTCGTTCTGGTTTGGCCCACCTGAGCCATGTCGTGGCACATCCTTTGCTGAGAAGATCCAGCACTGACAGCACCGCGGTGACGAGGAACGGGGAGCTCTGTGCTCGCAGGGGAGCAGGTTGGGGTTGCTTCGTGGGGTCCCTCTGCCCTGAGGAACCTGCCCCCTGCTGCTGCAGGAGCCCACCCGTGTCTCAAGGTTGTGACTACCTCCTCTTCACCTCTGAGCTGTGTAGGGCAGTCCCTGCGCCCCCTCAGCCCCTCCTGGGCCGTGCCCCACCCAGGAGGGAAGCCGAGGGAGATGACTCTTCCCACCAACTAGTGGTATGCCAGGATTATTGCTTTAAATTGCTTTGAAATACCACAACCACTGCAGTTAGCTGAACGGTGAGAGGTCTTCCAGACTCTGGTGGTTTTGGTTTGGTTTTGTTTTCCCCAATTCTGCACAAGATCCACTGTCTCCAACCTGCTCTGTAACGCTCTCCTGGAGCTGTTTGATCTGCCTTGGACAGCAGGAGAGCAAAGACGTCCTCAGACTGATGCTGGTCAGGTTTGGTACCATTTGCTGGCTCTGGACAACCTCAAGCATAGTTGATAGTAGCACAATAAGCACTCTGGAATATACTGTCAGTGGGCTACACACTGAGCATGTTGTATGAACCCTCAGCCCCTTCAGTCCCTGCCTCCCCGTGCACCCACTGCTGCAGCCTGCTGGGGGCTGTCCTGTGGCCTGGGCAGCTCTTCCCTTTGCCTTGGATGAGTTGGTGATACTTTTTCTAAACTATTTTTCCCCCCTGGCAGAATTTTATCCAAGTGCTGACACTCTGTGACCGTCCCTGTAGCTCTGTGCTAGGAGATGTCACCGGTCTGGGTGACACAGACCCCTGTGCTGAGTGATGCTGCTGCTCCAGCCCAGGGTCCACAAGTCAAAGGAGCTCTGTGTTGCCTCCCCCAGCCCTGGGCTCCCCACCCTTGGACCACCGGGTGGGGAAATCCAACCTTAAACCACCATCCTGTGCATCCTCTGCTCTGTCCAGCCCGAGCTGGGAGGGCTCTTCCATCACCCCAGACTCATCCTGTGGCATGAAATGTGTAATGAAAGGGGACACCTTGAAGATTTTTCCCCTTTTTCACAGAGTTCTTGACTCTGTGCCTGTAAGAGTGACATTCCAGAGACCCTGAGCCAGACTGAAGTGACCCTGTTGTTTTGGGTGGTTTCTCCCTATGTCCTGTGCTCTGGTTCAGCCGTGGGATGGTTGGACTCTATCTTAGAGATCTTTGCCAACCATAATTATTCCCCCATCCTCCCTTCCAGGGTGATGGATCCAGCCAAAACCTCCCTGTTCCTCTCAGAGCAGCAGCTGGGCACAGAAATGTGTGGCTGAGGGTAAAATTACCTTTATAAAAACCATGATTGAAGCAATTCCTTAGTTTGCCCCAGGCCTGCAGCAGCCCAGCCTCCTTTGTATGTGCAGAACAACTCAATTAAGGTTGCCATCACCCCGTCCTGTATTGCCCTTCTCTGTCCAGCCTGCTTTCCCTTTGGACAAAGGATGCTCCAACCATCTCTTTGCACCTACAACACTCAAGTGCAACTTGCCAATCTCCTCAGTATTGTGCAAACCACAGTCCTGGTCTCTGCCACCTCCTTCTCAGTTTTTCTGATGGTGATTTCTGCCCTGAATGACTTCTTCTCGTTGTAAATAAAGCATGCACGTATGGATTGGGAATGGTGAAAAACAACTTAAAAAAAAAATAACAAAAAAAAAAGAGAAAAAGAAAAGCCTCTTCTACTGCTCTTTGCATTCCAAGTCGCATGCAGTGATTTTACAGCAAAATATCAGTTTACAACTATTAAGAGAAAAAGAAAATGTTACACAGGAACTAGAAATTACTCCAGTCTTCCGCTGCATGCAGCACAACATCCTCTCTTGATGTGGTATCTAATAAAGTGAGACTATTGGAAAAGAAAAATAAAGGTGTGCTTTGCCTTCTTTCATTCCCTCTGGGACTATGGACCCCCTGGTTTCATCTGGGGGGATTTGTGGTGTGCTTGGAGGTGCTGGGACATAGGGATGGGTTCAAGATGTTGGGGAATTTGGGGTGGTGGGTGCAGGAATTCCTGTGGGGGGAGAGGTCCCAGCTCTGCAGAGCTTGGTTGGGCTTCTCTGCATCCTGGGGAGGGGGGAATGGGGATGGAGTTGGGAATATCTGGGTTAAATCTGGGGGGAATTGTGGGCTCGATCCTTCCTGCACACCCCAGGTGCCCAGGGGCTCTCACTCACTCCCTTCCTGGGGTGAGGAAGACCAGGGAGTTTGTGGTGGTGGTGACTTTCTTCTGACACTTTGGTGGGTGCCCTGGGAGGGCAAACCCACCCCACGAGAAACGAACCTCCCCAGTGTCCTTTGCCTCGGTTTGGGAGAGCAGGAGCCGTTCCCTCCCGTGGCTGCAGCTCCCCTTGCAGGAGAACATCCCCCCAGCCCCCGAACAACGATTGCCAAGGGGGCTAATTTTTACTTTGGCATTTCCTCTCTCGATTTCCAGAGAGGGGCTGGTGGCGATGCCCAGAGACAGCAGCAGATGTCACTGGAGCTCCAAGGATGGAGGTGCCAGGAGATCGCCCCGCTATTTCCAGGCATGTCAAGAATTGCGGGGCCAATCCCACCCTTCCCGGCCGCCAAAGCTTGTGCTCGTCCACACCTTTGGTGGCAGGGAAGGGCTGGGCCTTTGTCCTCTGCTAAAGAAGTTCCCAGAGAAGTCTATCACCCTTAACACCGAGCTTTGACTTCATTTCATCAGTTTTTTCTCAGCTTTGGGTTCTTCCCATTGATTTTTCCTCTCTTTTGCTGCCCGGAAAGGAGAGGACCCACTGGAGAGGTCCCAGTGAAGACATCCCATCCCAGAGGTCCTGACTGAGAGGTTCTGTACAAGAGGTCCCATCCCAGAGGTCCCAGCAGAGAGGTCTCATCCAGGAGCTGCCAGCCAAGACAGCACATCCAAGAGGTCCCAGCAGAGGCCACCCAACTCCAGCCGAAGATTGGAAGGAGCATCCCTCATATTCCCTGTGACCAAGACGCTGCTGAGTTTCACTACAGGTGTCATAGCAAAGGCTGTGGTCGGTTGTGAAGTCCTGAATGGAAAAGGCTTCCAAACAGAGAAACAGGGATTTTATGGGACTGGGAGAGGCTCCTTTGTCCCCCCTGGTTGTTATTTCTCCTCCCATTTCCTTGTCAGCCGCTCTGAAAAGGAGACCCTGGGGTTGCGAATTGCGCTTGATCAGGACCATTCTTTGCCTCTCCTGCTTTTGTGGGTGGGTTTCCAGTTTTAATTACCCCTCAGAACATCTAAGTTGTTCTGCTGTGGCCACCAGTTTCCTCACGTGCTAATTAGATGTAGACCTTGGATGCAATCAATAGATTCTCACCTCAGTCCTGGCCGAGCCAGCCGTGACCAGTAATTTACAGCTCCAGTTGCTCTGAAATCAATATAGATTTGCTCTTCATTGAGAGGGCTGTAAAATATGGGCGACAGCAGCACTAAGCAGCTGATGTGGAAGCAGGTCCCTTGCTGATCTTGGAGAGGGGCCAGGACAATCAGAGAGGAGGAGCTGCAGCGGGATGAAGACACCGACAAAGTGTTGCTTTGCTCCTGGGCAGGAGATGCAGAATGCACCAAAAGGCTTCTCTCCAGGAGGTGAAGGCAGCACCCAAGGACCCAGCTGGTGCCAGAAGCCTGTAGTGCTGTTTTCTCTACCTCCTTGGGGTATAATTCATTCCAAGAACATGTTGAGGAGCTCTCACAATGTCCTGTGTGATCCCAGGACATCAGGAGGACACTGAGATTCTCCTGCTTCACTGAGCAGGACAGAAGCCTTTCATGGCTTTTCATCTTCTGGGGGGAAATGTACTGAAAAAGCAAGCTTTTGCTATTTAACATTTCACTTAAAAAATAGAAGAGCTCAGCTAAATAAATCCCTTCTCTATCTGCTTTCAAGCCCAGCTTTTGGAAAAGCCAGCAGCTGAAAATCTCTTTATCTCACAGGGCACAGATAACAATGTAATTACGAGCTCGGATCAATGGCTTTCATGTCGTAGGTCCCCAGCCTAAAATAAACTGTTATTCTCCCACTCAGATGAGCAGAGCTGGGACTACCAACTCCTCTGGGCTACTGGCCCACTGCAGAACCCTTTAGGAGGGGTGAAGGTCTGTGGTGGGGTCTGGAGAGGCCACAAGACCTTCCTGGGGGAAGCTGAGGTTTGGGTCGTCTTGTTTGTGCAGGAGGGGAGCACTTTTGGAGAGGTTTTGGGGTGCTGGGCAATGAATCAGAGCCCCTCAGTGAGGGCCATGGGCAGGGAGCAGGTGAGCTGGGAAGATTGGGCAGTGGGAGGTCAGAACTTGTCTCCAAAGCTGAATGAAGCAGCTGGAGTCGAGGTCGAAACTGCAGTTTTCTGCTTTTAGAGATCTGAGCAGTTCTCTGAATCCATTAGGGCTGCAGAGATAACTGATTTCTCAGGGTTTCTGGCAGCACTGTGAAAAAAACCCCCACAAACTGGCTCCTTTCAAAAACTGTCCAAGCAAAAAGGCTCGTCTTGATCAGGTCAGGCTGGAAAATAAAAGCGGTGACAGATAAAAAGGACTCCAAGAAATAAATTGACAGTTGTGTGGAAGGGGATTGCTGCTGAGAAGCCTTCAGGGTGTTTGTAACCAGGATGGGCTGAATTCGAGAGGGAAGGAGCCTGAGAAATTCGTGGTGTCTCTATCACTGCTCTTTGTTCCCTGGTGAGGGTCAGCATTATTAATTAAGGGCCAGCCAGGCAGAGCTGAATAGCTGATGGGTATCTACCTGATAAGAGCCTTGTCATGGAAACCTTGAGTGTTACAGCCAAAATCTCAAGAGCCTCAGCAAATCAGGGCTTTATTCAGCCCAAAGACAAAGAGCATTTTCCTTTTAAAATCTCAATGATTCAGCTCTGCGTGACTCCTACTCCTCTGTGGGAGGCAGGTGGGATCTCCAGGGCATGAATTCAGCCTGTGCCTTATCTCCAAAGCCCTCCCCAAGGACGGGTGTTCATGAGCTCTCCCCTTGCTGGAGCTCACACCTCTTTCATCCCCAGCAGATGGATTTAATGGGCCAGCCTGTGATGGAGTGGCTGGAAAATTTACAGAGAAAAAAACCTTTGGAGACAGCCAGGCAGGAAAACTGGGCATGAAAACCTGCCTAAGGGGAAGATATCCTGCCAGGCCAGAGAACAGCAGATCAGGAGGGGTTATATCCCTGGAGAGTAGACTCCTTCCATCCCTGGGAGTGTTCCAGACCGGGTTGGACAGGGCTTGGAGCACCCTGGCCTAGTGGAAGGTGTCCCTGCCCCTGGCAGGGGGTGGGATGGGATGAGTTTTAAGGTCCCTTCCAATGTGAACTGTCCTGGGATTTCACGAGGGAGCAGAGAACTGCTGAATTCAAAATCCAAGGAAAATCAACAGCAGAAGGTCCCTGGAAGGGTGCACAGGGTGCTTTGGAGCATGGGGAGCGTGGCTGGTGCTCAGGGATAACCCTGAGCTGGAGCTGCTCTCCTGAACACCCAACCCCATCGATTGCTTTTGTTTTACAAGCGGCGCTGCCGTGATAATATTTGGCAGCAACATTAACCCTGAAATACGAGCGCAGCTTGGGCCTCTTTATATTTCATGGTGTGAAAAATGACACGGGGACAGTGTCTGTGCCCTGGAAATCTCCATCCCTGCCCAGCAGTGCTGGGGGGGGAGATGCTGCTCCACAGGCTGGGGACCTGCACGGAGCAGAGCCCGGGTGACAATGGGGACAGTGTTGGTCACTCCGTGCCTTCCCAGTCCCTGGCATCTCCTAGTCCTCCAGCAGTGCCCAAAGGTGCTGCCAAGTGCTCGTGGAAGTGGCCACTGGCACATGGAGCTTTGGTTGGTGGCCCTGGGTGGG
>JAWWMO010000038.1:10277701-10290922 GCA_035047845.1 Dendrocincla fuliginosa | reverse complement strand
GATGGAGGGACGGAGGGATGGACGGAGGGATGGAGGGATGGAGGGATGGATGGAGCGGCGGCGGCCGGGCCGGGCTGGGCCAGAGCCCCGGCAGGGTAAGGAGGGGATGGGAAAGGGTGGGAAAAACGGGGGGCTGCGCTCGGGGTTGGGGTGCGGGGAGGGGGGAGCGCGGTGCGGGAGGGGGGAGCGCGGGAAACCCGTGGGAATAGCGAAAAAAAACCCCCAAAATAACAAGCAGAAAAAGAGAGGGCAAATCAAACACCTCCCTCCACCCCTCCCCCAAAAAATGAAATTAAAAAAAAGGAGAAAAACGCAACACTCAGGGCGGGGTGGGGGGAGCGGGGGCAGCCCCCGGGCCGGAGCGGTGCCGTGGGAACCGCGGGTGCGTGTGCGACAAGTTGCGGTGGGGAGGGGGCTCCGCGACCCCCCGGCGCTTTGCGGGAGTTGCTCCTTCCCCGCCTCATCCCGGCAGGGCTTGCTCGCTGTTTTCTGCTCCTTTCGGAAGGGTTTTGCTTTGGAGAGGGAGAGAGGCAGGAGGGAGCTCCCCTCTTCCTCCTCCTCCTCCTCCTCCTCCCGAGACTTTGTGCAGGAACATCGGGGAGCGAATATAATCCTTCCCCAAACCCCCTCCTCTATTTATTTTCTTCTCTCCATACCCGGGCTGGCAACCTGGGGGGATATTTTAATATCAAGTTACACAAGCCGTGTGTGCGGGGAGAGCAGAGGCAGTTGCAGAGCGGCGTGAAGGTAACCTTGAGCTGAGCCTTATAAAACCTCTCCTCCGTGAAGGCAGGATTAGGGAAAGTTTCCTGGCCATCCAGAGCTGGGAATGCCAGTCCCGGGGTGTCCCCCCAGCCCCGGGGTGTCTCCCCCAGCCCGGCCCTGGCCCTTCTGCACCTTATCTTGCTGTAATTTTCCCCTCGGGGGGGATTTGTGCCGATTTATCCTTTATCAGGAGCCGTCCCTTCCTTGGGCTTGGGAAAGCCCTCTCCTGGCTGGGTTGGCCCTTGGAATGTCCAAGGCTGTTGAGCACGAGGGGCTCCTCTGAGACAAGGTTTGTTAGCAGTTATTAGAGTTTTTATGGATATTATTCTATTCTATATATTGTTAGCAGCTATTGTGGTTTTATATGCATTTTATTATACAATTCTCTGCATTCTGGGCAGGTATTATGGCTTTATATATATTACCCTATTCTATAGATTATTGGCAGTTAGACAATGACTTTTATCCACATTAGATTATAATATTCTATATATTATTAGTTATGCTGCTCCTGCACAGGCCGGGGGTGCCCAGGGAGAATTCCCCAGGGGGTTATCTCAGTGTTGGGATGATTTTGGACCCTGGAGCCCAAGGAGTTGGTGCAGCCTCAGCCTCAGGGCTGCAGGTGCCCGTGTCCAGCCTGGCACATCTCCCTGTGCTTTAGGCTCCCCTGATGCTCCGAGGGCAGCAAAGTCCCCATGGAGCCCTTCTGGCCCCACAGCCCAGCTGGGCCACGTGGTTGGTTTTCCTCTCCCAGAAATGAAGGATTTGTTCTTCCAAGGGGATCTTTTCCCCAGCCCTGGTGTCACCAAGCTGTGCCCTCGCTGTGACCTCCAGTCAGCCTGGAATGCCCCATCCCCAAGAGCGCTCTCTGAGGTTTCCTTCTCTGTGATTTCCTTTCCATGCTCACTGGAACCAAATCCCTGGCCATCACAGTGTCCCCAAGGGTGGGCTGGGTCCCCAGGGCCACCCCACAGCACTGCCAGGCTCCCACCCAGGGTCACACTTCCCATGGCTGAGGCAGGATCCCCTTCTGTGAGGTGATGCCTCCATGGGCATTGAGCATCTCCCCCAGCTTGGTCCAGATCCCAGGAAAATCTCTTCTTCCTTCATCTCCCTGGGGACTGCCAAGTCCTCAGTCTCCCCGAGCTGTTCAGGGAGCTGGCTCTGCTCCGGGATAGGGAGGTCTGTGCTGTGGTACCTGTGCCACAGTGTGTGGGTCCCCCCCGGAGCCAGGAGCTCAGGCTGGGAGCAGGGAAGGAGCGTGGGGCGGGAGAACCTTCCCTGTGCTGCTCAGAGAGGGGCGAGCCTGCAGCACTCACAGGAAGGGCAGATCTCTTCCCAAACTGGGCCTCCATCTCCTCCATGCAGCAGGATGCAGGAAGAGAAAGGGATCAGCCCTCCTGGGAAAGGAGCTTTGAAACCAAGGGCTGCAAGAACTCATCCTTCTCACTCTATTAATGGGCTGTGAAGGCATTGTCTGCTGCTTGAAAAGCTCGTTTGTTAATTGCCCCAGCGCTGCCTCTAATCCCGGCTTAACGGGGGCTGAGGGAAATCTCCACGGAGGAGACTTGAGCGTGGGCTTTACAGGCAGATTTGGTTCGGCTCTTCCCCACCGGGGGTGTTTGGGGGGTTTGTCATGGACTGAATGCTGTGGGTGCTCCCCCAGTGCCCGTGGAAGATGGTTTGGTGGGGCTGAGCACAGTGGGTCACACTTCCCCGCTCCCCACGGTGTCCCCACGGATCCCACCACGGTCTCTGTGGGATTTAGGCTGCTCTAAGTACCACGAGGGGTGGTCCTGTGGGTGCTGCTGGTGGGGTGCACCCGGCTTTCCCTTTGGGAATATCCCTTTGGTGTGTCTCGTTACCTCCCCAAATCGCAGAGCCAGGAGTGGCTCCGGTGCTCAGACCCTGGGGGTAAAACCGTTTGGCTGCTCCGGTTTGGCTGCGGGGTTTGTTCCTCATCGTGAAGCACAAGGAGAAAAACGGCAGAGTCGTGGCTTTCCCCGGAATGAGGAGCTGTCAGGCTCTGGCTGTGCCGGCAGCTGCAGCTCAGGGATGCTCTGCCACTCTCGGGGATGGTGCTGGGGTCCGGGAATGCCAACGCTGGAGTGGCCAAAGGATTTGGGAGCGATGAGCATCCTCCAGGGACGGCTGCCAGCCCCGGCACCACCTCTGGAAGAGGCCAGCCCTTAAATCCTAAACCTTCTCCTCTGGGATTCAGGCAGTGCTTAGTCTGGGGGGAGCTTTGCTGAGCCAGCAGCTGGCTGGGATCCAGCTGTGTCTCCCTGAGGGACAGCCCCGGCCTTCCTCCCATCCTCCTCCTCCTCCTCCTCCCCCTGTGTGAGCACACCCCTCCCGGTGCACGGCTCTGCTCGCTAAGTCTTATTGAAAACCGTAACTGGATTTTGCAGGCTGGGCATAAACCACCCACAACATAAGACATATTAAAACTCATTAGGTTAAGCCCTTTTACAGACACTCAGCGTCGTCTGAACGAATTAAATCACCTTTTCCGCAGGGTTTAAGTGTCAAAAGGGTCATGCAAAGGTGGGCAGAATGGGGAGAGGGAGCCTGGGGAGCATCTCTTAATGTCTTTGAGACTTCCCCACTCTGGGGTGACCTCCCCCAGATACCACTGTGTGTCACCCCCATCCAAACAGAGTTCCTGTCCTGGCCTTGCCAGGAAAAATGGGGAAATAATGGGGAAATAATGGGGAAATGGAGATTTCTCAGCGTTCCACATGGGGATGGGTTGATGTTGGCAGCAGGGATGCTGGAGGTCGGCAGGGGAGCAGTGGGTGAAGGCTGGGCTGATTATTTTCTTTTAATTGCTGAAAACAGTGTGGGATCCTGCTCCCAGCACCCGAATTCCATCAGCCCCAGCACCAATCCAGGCAGCTCCCTGCTCCTCCCATGAACATTCTTCCAAAAGAAACCCAGCAGATGGGATAATGCTGAGGGAGAGAATCAGACTGCACACGCAATTGGGGTTGCTGCAGATTAATACATTAATTAAAACCATAACGATGCTGTGAATTAGGGTGCCATTCAGCAGCTGGGATGGGGATTCCGGGTACCAGGGCTGTGGATCTCTGCTCCTTTACATCATTCCATGATTCCCCGTATCCTGTCCCTGCCCAAATCTCTGCAATACACCTCTCTTTCCTTCCCTGCCTTTGGCACCGTGGCGGGTGCTTTTCAAATGATTCATGGCTTAAACCAGTTTTCTTTATGAGCTGCTTTCACACTTGCGAGGGGAATTCAGCCTCCAGGAGGCTGGAATTGCAGGTGGAGGAACAGAGCGTGAAGCAAAAAACCCACCCTTTTTGACTTTAATTGGATCATTTTGGAGCAAAATACACAGGGAAAGGAGCGGACTCGTGGAGCTGGGATTGCCTGGGAATCAGTGACCTGAAGGCGACTGCATTTCTTTGCTTCCAGGGGCTGGAAACAGCCCGGAGTCGATTTGTTTTGGGAGTGCCTCTCCTGCCCCGTGGTAAATGCTCCCACCCCTCGTGGCAACCGATGGCTGTGGGGTCTGGGTGGGGTTGAGGATCCCCTGGGTAGGAACAGGCATTCTTTGGGCAGGAATCAGCATCCCTTGAGCAGGATCAGCCTCCCTTGGGCTGGGCTCTGGGATATCAATGGGAATTTGCAATGCCAACTCAATGCCATCTTTAAAAATGGATTTAAAGCTGCTTAAATCAGCTTGATTAAACAAAATTGCCCTTCTGGGATGTGCTGCAGGCCCCGGGCTTGTGCAGCACTGGCCGGTCATCTCAATGCATTGGATTAACCCAGGGCAGGATCCAGCCCAGTGTTCCTGGATTTATTTATAACCCAGCCCTGGCAGAATCGGGGCTGGTGCCCTGTGGGTTCCATCCTCTGGAGAGCGGAAGGAGCACTAACAGGAGGTTGTGCAATTAGCACGACCTCATTTCTGAGGAGCTCCAGGCCTTTGGTAGCCGCTAATCAATTAGTCTGGGGCAGCCCCGGGTCCCTGTGGATGAACGATCTGTGATCCCTCAGGAGCTCGGGGCCTCAGCCCCCACTGCACTTGTGGCCGTGGCTTCCCCTCGCCCTGGGCAAGTGCTGAGACCGTCCATAAATCTTCTCCAGAACATTTAAAAATCAGTTTTTGCCCATCAGTAAAAGTCAGCCTCCTAATTCCAGTCCAAACCCTTCCATGGGTCCCCAGTGAGGAGTAAGATTTCCAAGCCCCCCTCAACAAACTTCAAAATCCTGCACAAAAATCCATCGGCAGATGGGCAAGTCCCGCCCTGGATTTACAAGTCGGGCCAATAAATCCCAAACCAGAGGGTTTTCCTTGGGGGTTTGGGCTGTGGAAGGGCTGTAGAAGCTCCCGAGGGAAGCACTGGGATGCCTGGGGATGTCTCAGTGCTGAGGACCAGGATGGGATCCCAGTGCAGCTCCTTGGGATGAGCCGCGACACCCGAAAGCTGCCGAGTCAGCTGCTCTCCAGCCTTTCCCCGGCAGAGGGGATGTACAAACCCATTTCTCAGCAAAATTGAGGCAGAGAGAAGCTGAATAAACAAACTTGGCTTTGATTTGAAGGCAGTTGATGGCTTGATGTGCTCGGTTGGCTCTGGGAGAGGCATCAGAGGGTGCTGGAGGCTCGAGGGGAGATGCCTCAGGTGGTCCAGGTGTTCCCTGCTGGGATGGAAACCCCCAAGTCCAACATCCCTGTTCAGCTTGGTTTCCTTCCCAGCCATAACGTATTTAAATTTAAAGGGTATTTAAATTCAGCCTGATGCATCTCATTTGCTGCTTCTGCTTTCGGGAGTGAGAAAGGGTGAAAATCCATTTCCATGGGGCTGGGGAAGAGGACAGCACCTTTACCTGGGGAGCTCAGGCTGCCCAATTCCTGCCCAGGCAGCAATTCCAACTGCAGGACAGTCCCAGGGAGGGAGGAGGGGACACTTCAGGGGTGCCAGCACAGGGGGCAGGACCCTGCTCCCCCCTCTCCCCGTGCTGTGGGACCGAGGTTGGGACCTGCGTCACAGCCCTCCCACGGGCACGGGGGGCACCTGGACCTGTCACCCCAGGGCTGTCATCAGGCTCCTTCCCATCCCCGTGTTTTAAAGCCCTATTCTTTCCTTGTCCCGCCGATAAGAAATGCTAATGATGTGATGAAATTGGATAGTTCGGTCGCCTTCTCCTTCTAATGGAATTCTTGTGTCGGTTAATTTGCTGTTTTTAATGGGCTGATTGTTCTCCTGCGCTGGGGGAGCCACGTGAGCCACGGCGTGTTTGGCCCTGGTCAGCTGTGAGGTGGTGCTTGAAGCCGACTGAACCTCGGTGCCCAATAATTGCCGAGCAATTTGAAGACAAGACCCAAATGTATAATTTATTGGTGCCTCGCTCATCCCGGTCACACGCGGTGCCAGAAACGCTCCCGCTGCTCAGGGGAGCCCTCCCGGACCTGTCCCCTCCTCCCCGTGCGTGGAGGGATGGATAAACCTGGCAAGTTAATGAGGATTTGCTTGCCACCCTGGCCTCGGGATTGCTGACACCACTGAAGGAGGTGGGTTGGGTGTGGAGTGATGCTCAGATGGGTATCCCTTGCTGGGATGAGGATTTGGGAGTGCAGTGATGCTCAGATGGGTATCCCTTGCTGGGATGAGGATTTGGGAGTGCAGTGATGTTCAGATGGGTATCCCTTGCTGGGATGAGGATTTGGGTTTGGAGTGATGCTCAGGTGGGTATCCCTTACTGGGATGAGGATTTGGGAGTGCAGTGATGCTCAGGTGGGTATCTCACTGCTGGGATGAGGATTTGGGAGTGCGGTGATGCTCAGATGGGTATCCCTTGCTGGGATGAGGATTTGGGTTTGGAGTGATGCTCAGATGGGTATCCCTTGCTGGGATGAGGATTTGGGATTGCAGCGATGCTCAGATGGGTATCCCTTGCTGGGATGAGGATTTGGGAGTGCGGTGATGCTCAGATGGGTATCCCACTGCTGGGATGAGGATTTGGGAGTGGAGTGATGTTCATCCAGGTATCCCACTGCTGGGATGAGGGTTTTGGCTCTTGGCAGGAGTGTGGTGATGGAGGATGGAGAGGAACCCACTGGACCCGGCTGGACCACTGCCTGGGAAATACTCCTGCTTGGCTCTGCTGTGCTTTGGCTCTGGGTGCCAGGGGGGGTCTGGAGGAACAGGGAAGGACAACCCAATCCTGGCACTGCCAGTCAGGAGGATTTTTCCAGCCATGCGACCCCTTGGGACTGGATCCATCCCCTGGGATCCAAGCAGAGCCCCGTGACAGCCACAGCAGGTCATGACCAAGCGAGGGCTGGGGAATGAATCCCTCCCTGGCCTGCCTGTCCCAGCAGTTTTCCAAACAGCCTTTGCAGCAGCCGAGGGAAGGCCATGCTGAGGACACTGCGCAGCGCTGGCTCAGGAATGTCCCCGTTTGCT
Source organism: Dendrocincla fuliginosa (assembly GCA_035047845.1). Lineage (NCBI taxonomy): Eukaryota > Metazoa > Chordata > Aves > Passeriformes > Dendrocolaptidae > Dendrocincla > Dendrocincla fuliginosa. Next base: position 10,283,714 of record JAWWMO010000038.1, on the reverse strand, counting down.
TCATTAGTTTGGATGCCAAAATGTGTCACCGCTGTCCCCCGGCCATGCCGCGGGCTGGGCTGGCACCAGCGCTGTCCCCGAACGCTGTCCCAGCAGGAGCTGCCCCCGCTGCCTGCGGGAGGGGAACCTGGGTGGGATACAGGCAGTGGGGGCAGGATGGAGCCCCTGGGGACACTCCCTGCGACAGGTGACAGTGGCAATGGGGACACGCAGCGGTTGGTCCTTCACCCCAGTGCTGGGGGGGTGGATCCATCCTTAGAACTCCGGGAGGGTTGGTGGGAGGCAGGGACTGGCGTGGGGAGCTTCCAGCACCCACATCCATCAGCTCCCAACACCCCCAGCCCCTGCTGGCACTGGGAGCATCGGTGCCGATACTGGGAGCATCGGTGCCGGTACTGGGAGCATCGGTGCCGATACTGGGAGCATCAGTGCCGATACTGGGAGCATCGGTGCCGATACTGGGAGCATCGGTGCCGATACTGGGAGCGCTGGTGCCGGCTCCCTTTGCCGCCCCCGCTCCCTGTGAGCGCTCGGCAGCCGAGGAGCCCGAGCCGAGCCCATTATCTCCCGCAGACAATTAGCAGCAGCATTAATGGAATATATGCAAATGCGCAGTAATTGACCTGCAACTCGGCAGTTCACGATGGAGAAGGATGAGCTCCAGATGCTTAACGAGAGTCATTTAAGCCCCTTCTTTACATGCTGCCCTTCCTTGCCGAGCCTGGCAGGACCGAGCCTGGCAGGGGACGAGGATGGGTGGCACTGGGGACACTGGGCAGCGGGGTCACCCCCGGGGCCATCCCGTTTGCACCCCAAACCACCCTACATTCAGCTCCAGTAGGTGGGTTTGTTCTGGCATGGAAGGGGAAGCCACAAGATCCCTGGCCAGGGAGCTCAGGCGAGGGGCAAAGCGCCCCCAGGTCCATGGGATCATCGGGCTGGGGGGTGTTTGCCCTCTGTGGTGGGGTTGGGCCACCCTCCCTGCCCATGCCAAGGTGCCACCTGTGCCCGTGTCCTGCTACAGGGGTGCCTACACATGGAAAAGCCCAAATGCCAAGCAGCCTCCTGGCTACTCCGAGTTTCCTCAGCCTTTCCTCAGGCCGTGCTGGCCCCAGGCATGTCTGGGGAGGGCGTGGGGTGGTCTGTGCCCCATCCCTGCCCAGCCCTGAGCTCCACAAAGTTCACCTGGTGAGACCAGAGGTATTTGAGTAACCGCCGTGGGAACCCAGCTTAAAATATTGATGTATAATTCATGCCATATGTTCCACCAATATTTTTTATTTAATCAACTGAAGACAGATGGCAGGAACACGGAGGCCATTAAACTAATGGCACATTGTCTTCCCATTTATTTCTGTCTCCTTTCCTAAAATAAGACGAGACCGTGACAGGCAGCACACCCTGGGCATGAGACCATCCCTGGCACAACGATGTGTCAGCAGGGTATGGTGGCAGTGGCACTTCCCACGTGGGGTTATCCCGGGAAGGGATGGAGCAAATATTCCATAGATGGGGGAAAATCTGGAGGAATCCCATAGGTGGAAAAATCCCGTAAGGGAACTCCAGGCTAGTGGGGCTGGAGGGGACTGTCCTTTCCCTGGGCTTGGGGTCCCTTCCTGTGCCAAGAGCCACCACGGATGGCCCCAGGGTAGCAGGGGGTCCAGCTCGGCTGGCAGCGTGAGGATGGGGGTGGTCCCGGCTGGAGGATAGAGGATGTCATGGCAAACGCCTCACTGGGGGCATGAGGAGCTGAAACACAGCCAAGAGGGAGAGGCACACAGGGATGTCACACTCCCGTGGGATATCCCAGTCCTGTGGGATGCCAGGGGCCAGAGAATCCACCGGCAGCATCCTCCCACCCCATTATCCATCCGTGGATTTCATTTGGGATCTGCTGGTGCACAGGGGTTTGGATCTAGGGTTAAAATGTGCGTGTGCCTGAGTGTGTGTGCACAGCTCATCCTCCTCTGGGTGAAACTGGGTGAAACTGGGAATCCTCCACAAGTCCCGGAGCCATCCTGTAGCTCCTGTCCTGCACAGCGAGGCAGAGACACGCGGGCTGTGGGATTTGGGCTCACTGCCACCAGCATCTCTCCCACTGCACCCAGTTACCCACCTGGACGAGGTGGAACTGTCCCTTTCCCGGGCTGGAAGGTGATGGAGTGTCCTTCCCCACCCCACAGAGGGACAGGGACCTCCTCCCGCTGTCCTGGGACACTTTCCTGAGCGTGCCTCTCTCTGTTTGACTTGCAGGTGGAGATTTCTTGCCCTGGGAGTGAGCTGAATGGGGCTCCCTTAGACAAAGGGTCCCAGTCAGCGTTCCGGGCTCCAGGCGCGTCCAGGGACTTCTCATTCTTTGTCTGAAAGGGCAGCGGTGCCGTTCCCATTCGAGCGATGCCTTTCGGAGCCGGGGCCGCCGGCGAGCGAGGAGCTGCGGCAGCCGATCGGCTTTCAAATCACCTTCAAACCTCGATTTCCTTAACATGATCCCTCCACCAGCCCAGTCTCCGGGGCGCAGCCGGGGGGCTTTGCCGGGAGGGGAATAAACCGGTGACAACCCGCGCTGGAAAAACCCTCGGGCACGACGAGGGGGCTCCAAATCCACCTTCCCCAGCACTCCAGGACTTTTGAGGCTCGGGTAATACCTTTGCACGGTCTGGGCCAGCAGCCCCCACGGTGATTTCGGGGCATCCATCCTCTCGCCAGCACTCAGCACCGAGCCAGGGTGGGCGCAGCATCCCCGGGGCCGCAGAGCAGCTTCCCCGCGCCGCCGGCTGCCGGGGAAGGCATGAAGACGCTATGGCCAAGCTACTGCTAAAACTCCAGCGCTATTTTCGGCGCAAACCCGTGCGGTTCTTCACGCTGCTGGCTCTCTACCTGGCGGCCGGCAGCTTGGTCTTCCTGCACTCCGGTTTTGCCGGGGAGCCCACGGTGCCGGGCAGCCCACGCGGTCCCGCGGGGGCCGAGGGGCCGGGGCTGCCCTACCTGGGCGTGATGCAGCTGAGCCGCGGCTTCAAGGCAGCGGCCACCGTGCCGGGGGGGGCCCGGAGACACGGCCCCTGGTTCAAAAGCACCTCCAGGATGCCCTCGGAGAAGGGAAAAGCCAGGGAGAGCGGCGGCGCCAGGAGCCGGGCGCTGCGGGGCAGGAGCGGCCGCGACAAGGAGGAGGACAGAGGTAAGGGCTGGGGACACGCGTGTGGGGTGGGTCCCCTCCTTTTTGCCTCTCGTAGGGGAACATCATGAGCCGGGGCAGTGGTCTCTGAGCTGGTTGCGTTGTGTTTCCCGGCCAGGAGCACATTCCTGAGTTCCTGAGCCTGGAAATGTGTATTTATTTATTTATAAACCAAGTGCCCGCGTTACTCAAGCGCTGAGGTTTTCCTCCCACACTCCAAGGGCCTGCCCTGGGGTGCAGCACCTCCCTTTGGAGACCACCAGTCCAGAGGATGTTTCCAGAAGGGTGGTCTCCCCTCTTTCCTCCCTCCCTCAGTGCCAATAATCCACTCTTATTTTTCCATCTTCACTCTTTCCCCCTTGTGCCTCATCCAGCTCTGAGTCACCCCTGGCTGTTCAGGGATGCCAGCTGGGGGGATGCTGTGCCCCATCTTCCTCCCATCCCTTGGCTGTGCCAGGGGCCAAATTCAGGTTTCATTCCATTGGCCCAAATGAGCCCAAACCCCGGATTTGGGGGCAGTTTGCATTGCTGGGGTGTCGAGGCAGGGGCTGTGTGTAATTCCCAGGCAGGCACGGAAGAGCAGACAGGGCTGGAATTTGGCCTCTGGAGCCAGGAGATCCCTGCCTGGCTGCTGTCTGTGGTGTGTGAGCTGTTGTCAAGTGGGTCCATTATTAATGACCAAGGATAAGCGAGTGTAGTCGTTGCCATTGATTTTTAAAATGCCATCTATTTATCCTGCAGGCAGCCGTACGCAGCCAGAGCTCACACTCCCACGGAATTTGGGTGGCTGGGAGCTGCCATCCCATCAGGCTTTGGCATCCCACAGGTTCTGCAGCCCACTGGCACCCACGAGCACCCAGTGCCAGTTACCCAAACACCCACCCATGTCCCCTCTCTGCCAGCTCTGCAGCCCCCTGGGGAAGGAGCATCTCTGCCTGTGGTTGTTCATTCCCCTCTCCTGAGCTCCAGGGTGTGGGGATGCATATCCATAGGGACCCCTAATTCCTGTGATGGCTGCACCAGTCTGCACCCCAAACCTGGGTTTGCTCCAGAGTTGTCCCATGGGCTTGGCACTTGCAATTCCCTGGGCATTCCAGGCTGGGAGACTCAGCTCCCTGAACTCCTGATAGAGCAGGAGATGTGGATGGAGGGAAGCAGGAACCCCCAAACTGGAGGTTTCACAGGGGTTCAGGCTTGATCCCCCCAACCTGGGCTGATCCCAGGGCATGGGGGAGCTCCTCCTCAGCCACCAGCCCCACAGCAGGTCTGTGCTCATGTCCTCAGGCACAATCCGGGCTTGGAAACCAAAGGAAGAACATCTTGTGGTGCTTATGGGACTTTCTCCTGCTTAAACGAGCTGAAGGGGGTTCTGCAGTCGTGTCCCTGTGCTGAGAGGTCTCTGGGGACATTTCAGTGGCCACGCTGCTCTTAATGCAAATTGACATTCAGTGAATCCCCACCAGATGGTCCCTGAGCTGTCAGTCCCCACACAGACCCCAAGCAGGCTCCAGTCCCCGGCCAGATGCACCGTGTCCTCCACGATTAACCTCATCCAGCACTGCCACCTCCTGTGCCCGGCCATGGGGGACAGTGACAGGATGCTGGGCTGGGGCATCGAGGGATTCAGCTGCTCCCAGGGCCTGGCAACATCATTTCCCCCTTTTTAATCACTCCATGAGCATCTCAGCAGGATGGTGTGGAGGAATTCTCCAGCTTGAGAAATCCCACGTGCCTGCTGTGCCTGCAGGGCTGGCGGGACTCGGGGGTGGGCTGAGCACCCCCTCACTCCCTTGCTCCTCTCCAAAGCACTGGGATATCTGGCAGGAGCAGGCGGATTTAACAGTTCTGGGAATTAGGCAGGGGACAGCTCAACAAGGCGGCTGTGGAGGCTCTGCCATGTGAAATCATTCCAGAGGGAATACTGCTCCCCAAGTCAGCTCTGCTTTAGACAGCGTGATGTGCATCTCCCTCCTCCTCCTCTTCCTCCTCCACTCTCTCCTGGCAGTGCTAGGCCTGCTGGGGAGTGGCTTCAGCTCAGCAGTATCCCCATGGTTATGTGCATCTCCTGCCTCAAACCTGGGAGAATTTTGAGGCAGTGAAGATTTGGGGAGCAGCCCCTGGCCCCAGCCTGCTGTCACATCCATCCCTTGCCTTTACTGGACGTCTCCAGCCATTCCCAGCTGTGACACCCAACCAGGCAATGCCATGAGGAAAGGGGGATCAGCCCAGGCACTCAGCTGGAGCCATCCCTGTATCCCTAGCTGCTGGAGGAGTGGGGTGTTTGGGGAATTTAATCACAATTGCTGGGTGGATTTGAGTGTCTGTTCATACCCGTGTTTCCAACGTGCTCTAAGGTTCTTGCTGGCTCCGTGTGGGCTGCGTGCTGGCCCCATCTCCCTGCAGGCTGTGCCCAACCCACCACCCGCTCCTCAGCATCCCCCCCCTTCACTTCTGTCCTCCTATCTCCCTAATTATTCCAGCTGGCTTCCCAATAAGTCGCAGCAGACATATGTCAAGAGCAATGGATTGAAGGTAATGCACATCAGTCACCAGCTCGGTGCAAGTGACTGGACAAATCCTGCCCCTGCAGGATCTGTCAGGTCTGGAATGTGCTGAAACCTGCCCAGCCCCGAGGAAATGCCACATTCTGCTGGGAGGAATTGGAGCAATGAGTTATGGCCTTGGTGTTGGAGTTATCAGGAATATTCCTCTCCATCTTCCTCCTCCGCTTTCCCCCAGGCTGGCAGTGGGGGGTCTGTGTGGGGCACACCGTGGATGGGTGTGCTCGTGGAGCTGGGTCAGCTGGAGTGCAGGGGGGAGGAGAGAAGTGTTATCCCAGAG
>JAWWMO010000038.1:10258283-10268349 GCA_035047845.1 Dendrocincla fuliginosa | reverse complement strand
AATTCTCCATCTGCTGCTAGAGCTGTTGATCAACTCCCTGCATGAGCGACGAGTGGTCCCCAGCCATCGCTGAGCTTGTTTGGCCATCACAGACCCCAGCACGGTGGCAGTGCTGAGGGGACACGGGTGCCTTTCCCACCACAGGGTTCCTGCTCCATCCCGCTCCTGTTCCAGCTGCCACAGCCCTCCTCGGAAGTGCAATGGGTTATCTGTGGTCCCTGGAAATGCAATGGGTTATCTGTGATCCCTGGAAGTTGCAATGGGTTATCTGTGGTCCTTGGAAGTGCACTGGGGCCGTTTGGGATCCTTGGAAGTTGCACTGGGGTGTTTGTGGTGCCCTCAGGCTGGCTCAGGGATGGATCTGGTGCTGCCAGAGCTGAGCATGCTGGGGTGGGTATCCCCAAACTCCCCTCACTTCATGGCCAGCCCTGGGAGGCATCTGCTTGTCCCTGGATGGAATCCATCAGCCTTCCCAAGGGAAGATAGACCAAGGGGGTGGCACTGCAGGGGTGTTGCTCCTGTGGATCCCATCATTCCGGATGGGAATCAGGAAGGCTGTGCTGGGGACAGCGATGCCCCCAAAGGAGGGGGCTGTGTCCCCTTGAGCCATCCCTCAGCTCCCTGGGGTCCCTGGAGCAAGGCTGGACTCCCCAGCCCCAGCCCACATTGTTTCTCCAGCCCTGGAGGGCCCGTGATTCCCACCAGGGCATCCACAGGTGGGATTTTCCACTTCCACGTGGATGATGCTCAAGAGGGGGACGGTGGCCCTGGACAGAAGAGCTTTTGGGACCCACAAGCTCATGTGTGCCTCACTTCAGGAGCTCACGAGCCAGAAGAGGCCCCCAGAAGCAGTTTTGGGGGCCAGGAGCTGCAGTGGGGAGCAAACCCTGGGGCTGAGCTTTGGGGGGGTCCCCCTGGCCGAGCCCCCCCCGAGCCCCAAGCCAAACCAAAGGATCCCGTGGCACAGGAAGGTGCCGTTCTCCAGGCTGGCTTTGTGCAGAGCTGCATGTGGTCCCCAGCCATCCCCTCACCCCACACCGCCCTCCCAGCCCGTCCCTGTCCTGCCTTTGCCCCAGAGGAGCTCCCCCACCATTCCCAACCTGCGAGTCCCCTTCGGGTGTAGGTGCAAAAGCCATATGTTGTACGCAGCCTTTTCTAGATTAGATACTGAACAACTGGCTTTGAACTGTGGGCCTTGACAGAAATACAGGCACAGGGCAAATCGAGAGACACCACGCGACCTGTGTTCAAAGAGAGAAGACAATTTCGCGGAGAAAAGGGAGAATTTCAATAAAAATATATTTTTCTAACAGGTGTGAGGAGCAGACATGGGCTGGGGGGCTTCTGCTCCCTGTTTCTTTGCACGGAGGTGGGTGAATGTGTTCGGAGGGAGCAGCTGCCCCAGTTTTGACTCTTCCCTTGACAAATGGCTGGAGGGGTTTTGGGAACGGAGCTGAGCCCACGCTCCTTCTCTCACGGCAGCCCTGGGGCTGTTTACCTCAGTCAGAACAAATCCTCAGGTCAACCCAGCTATTAAAGGAGAGATTTTGTTGCTATTCTGCCTCCCCGTGTGTTTGTGGGGCCACCCGAGCACCCCCACCCATCCCAGGTCAGGGTGTCCCCCAGGACAGGGCTCCTCTCCCCACCTTTAATCCCAATAATGGTATTTCTGCATTTAAACCACTGACAACACAACCAAAGAGGGTCCTTCTTGGGAGCTCCAGTACCTTTAGAGTGTCCTTAACCCCAGGTTTATTGGGGTGAACAGGGAGATCCAGTGCAGGATTTATTCCCGTGCCTCCCACCTTCCTCAGCACTGGGGCAAGAGCAGGTCCAGTGCAATTTATTCCCCGTTTCTAATCAGGAGTTGGTGAAATCCTTTTTTTTATACCCGCACTGTGTCTGCCCTGATGAAGACACACGTCAGGCGTGATTTGTTCTGACAGGCTGCGAAAGGGGCAGCGTTCCCTTCCGCCCCTCGGAAGTAATTAAACCCCAAAAGCCAATTAATCTCCGAGATAAAACAATTAAGGGCTGCCATTGCGTGCTCAGAGCCTGGGCTGCAGCTTGTGGGGCGGAAGGGGAGCTGTGGGCATGGGGACCCCCCATCTGCCCCACCGCCCCCACAAACCCCACCCCACCCACTGCAAAACACCCGAGGGAGCCCCCTGAGCACCAGCACTTTCAATTCCCCTCTTTTTTTCATTTTTTTCCCCTGCCTTTATTGCACCGCAATGGCTTTAAATTCAATTTGCCCTGAGCTGGAGCACTTGGAAGTCATTAGGCCCCTGCCAGCGTGTGCTGCACATCTGGCAGCACCTCTGGATTAGGGGGGGGTCCCTCCTTCCCCTCCATCCCGCTGACGCAGGACCTGCTGTCCCTGCACTCACAGCCACAGCCAAAGCTTTATGCTCTCATTTATTTTTATTTATTTATTAAACGCCAGGTTAGATCTTTTTTCCCCACGTGGGACTGGCACGCACTAATAAAATCTCTATTCCCCGCTGCAAAGAGGAGCCAACCATCCTTCCTGCATCATTTTCACGGGCGAAGCTCTTGACATTTAATAGCCTCCCTGCTCGGCTGCCTCTGTAATGCCATTAGCCCGGGGTTGGCAACACTCAGCTTTTCCAGGAGGATTGGAAAAGCAGGGAATCTTTCCTCTTGACGCAGCCCCAGCGAGCCCTGAGCAACCCCTGGGTGGGCACAGACACCTCGCCCGACCCCACGTGGGGCTGGGGGGGAAACCTGACCCCCCCTCCCTGGATTCTTGGACTAAAAATCATCTATTTTCGGCAGTTTCTCGGCGCTGGGAGTGTTTTCCTGCCTGCCGGTCCGGCGGAGGCTGCAGCATCCTCCCTCCTGGGCTCCGTGGGGTTCTCAGCAGTTGCTGTGGCAACGGCGGCTGCACCAAAACCGCCTGCATTTCCCCCAATTCTGGGTGGGTTTTGTGCTCAGTGGTCCCTACAATGGTACCTGCACCAAACCCACCTGCATTCCCCCCATTTCTGGGTGGGTTTTGTGCTCAGTGGTCCCTACAGTGGTGCCTGCACCAGACCCACCTGCATTTCCCCCAGTTCCAGGTGGGTTTTGTGCTCAGTGGTCCCTACAGTGGTGCCTGCACCAAACCCCCCTGCATTCCCCCCATTTCTGGGTGGGTTTTGAGCTCAGTGGTTCCTACAATGGTACCTGCACCAAACCCACCTGTATTTCCCCCAATTCTGGGTGGGTTTTGAGCTCAGTGGTCCCTACAATAGTGCCTGCACCAAACCCACCTGTATTTCCCCCATTTCTGGGTGGGTTTTGAGCTCAGTGGTCCCTGTGGTGGAGGAGATGATGCTGGAGATGATGCCCAGAGTGGCTCAGGTTGGGGCTCTCTCCCCCACCAAAGGTAATGGAAACCTCTTTGGGGTGAATTTTGGGGTTTCTGGGCAATGACCCCAGCAATGCAAACGGTGCCGGGGGCAGCTCAGAGGGAAGTGGGTCCCCAGAAGTTCCTGGTGTGTTTAAATGAGGGAAATCCCCCCCCTCAGCAGCTTCACCCTCAGCACTTTGACAAGAGCCCCATAAGGGAGAGATGTGACATAAATCGAGAGCAGCAACATCCATCCCTCACAAACCCAACATGTTTATTTATCAGTTTTGCTGTTTTCCCCCAAATTTACAGCTGAATACAGCAGAGATAATTTAAACGTGGCTCCAACCTGCCTGGCTCCGAGGAAAGGGAGAGGGGAACATGTTTATTCCTTTTTTTTTTTTAAATTTAATTCCAACTCCAAATAAAGCAGAGATTGATGGGTGAGGGAAAGCACGGCTTTATTTCAGGGCAGTGACAGCCAAGTGAAAAAGGGCCGTCATTAAGGATGGTAATGTGCTCCAAAGAAATGGAATTGGAGTATTCCAGAGTAATTTCTCACATGGAATGAGATCCAGCCCCAGGTTTGGGGGGAGAGAAGAGGGCAGGGACAGGGATGAGGCACGTTTGGGATGTGCTGGGTGAGGATTGGTCCTGCCATGGGTTCCTGGGGGCTGCATCAGCATCACTGTGGCCTGGGGGTGCTGAGCCCCTCAGCACCATGGGCTCCTGGTGTGGGGAGGGGTGGGATGGCTGGGGAACAGGATCTGGGGTTCTGGGCTGAGGGTCATGGCATTCCTGAGATGTCCCAGGGCTGGGACTGGAGTCCTGGAGATGGGGATCCCAGGATAGGGCCATGGGGATGAGGATGAGGGCCCTGGGATGAAGGTTTGGGTCCCTGGGGTGGGGATGAGGGTCCTGGGCTGGGGCTGGGGTCCTGGGGATGGGGGTCATGGGCTGAGAGGTGGTGTCCCCATTCCAAAACCTCTTGCTCTTCTTCCTCACGAGCCCTGACCTACCCCAAAATCCCAATCCCCCTGGCCACCCTAACTGCAGGTTTAATGGGGTCTGTGGTGGCTCTGCACCCCATTCACCCCTAAACTCTGAGAGGCCAAACCCCACTGCACCCCTAATCACCAATGTCACCAATTTCTGCCCCAGGAGGGACAGCAGACCCGGCTGGGTGGTCACCCCTGGGCCACCACAGGGCTGTGCCACCAGCCCTGGAGCTGCAGCTCCCACCGAGCCCCTTCCCTGGATGGGGATTCCAGTTTGTGCACGTCCCCCTGGAGCTGGCCATGGTCATTAACCTCCCGCTGCCACTAATCAAGAGGACTTCATTAATTCAGAGAGGTTAATTCATAGCTAAGGACGTTTCCAGCTGAGCGGCGCTGGGGGACCGGGATCACCGGGATACATCCAAGGATCCTCGGTTTAATATCTCGGACCTTCCCCTCCCCGTGGGGGAGAGCAGCCCACAGAGCAGCCTGAGCCCCCTCCCATCCATGAACAAAATACCCAGCCCTGCAAAATCAAATGGGAAGCTGAGAGGATGCATCTCCAGCACCCCGTGAGATTCCAGGGCTGCAGAGGCAGCTCCCGCAGGATTCGGGCAATATCAGAGAAATTGGGATAATATTGAGTTGCTTTGCTCTGCCACTCTGCCAAAAAGGGAAGAAAAGCTGTCTGAAAAAAGCTTGTGCTGCTGGAGTGTCAGGAGGAATGTTTTTGCCCTGATTCTATTTTATATATCTATATAAATATACATTTTTAATGCTCCCCGTGTGATCTGTTTGCTGTGATCAGTGGGTGACACGGGAACAGGAATCACTGATATTCCTTAGGAATTTTTCCTTATTCCATGCATCATTCAAAACCTGGCAGGTCACAGGGTCCAGCTGTAAGAATTCAGGGGATATTTCCCTTTTCCCACCATCTTCACCCCAAACCCTGCCAGGATGGGGAGAACCAGCAGCGGGAGGGGATGGAGCAGCAGTGCTGGTGTCTGGATGGATGCTGGGATGGAGCCCACTGGGAAGCAGGAGCCAACCCCTCCCTGCTTCCCTGTCCCCCCAAAACACCCTCAGGGACAGGGGGGTCTGTGAGGGTCTTGGGATGCAGGAGGTGATGGGGAACCAGCCCCTCTGGGCAGGATGGAGGCAGATCCCACAGACAGATTCTGCCCAGTGCTGGCAGTAATAACCCCTCATTCAATCTGGAATAACAGTGGTTTCCAGATGGGATCTGGCAGGGAACAGGACGGCTGACACGGGTTGGGGGCTCAGCACCACGTGTGGACACAGGGAAATGATGCTCTTCCAGCTGCTTTTCACACAGATACATTTTTTACTGGGGGTATTTGAATGGAAAACAGGTTTTTTATTAAATAAACAAACAGCTACAAGGATGAACTCAAATATTCGGGAAACTAGGGATTCCCAAGGTGTCATTATAGTGATGATTCAACCCCAGGTTAAGTACCAAATCACTGCTTTTTTTGGAAAACTGTTTAGAAGGAATAATAGATGGGCTTGCAAAATCCAGCCACAAAAATCAGTGAGGAGCATCCCTGCTCCGGCATCTTCCATGGTTATGGATCATGGACTGGTTTGGGGGGGAAATAAATGTGTGGTTTGGGCCTGGGATTGGCCACTGGACATGGTGCAGCCCAGGAATGTGGCTTTGCTCCCTGGGGAAGCAGCTGACTCCCAGCTCCCAGGAGATCTGGAGACACCTGGAGCGAGGTGCTGCACGTCCTGAGCCCTCTCTGTAGTGAGAGCAGCACCCAGCAGGGGAAGTCTGTAATTTCCCATTAAATTCCCATTAATTTCCCTTATAAACCCCATCCCCTGCTGCGATCCCCTTCAGGGCTCAGGCTGGACATCCTTTATTTTCAGGATAAATCCCCCAGGTTTAGCAAATCCACAGAAGTGATGAGGACAGGCACCTCCTTGCCCTGGTGTGGGGACAAACTGGCACCTCCCTGCCCCGGTGTAGGGGACAAACTCACCCCAGCACAACTCACACCATCAGCAGCACCAAAACCGCAGCCAAACCCACTGGATCCATCGGGATCTCAGTCCCGGGGGCAGGGATGCTCCAGGCAGCCTCAACCCCGGATCCAACCCCCATGGGTGGGTGTTCCCCTCTTCCCGTCGCTCTAATGAGGTTATGCAGATCAAGGCAGAGCAGGGAGGCAGAACCAGGGCTGATAATCCCTCTGAAATCCAGTTCCTGCCGCAGCTCAGGGTGGCAGCTCAATTACTGGGGCTTTGAGGTTTGGTTTATACCTGTCTGGCACGATCTGCTGCCACCAGGAGCCCCTAAATAGCTCCCTGCCTCTTCCTGGAAGCTGCCTCTTTGTGTCTTTTTCCATTCCCTGACTTTCAAGAAACTCTATAAATAAATATTTCAGCCTTTGAGGGCACCTGGGAGCAGACTCTCAATTGGCAGCGTGTCAGCCCCTGGACAAAGCTCCTCTGGGGGTGTCCTGGAATGTCCCCTGTGCCACTGGGGCTGCCCAAATGCAGCTCCAGGGATTCCTCACCTTGCTAGGAGTGAGAGGCTGGGGGTGACACGGAGAAACCAACACATCAATAAGTGTGACACGGGTGTCATAAGCAAGAAGGCCTAATGGAGAAGATGCTCCCGAATTAACTGCGTGTGAAATTGCATGGACAATGCCCATCCTTCACCCCAGAGGTTGGTGTGTGGCAGCAGAGCCTCCCAGGAGACTCCCAGGGTCTCCCAAGGTGGGTTTCTTGCCTGGTTGGAAGGGAGAAAATCATCCCATAGGACCAACCGGTCCCACCAGGGAACAGCCAGCAGTGGAGCCAGTCCCCAGGGCCACCTGGATGCAGGAGGGGACAGTAGGTCCTTTCCAGGAGCTCATTCCCTGCTCATGGACCTGTCCCTGGGGTCACTCAGGCCCTTTGGAAGGAAACGCTGGGGCTCCTGGTCCCAAACATCAAACCACTCTGCAAAATGTACCGTGTGGAACGTGCCCGGCAAAGGGAGGGTTGTTCAAAAGACACTTCAGGTTTGTCTTTCCCTCTTTTTTCTCCCAGTTTTCCACGTTGGTGATCCTGTGCACGAGCCCAGTCCCCACCCTCTGGGTCTGGATGACTTAGAAGACATCTGAGACTTCCCAGTCGCTCGAGGTGGGATGTTCAAACCCCAATATGAGGACACGTCCCGGGGCCTCTCGAGGTGCAAAGTGTTCCCACCAGAGTTACAGACACCTTGCACCAGTACCAAAATACCCCGGGGCTTAACACGAGGAGCCAAACACAGACACAGGACAGAAGGAGTGTCACAGTTTGGGCATGGAAGGGGTCACCTGTGGTGGTGCCCACCCAGCACCCTCCTCGGGAGGTGCCTTCCCAGACACAGCCTCCGCCCCATCACGACGTGTCTGGGAACATCAGGAACACCTGCCCAGCTCAGGCAGTGCAAAGGTTACACAGGAACATCCTGAAATGTTTCCTTAAACAGTTTGGTGCAACGATCTTTGCAATCACAAAGAAAGATCAAGGGTGGTTGTGTCTTCTCCCTGTGCACACCGGTGGTCTTCAACCCCTTCCAGCTCCCAGGCAGCAACACCAGTCAAGCAATAGGCTATAGGACAGCATTGGACCACGCTCATCCCACACCAGGGACCACCACAGTGGTGGCCACCATCCCGTTGGTGGGCATGGCCAACACCAGGGGACCGTGTCCCTCCTGCAGGCACCAGGTTGAGTTTAGAGAACTGTCGTCTCCTTCTCGGTCATGGAAGAGATCTTAGAGAAGCTCCTATGAACGATACTGGAGTGACCTGTCTCCTCACTGAGGGCATTCACCAGTCTGGAAAGGATGGTGACCTTAAACTTCTTGAAGTCCTGGCCCATGAAGACGTAGAGGACGGGGTTCATGCAGCTGTTGGAGGCGGCGAGGGCCGTGGTGATGGGGATGCCGACCTCGAACACGGAGCGTGGGACCACGTTGGGCTCCGTTTCCAGCAGGTTCAGCAGGTGGTAGGGACTCCAGCAAAGGAAGAAGGTGACTATAATGGTGACAATGATCTTGAAGGGCTTCTTGGACTTGGCCAGGCGGTTCCGGCGCAGGCTGAAGAAGATGGCGATGTAGCAGGAGGTGGTGATGGTTATGGGAAGGATGTACCCGGCGAGGAACCTGGTGATGTTCACCGCGCGGTGCCTCGTCAGAGCCAGGGCTTGGTACGACTTGTTCCTGGAGAGGGAGAAGTTGCTGAAACAAATCACGGAATTCCGGGCCTGTGCCGTGTCTCGGAAGACGAGGGAGGGGCAGCTCATGAGGATGCCAAAGGTCCAGATGACCAAACACACTAAATACGCCAGGTTGGTGGAGCGGTGGTTTTGGGACCAGACGGGGAACACCACGGACATGTAGCGATCGATGCTGATGGTGGTGAGCAGCAGGACGCTCGTGTACATGTTGAGGATGAGGAGGAAGGAGTTGAGCTTGCACATGACCGTGCCGAAGATCCAGTTGTAGCGCATGGCTGTGTACGTGATGTTTATGGGCAGGAAGATGTTGAAGAGGAAATCGGCCACGGCCAAGTTGAGGAACCAGATGGCATTGACCGACTTCTTCATCTTCAGGGTGATGATGGCGATGACGAGGCCGTTCCCCAGGATGCCCAACACGCAGGACACGGTGTAGATGATGACGGAGACGATCCTCGCGATGTCCGTCGGGTCGTGGGATGGGTCCACCCACACGGTGCTCACATCCTCGTAGGTGTAATCCTGGTAGTCGCTGTAGTTATCGACATCGTCCAAGTAAATGGACAAATTGGAAAGTGCCATGGTCTGGGTCAATCACAGCCTGGCAGCCCCAGGACCTCCAGATGTTTCCCTGCTGGGCAAACACATGGGGTCAACCACAGCAGGAGGGACACCGGCCCCCCAACACGTGTGGGCAGGAGGGGAGAGGGAGCAGAGGGATGGAGCACACACCATGGGGACCCCACAACTGGCCCCAGAGAAGGATGTTCCTGCAGCTCCTCCCAAAATTCCCACCCCCCCAGCCATGAGACATCAGGACGTGATTCAGCCCCTCATCTCCACCAGGATGTGGCTGCAGCCTCATCCTGCACAGAACGTCTATTCCCCACCTACTTCCAGGGACAGAACCAGGGCAGTGCTTGTTAACAGCTCATTATCAGCGTTGAGACCTTCCAATCTGCAACACATTATGGCTCTTCTGTACTTTTTCTCCTGAGTGCGCAGCAAATTGGACTGAAAATGCAGTGGGCAGCCCCCCCCTCACCCCACTGACTCCAGGCACCCTCTCACCTCCTCTCTGGTGCGGTGGCAGCGCTCCAGCAGGACGGGCAGGAGGCACCGGTTCAGTGTCCCAGGGCACAAAGGCAGCTCCCTCCACACAGGCTTAGGGACTGAGCTGTGACATTAAAGATCAAACAAAGGCCGTTCAACCCTCGGGTGTGGAGTTAAGGGAGGAAACAGCCCCAGCCGCTGTGCCTTAACCCTGTGCAGCCTCCCCGGGGGGCTGTGCTGGCCTGGGGACCCTCCTCACCCTCAGTCTGGTGAGGCTGGAGTGCTGTCCTGATTCCAGCAGCTCTCGGGGTAACCAGGACAGCGATCCTGTGCTGTCCACTCAGCACAAGCACCCGAGGGGAGCAGCATCAGGGGGTGCACACAAAGAACCAACAGCCACCCCCACAGCCCC
>JAWWMO010000038.1:10225342-10241792 GCA_035047845.1 Dendrocincla fuliginosa | reverse complement strand
GGCGGCGGTGAGAGGGGATGGGGGAATAGGGGGGGAACCGGGGGCCGGGTTGGGGGTGAGAGGGGGACAAGGAGGGGACACGGGGCAGGATTCGGGGTGAGAGGGGACAGGGAGGGACGGGGGGAACGGGGGGGGACGGGGGGGGACACGGGACAGGATTGGGGGTCCCGGGGCTGGGGGAGCCGGCGGTGAAGGGGGCTCAGGGTCGGGAGGGGATGGGAGGGCGGGCGGAGCTCCTTGATCCCGGCCTGGCCCTGCTGCAGTCCCGGGATCGCACGTGGGTCCCCGGGCAGCGGCGGGGGTGGCGGGGAAGGGGCTGGGAGGCGGTGGGAAGGGCTGGGAAAGGGCTGGGAAGTGTGGGAAGGGCTTGGAGGGGGTGGAAAGGGGCTGGGTAGGGTTGGGAAGGGGGTGGGAAGGGGGGGAGTGGGAAGGGCTGGGAGGGGGTGGAAAAGGCTGGGAAGGGCTGGGAAAGGGTGGAAAGGGCTGGGAAGGGGATGGGAGGAGGTGGGAAGGGCTGGGAAATGTGGGAAGGGCTTGGAGGGGGTGGAAAGGGGCTGGGTAGGGTTGGGAAGGGATGGAAAAGGGTTGGGAAGGGGTGGAAAAGGGTTGGGAAGGAGCTGGGAAGGGGTGAAAAGGGAGTGGGAAGGGGCTGGGAAGGGTTGGGAAGGGGCTGGGAAAGACTGGGAATCCCTGTGTGACCGAGGACATGTGTGCGTTGGCAGGTGGCAGCCCCGGGAAGGGGATGCCCCCGCGGCCGAGCGTGGGGCAGGATGAACCTCGTGGCGATGGCGACGGAGCCCGAGGTGCAGTGGGTGGCCCTGTGGGTGCGGGTGCGCTGGGCGGCCGCGCTGGCGCTGCTGCTGAGCTCCGCCGTGCTGCTGCTGCTGCCCCTCGCCGCCCTGCAGGACCAGGGCCAGGCCCTGCTCAGCGGGCTCGCCTTCCTCAGGGCCCTGCCCCGCCTGCCCGCGCAGAGCACCGGGCTCAGCGTCACCTCCCGAGGGCTGGAGCTGCTGGTGCGCAAGGGAAAGGCACCCCCAGGTGAGGGCATGGGGGACATGGGCTGGGGACAGACCGTGAGGGGGCTGGGGCGTCGCTGTGGTGAGCAGGGACTGGGGGAGCCAGGCCTGGTTGGTCTGGGGATGGGAAGGCTGAGAGGGCATCCCATCAATCCACACAAATATCCCATCAATCCACACAAATATCCCATCAATCCACACGAATATCTCACCAATCCCCACGAATGTCTCTCCAATCCACATAAATATCTCACCAATCCATGCCAATCCCTCACCAATCCACACAAATCTCTCCACGGGCTGTCAGAGGGTGGTCCCACCCTGTTCAGTGGTGCCAGTGACAGAACGAGAAGCAATGGCCATAAACTCAAACACAAGTTCCACCTCAACATGAGGCAGAACTTCTTCCCATGGAGGGGGCAGAGCCTGGAACAGCTGCCCAGGGAGGGTGTGGAGTCTCCTCTCTGGAACATCCCAAACCCACCTGGACACATTCCTGTGTCACCTGCCCCAGGTGACCCTGCCTGGGCAGGGCTTGGACTGGGTGACCTCCAGAGGTCCCTTCCCACCCAGCTATTCTGGGATTCTGTGAGTTGTTGTATCAAACAACCCCAACATGGAGATGTCCCCCCCTTCCTGAGCCTCTCCTGCAGCCCATGAGGGGAGGGACACCAGGCCAGCACTGTGAGAGCTGTCACTGCCACCTGCACTGAGCACCAGCTGGAAATGCCCCCGAGGCAGGGCGGGCCCTCTCCAGTCCCTGACTGCATTCCAGAGCTCTGTGCCAGCATTCCCTCTGTCTCTCCAAGGATTTTCCTCTTGTTTTCAGTACCAGTGAGTTCTGCTGAGGTAACCAGAACACAGAGAGGTGTTTTAATACACAGGAACCTGGGATACGTGGCATTACTCCTGAAATCCTGGCTGGCCTAGAGCAGCCTTTCAGGATGGTAATTTGGAAAACACTCAAAGGAACAATTATGGTGCCAGCACTGTATCTTTGTTTGCATTAAAGCTGTTATTGCTGGGAAAACGTTGGATAGTTCAGGGAACAAACAGAAGTGGTGGCAGCAGCCACATCACAAGGTTAGTGTAAGAATTTCACCTAAAACAATGCCAAGACGTATTTAAGACACTGTGTCCTCCCACACAAAGCAGTTTGGTGGCCAAAATGAATTTGGCTACACACCTTTGGCCACCTTGAGCCTGCTGCTCACAGGTCCTGCCTCACCACACCTCCTGCCAGGAGTGGCTCTGCTGCCTCCTGCTCGGCCTGGAAACGTGGCCTGAACCCTTGTGGTTGTAACCCAGCAGAGGCTGGAACACAAATTCTGTTCCAGTTCTTAGAGACTGGCTTTGTTTAATTTTTATATCAGTGATGGTCATAGAATCACAAGATATCCCAAGCTGGAAGGGACTCAGGGGATCACGGAGTCCAGAGATCCCCAGAGGTTTTCAGTCAGACTGACGCCCCTGTTCTCTAACCATTCTTGGTGCATTCCAGAAGTGAAGCTGGAAGCCAGGGCAGCCCTGAATCAAGCCCTGGAGATGAAACGCCAAGGGAAGAGGGAGAAAGCCCACAAACTCTTCCTGTACGCCCTCAAAATGGACCCGGACTATGTGGATGCCCTGAACGAGTTTGGGATCTTCTCTGAGGAGGAGAAAGACATCCTCCAAGCCGACTACCTGTACTCCAAGGCCCTGACCATCTCCCCCCACAACGAGAAGGCCCTGAGCAACCGGGGCCGGACGCTGCCCTTGGTGGAGGAGATCGACCAGAGGTACTTCAGCATCATCGACAGCAAGGTGAAGAAGGTGATGGCCATCCCCAAGGGCAACTCGGCCCTGCGGCGCGTGATGGAGGAGTCCTACTACCACCACATCTACCACACGGTGGCCATCGAGGGCAACACGCTGACGCTGTCCGAGATCCGGCACATCATCGAGACCAGGTACGCGGTGCCGGGGAAGAGCCTGGTGGAGCAGAACGAGGTGATCGGCATGCACGCCGCCCTCAAGTATGTCAACACCACGCTGGTGTCGCGCATCGGCTCCGTCACCATCGCCGACATCCTGGAGATCCACCGGCGCGTGCTGGGCTACGCCGACCCCGTGGAGGCCGGGCGGTTCCGCACCACGCAGGTCTTCGTGGGGCACCACATCCCGCCGCACCCGCGCGACGTGGAGAAGCAGATGCGGGAGCTGGTGCAGTGGATGAACTCGGAGGACGCCGCGGCGCTGCACCCCGTGGAGTTCGCGGCGCTGGCGCACTACAAGCTGGTGTACATCCACCCCTTCGTGGACGGCAACGGGCGCACCTCGCGGCTGCTGATGAACCTGATCCTGATGCAGGCGGGGTACCCGCCCATCACCGTGCGCAAGGAGCAGCGCGCCGAGTACTACCACGTGCTGGAGGCGGCCAACGAGGGCGACGTCAGGCCCTTCATCCGCTTCATCGCCAAGTGCGCCGAGAGCACGCTGGACATGCTGCTCATCGCCACCACCGAGCACGCCGTGGCCCTGCCCGAGGCTGGGGGCAGCAGCGCCGGCTGCGAACAGACCATCCCTGTCAAGACCTGAGGGTGGGGGACACTGGGCAGAGACAGAACTCCAAGTGCTTCTGCTGGGAAGTAACTGGACAGGAGGTGTCGCTCTTTAGCATTTCCTTTATTTATAAAGTGTCTTACATGGGATTAAATTAATATAATTTATTTATGTATGTTACATGGAGAGGGAAGGTGACCTGTTGGTGTTGGCTGTGCACTAGAACATGCTTGTGCTACTGGAAGGAGGTGGGGAGAGGGGTCAGAGGGGCTCAGAAAGACAAACTAGGATTTAATTTCTCCTTAAAGTTAAGCTCTGAGGAGCTGCTTCAATCACAACCCAGGCAGTTACGGCCAAGTCTGACTTTGGCAAGGAGAGCTGCTTGGCTAAGTCTGAACTGAGTAGTTTTTGTGTTACCCCTTCCCTGTTGTTCAAAACCACCCCAAAACACACGGCTGGAGGAACAGCACTGTCCCAGCTGTCAGTCACCAGGTAGTGAGCAGGAAGGAGGCTGAACTCCAGTTCCAAACCACCTCTCCCCTCCCTCCCAGTCCTGTTGTCATAGCACTTTGCATGTTTACTTTCAGGTGCCTTTCCTGGGGCCAGTTTTGTACAACCAGGGGGAAGTGTTGGGTGTAGGATTACAGGTGGTGGGAGTGGAACAGGAGGAGAAATGCTCTGACTTACTCACTGCAGGGGGAAGGAGTCCCTGGTGCCCCCAGGCCTCACCTCAGCGAGCACAACTGTCCTCAGACATTTCAGTTCAGGGTTTAAAGGAGCTTGTCTGCAAAGCTGTGGGCAGAAAACGTTGGTAGACATAACCAGGAGACAGCAGCTGTGCCAGTTTGATAAGAATGTGTACAGAAAATGTGCCAGAACCTTCAGTTTCTTTAGTCACACAAGGGAACTGCCACAATTAATCACAGGGTCACATTATTACTGCAATAAATGCGTCAGGAATCACTCGAGGCCTCTCTGTGCTGCACTGGCAGCTGGTGCAGTACCTGGAAACTGCTGAGCAGTTCACAGAATCACTTTATCTTCGCTTTTTTTAAGGCAAAAGCACCCCCAGAAAAGCTCCTTGCCCACCACCTCCAAATTCAGAGAAATTCCATTTAAAACCCCCAGTTTAGGGGGCTGTTAAGCTTAACCCCTTTACAAAAGCTGTTAGACTGTCCCAGGCCAGGGTTAATTCTACCTGCCAAGGAGTTAGGACACATTTTATACAAGCAAAAAGCAGGATGAGACTGGGAGTGCTCCTGATCACTGCTGCCAGGGAAAGCAGGCAATATGTGAGCAAGGGGGTTCTGTCCTTACAAAACGTGCTTATTTTTGTAGTGCAACCTGAGCATGAATAAAATCTGCACTTTAAAGGTCTGGGGGGGGAAAAAGGGTTATTTTAGTAACAGATTAATAAACTATTTTAATATTAAAGTCTGTGTTTGGAACAGGTTTTCTCAGAACACTTTGATGCAGGGAATGAAGGGGCTGTGGAGGAGGAAGATGGTGCAGATCTTGGCTCCCTCAGCCCTGTGACATCATGAGCAGACTCACCCTTTCAAAGTAAAGCCAAGTGAAATCAGCACAGAAAACAGTTTGTTTATTTGCAGCAGTGTTTGTGTGGTACAGGTGAACTTGGTACTGGGGTCCCCCCACATTGACCCTCTGTGTGGTGACTTCCAGAACAAGCAGGAATATTTCTATCCCAGATCATCCCACATCCTTTGAAAGCCTGAGGTGATTATTGATTTCAGGATATTGAGAGCAGATGGACTGAGCTGCTTAAAGGTATGAGTGGCACTGTGTGAGCACACCTGAGGTGAGGTGCATCACCACTGCCCAGCTGCCAGGGGGTAAGTGCAGTTCCAACACCCACATTTCAACAAAAGCAACGGTGTTTATAGAAAACCTTTGAGAACTGGAGTTTAATAAACCAAGAAACATCAGCTTGCACTTCACATTTGTACAAAACCATACAGAAACCACCTGCAAAGGACACATGAGCTAGCTAACAAAACCAACCAAAAATATGGTCCTCAGCAACAGCACAAACAGTGTCATGGGAAACAAAAACTACCAGATCTAAGGATTAGCTCATGACACTTAAAAATAATCATCTGAATGTCTTTTACAAATACACCATATAAAAAACAGGTCAACTGGAACAGAACGTGAACTGAATACATATATATGTATATCTGGGTATCTACATATACACACATATGTATAGAAACTCTCCCAATACTAAAATAGGCCATAGTGGTGAAGTTGGAGCATCTGCCATAGGACTCTGCATGGAAGGAGATGACTGTCCCTGCGTGCGTGGGGCTGGGTGGAAAATGGGCTTGTTGCCAGAGAGAATGTCTGCAGTCACAATCTGAGCTGACCAGTGGGGCTTGCCAAGGGTCTCACATTGCATCTCATTCGTTAATGAAAGAGAAATAGTTGGAAAGAACTCAAAAAAACTCCACGTGGCATCCAAGCTGCACAGGAAATATTTCCCCCCTCGTTACCCTCAATATGAGGAATCATAGAATGCCATTTTACCAGAACAAAAGCATAACTCTTTGCTCTTTAGAGGAAAACCACCTGGATTTGTGCCATCCTACACTGATCCCATGAATGCAGCAGTCCAGAACAG
This sequence comes from Dendrocincla fuliginosa, assembly GCA_035047845.1. NCBI lineage: Eukaryota > Metazoa > Chordata > Aves > Passeriformes > Dendrocolaptidae > Dendrocincla > Dendrocincla fuliginosa. The sequence continues at coordinate 10,235,594 of JAWWMO010000038.1, read as the reverse complement.
TATTTCCATGATTGTGACAGGCTTTCTCTCCTTACCAGCATAAGGACACAACATGGCTTCCATAAAGGCATTTCACATTGGACCAGACCTGCTGATTGCAGACTTTTTGCTCACTTTTTCAGTAGCATCTTGGCAAAATCAGCATTGGACATCTTCTTAGGCTCTGCAGGGGGCTCAGATGAAGTTGCTGGTGAGTTCTGGACCATCCCATTCTCAGCCTTGGCCACGGGGTTGCTCTGGCGCTGTAACGCTCGGGGCATCATGGAGAGCTGAGTCCTCCCCTTGCCTCGCCTGGAGGGCAAAACATTCCCACTGAAACACACTCCCTGACTTGGGCAAACAACAAGGACTTTGCTCACTATGAGGAACACTCAGTTCAATGGTATTCCTGTCATTTGTTTCAGGAATAAGCAGTGCAACGCTTTCGGTGGGTGGCTCTGAAACACAGACCCGAGCCCTGGCAGATGAAAACTGCCCAACAGTGGCCAGGAGTTGAAGCTGTTGATCCACAGGGAACCCACAATACAGGGACACTAAAAGATGGAAGAGCAGCCTGAATGCTCACTCTGAGCAATGGCTGGTTCTCCAGAATGAGAGGATGTGGAGTTATGTGGGATCAGGTGCCAATATCAGATCCAAAGGGATGGCCAGTGCCTGATACTCACCACTACAGACCTGTTTCTGTTGATGAACTCATCAAACCAACAACTCATTTTTAATGGTTCAGCACCTTTTAAACATTCTCTCATATTCACAGAGCTCTAGAATGGTTTAGGTTGAAAGGGACTTAAAGCTCATCCAGTCCCACCCCCTGCCATGGGCAGGGACACCTTCCACCAGCCCAGGGTGCTCCCAGCCCCATCCAACCTGCCCTTGGACACTCCCAGGGATCCAGGGGCAGCCACAGCTCCTCTGGGCACCCTGTGCCAGGGCCTGCCCACCCTCCCAGGGGAGGATTCCTTCCTACCATCTGATCTCACCCTGCTGCCCATCAGTTTGAACCCACTGCCCCTTGTCCTGTCCCTGTCTGCCCACATACAAAGCCGCTCTCCCTCCTTTTCCTCAGCCCCCCTAAGGTTCCAATTCCAGCTGAGCTTCCCCAGTGTTGGTGCCCCCCAAGCCCAGGTTTCCCCCCACACTTACGCTCCAAAGAGCTGCCGTGGGGCCGGGGCTGGGGCCCGGCTGGCCTCGGGCAGCCTCCGCAGGGGGGGGTTGCTGATCATCACCTTGATGACGTGGTCCTTCACAGTCAGACCATCCATCTTCAGCACAGCCTGCGAGGCCTGCGCTTCGTTTTCATACTCCACATAGGCCAGGCCCTAAGCAAGGAAAAGAGAGAACCTGCTTTAGTTTTAGTGCTTCTGTATCTCTGTTATTTTCCAAGTGATTTGGCTGGCTGGGAAAAAAATCAGAGAGAGCAAAGCTAAATGTGGCTCAGAGTCCAACTATTCTTCCAGAAAGATTTCTATCTGCAACCTGCATTTCTTCACTCTCATTCATGATGGCCTAATTTGTGGAAGAAAAAAAAAGCAGCCCTAAAATCCTGTTAAAGTAAATATAATGCAATACAATGAATGACAGTGGCTGGGAGGCATCACTTCTCAGTGCTGTTATGCTTTCAGATGTCACTCTGAACCCTTAAGCTGCATTTTTGGATTATCCAGTTTCACAGGAAATACATCAGGTTTTACATAACGTTCCCTAAGTACATTTCAGTGTGGTTTAGCCACACTCCCAGCTCAAACTCAGCTCAGAACATGGATGGCAAGTCTCAGGGTACAGGAGAACACCCATTACAAGGTGCATGAAACAGGAACTGCCTCTGAGAAGGTGCCAAGGGCTGGAAAACACAATGTGGTACATGCACAGCATGCCCAGGATGGCATCTGTGAGCAGAGCCTGCCACAGACACTCCCCCAGGGTCAGGCAGAACTTTGGCAGGGCAGCAGCTGGTTCAGAGTCACTTCTTTAACAAGGAGTCATTTATTCCAGGATGGAAATACATGAGCCCTGTGAGAGAGGTGGCTCATTTCTCACCAGCAAATCCCTTACTGCAGCAGATGTTGGGAACAAAAGCCTCCAGAAACTGAGGAAAGGGAGGAGGATTGAAGGATTTCTTGAAAATAAAGGTGTCTTAAGGATCCCCACCTTGGGTTTTCCAGCTCTGTTGGTGACCAGCCGAATGTCTTTCACATTCCCATGTGCTTTACACACCTCTTCCAGCTCTTCCTTAGTGCAGGAAAATGGCAAGCCAGATATGAACAGTTTATGTTTCTCCAGGGTAGTGCTATACCTAAACACCTGGAGAGAAAAAAAAAAAGGATGTTAGTTCACAAACCAGCTGGAGACTCCAAGTATTTCATATTTCTGTGGTCCAAAACTACCTTAAAGCTGTGAGCAGCACCTTGGAAGATCTTTCCATATAAACACAGGGATGCTCTAAGGACTTGCCAGTAAATCTTCTAAGCATCCATGTCTCCTTCACAACGAGGCCAGCCACTGATAATCCTAGAATATCCTGGCTTGGAAGGGATCCACATGGATCAGAGCCCAACTCCTAAATAATATAGCTATAATAATGTCTTCTTGCTCAGCTGTCAGTGTCTGAACAGTGAATTTCACTGTGCAATAACTCTACAATGCAGAAAACCACTGACCAGACACCTATCTCTGGTACAGCCCAGTGGCAACCAGTGGGTTGTGTAACAAATGCTGTACAGACCCAACCAAAAGAGTTCTTCAGAGCTTGAGATGCTCAGGGAAGAACCTGGGCAGGTCACACCACTAAAAACTATCCAAATTAGCAGCTTTCTTTCAAGTCTTGAGTAAATTGATGTTAATCCTGGTCTATGGCAAAGTAGCAAAGATGCAAGAAATCCCAGAAAAGAGTTTTTCCAAAGCAGCACAACATGAATTCATAGGATGTGAGCCCTCTGGACACAACCCACTCCCCCCAGCTCCCCCACTGTGCAACCTGAACCAGTAAAACTTTACCTTAAAGTCTGGGTTCTTGTTCTTGTCCACACAGGGAGACACAAACATGGGCCTCCCCTCCACGGCCGTGCGATCCAGGGCCAGGGCCCGCAGAGCAGACTCCTCCTGCTGGAACTGCACGTAGCAGTAGCCCCGGAAGGTGCCCTTGTTGCTGAACACTGGCCTGATCTCTGCCACCTCCCCACAGCTCCCAAACAGCTCCCTCAGCCTGGCCTCGGGCTCGGCCATGGTGTAGGAGAGGTTGCTGACAAACACAGTGACTTTATCCTTGCTGCTGTCATGGAGAACTTTGGGCATGTCCTTGCGACTGGTGGATGCCTTTTCCTTGGGGTTTGCTGGCCCATCTGGCTTTTCAGGGGCACTTCTCCCAAAGAGCCCTGTCTCCACTTCCATGTCTTCCTCCTCAGGAAGCACACCATCACCCTCTCCCTTGTGCCTCTTGCTGGGTAGCTCTAAATAATGAAATTAAGAACCGTATTAGAAAAAAATTACCCCATTTCATTCACTGTTGAAACTAATGTGCCTTCCATTCCCACCGTGGAGCTTGGAAGTGTCATTGTGTTTGTGGCTGCACATGCCAAGTCTTAAAGACACAAAACAGAAAGGTTAAGGAACAGGTATTCCACTGAGACAGCCTTAGGTAAAAGCAACAGGAATATTTGTTCCTTTTTTCAGTCAGTTACAACACACAGTTGCTGATTCAAGTTCTTTTTCTTTGTCTAATGGGATTTTTTTTTTAAAAAAGGAAATCTAAAAGCTCCCAAAACCCCCAGGGGCAGCAACCTATTAAAGTCTTCTGTTACCACCTTCCCAGAGGCTGCTGCAATGGTGAATAACCCAGTTTACACACATGGCTCAGCGTCATATGATGAGTCAGAAAAAATTACTTTTAAAAAAAAATGAAGCAAAAGTATTTCTTCAAAATAAGAAAAGCCTAGAAAACTCTAGAAGTTCTTCAACCCATATATTTCTGTTGGTCTCAAACCATTTAGGTTTGCTTTCATTTCACCACAACAAAGACCTGCCAAGGAGAGGGGAGCCCTGAAAGCACAGCAACTCCTCATCAGCCTCTAACACAAAACAACAATAACCCTGTTGCCAGAGGTCTGAGTTTTTAATGTCACTTTATTTTTACCTTCTTCCTGGCCCCATTCCCCCTCATCCTCCTCGTCTGCCTTGCGCTTGTCCCCACTCCTGGCCTTCTTGGCCTTTTTGGAAGCTTTCTTTTCCGCCCGAGCCTGCTTTCGTTGCTCAGCTTTCTCCTCCTCCTGCTTGGCCAGAGCAGCTTCTTTCTCAGCAGCCTACAAAGATGTAAGATGTATTTATAATTTTTTTCTAGTGACTGCAGATTGCTGAGCATTTTCTGGAGCACTGAACCCAGAGGGTTTGCTCCTGAGCTCCATTGACCACAGCACTAATGGGAACCTCATTTAAAGCACATCTCAGTGATTTGCTCTTAGAGCTTTCCTGGAGTGCACATCACTCTTGTATCCACCCCAGGGTCAAAAGGGGAAAGATGAAAAGCCTCAAAAGAGGTTAAGTAAAGTTTTAAACCAAAAATCAATAGGTCTGAGGCTTTAAGGGAAGTGGCATTAGAAATCTGACATTCAGACAAGCACGATCTTAATTGAGGTGTATGAACTGCTTTGGCAGCTCCCACAGCTCTGACCTTTGCTCTTTGTTCATTAACTCGAGCTAATCTGTTCTCTGTTTTTTGAACAGCTGCATCCCAGTCTTCCAGTGTTCCTGAAGGATAAAATGAAAATAAATTGAAAAAGCCTTGTATTTAGCTCTCTCCTCGTTCAAAAACATAATTCTGGAGAAATAAGAGCGACTGAACTCATGGAACTTGCTCTTAATATTAACCACTACACATGAAAACTTTAACTAGAAATGAGCAGCTTCAAAGAAAACAAAATCAGGAGCCAAGCAGAGCAGAACCCTCTCATTTAGAACACGACACTCCAGAAGGGCATGGAAAAATCCACTCATTTCAGCAGCTCCAAGCCAGGCCAGAACAGAAGGAAAGAAGAGAGAGCTGTGTGTGGAGAGGGGAGCAGTGAAAGGACAGCGAGCACAAAGCAGCGGATCAGAATTCACTCTGTGCCATCACACATTAGCCAGGCTGGGTAAGACGAGCCGAGGGGCAGGCAATTAATTACCTTCTGGGAGCCAACTAATTACCTTCAATCCTCTCGAGGGTGAGCAGCACCTCGCAGACGTGCTCGGGGTAGTCGCTGGTGCACTGCACGGCGCGGTGCAGGGCCTTCCTGCAGTGCTGCGTGTCCCCGTGGGCTCTGCAGGACGGGGGGCACTCAGGGGCCAAGCCTCACAGCAGGGCCACAACACACCCGGCACAGCCGTGCAAACCTCCTCCCTCCCTCCTTCCCTCCCTCCCCAGCAGCTCCCACTTCACACTGGTGCTGTGGCACTCCTGGAATACAGGGCAGAGCCGCTCCAGGAGCCTCCAAACCCAAGGGAAGCAAACCTGTGCTAAGCTAGGCCTTGTCTCACACAGGAGGAAACGAAAAGGGAATGAACTCCCCCCTCCAGCCACACTCTTACCTTTCAAGGTTATAATACTCCAGCCACATGTTTGCATATTTGGCATTTCCTTTAGTCATGATGTTGTCCCAGAGCTCCCTGGCTTTCTGCATGTTGTTACACAGGCGGGCCTGGAACGGAGCACCCAAAGCACTCAGGACCACGTAGGGTTATTTGTTCATCACCATCAACCCCCAGCCCCAAACCAAGGGAAGACCAGAGGGGATGCAGACAGACCCAGGAACATGCACTAGATTAGGCAGGACTCAAGGCAGTTACACTGTGCTTGACCAGTGCAGACAAGAGTGGAAGAACAAAGATTTACTCATTGAAGCAACCCAGCCAAAATTCCAAAGTTTGCATTCCCCAGCTGGAATGTTAAAACATTCAATTTTATCTAGTTCAGTGATTTAAATACAGCAGAGAGAAACATCACCTCAACTCTTGCCCAGTTCTGCATGATGGTGCAGGAGGGATCTCCACTTTCACTGAACCCTGGGAATAAAAACAAGGACTGTTTGTTGTACTTGGCTCTTGGAAATGAAGTGTTTCTTAAACAAGTTCTCCATGGAGCTGAAATGCTTATCTGGAGCTTTCTTAAGACATTCAAGACCCTTGAAGACAAGTTAAACATTGTGTGGAAAAATCTGGTCTTATAAAAATTATTCTGAAGAAGGGAAAACAAGGTATTAATGATTTAACTCACGCTCTTCTACTTCTTGTTTCAGGTACTCCACAGCACGTGCAAACGCAGAGCGCAGCTCCTCCAGCTCTTTACTTGAGTCTGTAGAGAAAAACAGAAAGAATTGCATTAAAATACCAATTAATTTCAATTTCCCATCCACCAAAAACTTTTCCTTAACACCCATAATGATTTTAGTAATAATATTACTTATTATTGCTATTACTTTGAGTAAAACTCGCCATATGCATAATAAAAAACTACCAGGTAATTAAAATATAAGGCAGGGCAGTATTGCAACAGCACAGTCTACTCTGTCAGTGAGAAGCTGATTCAAACTAACTAAATTCATGTTTTATAGACACTAACTGGCAGAAAGTAACTTTTGGGAGAGATGAAAATACTGTTAATTCTTTTAAAAACAGTAATACCACGATTTTAGAGAAGTGCACAGGGAACAGTTTGGACATTGATTCCCACATTAATCCCACAGACCTTGTGTGAAATCCACCCTTCTTCTCAGGTAATCCAGATATGCCTGCCAGATCTCTACATAGTCTGTTGCCTGAATAAAACCTGCATTCAAGGCTTTTTCAAAAATTTCTGAAAGAAAAAGGGGAAAAACACAAACATATTTACTTTCCATCCTCAAAATGGATAGTACAAAAAATAGAGATACAGGGTTGGTTTCTAGGAGAACAGGATAAGACAAAGAATTCTACACAGCACATTGTTCTAGGGAGTGAATTTAAAGCCAGCATTCATTCTGAGTTGCTCACTGCTTGCTCAGAGCTGCCCTAGAAGCACCTACTGCACGTGGCAGAGCTCTGAGCCTGCAGCAGGTGGCAACCAATCCTGCCAGGCCCAGGTGATTGGGCTGAGATGGTGTCCCTTTACCAGAAATGGTGCTGTGATCCACCCTGTGCCTCTCCATGGCCAGCAGGTACCGAATCCACAGCCCCACAGTCCAGGGGCAGTTCCTCACCGCGCGGTCGTGCGCCGATAAAACCAATTCCTTCACCTTGAGCTGCCGGTCCTGGAAGAATCACACCACAGAGTTCAGCTTCCTGTCAGCCAGGAGGGACCACCTCAGCCAAATCCCACCTTATAAAGAGCCAGCACTTAAAAAAAACCCCAAAAATCACTTTTATTTTATATTTGAAAAGCTGAGATGGGTATTTTAAATTCTATATTCCTAAAAACCCAGGGAAACCCTTCAAAGGAGCAACACAAACAGGAACCACCAAACCAGTGAAGTGTTTTCTGCCACTGAGATAAAGACAGAGAATAAACTGCCAGCTGTTCTTAGAATGTTGAGAGGGGAAGAAAGGATATAAAAGGAAGAGGGAGCACACACAGCCTACTCATGCAGGTGCTGTGCCACCTGCAACCTGCTGACCCCAGCTGGGAAAATAAAGAGATGATGGAACAACAGGGCCTGGATGAGCCCCTGCAGAGTCCCCCTGATCCCTTAATCCAGCCACCTTCTGTCCTGCCTCTGGAGCTCAGCATCAGTCCCAGACTGCACTAACTAACCCCATGGGAACACGGGCTGAACATCTGGGTTTGCTTCAGTACAGCTGGAGCTCGATGCCCAAAGCTTTTAATTCTGCAGAGAAAATCCACAGCTAGAGGGGAAAAAAAAGGGAGAAATGCTCACCTGATTAATAAACACACCTCTAAAAACCAGGAGGAAAGCAAAGGTGAGGAGAAAAACAGTTTCTGGAGGATTTAAAGACTAAAGGACAGGACTGAAGTAGAACTTATCAACTGCTCATCAGCCCCTGGGATTAAAAAAGCCCAAACAATCCAGGAAGAGAAAAGTGCAGACATTTGTGGGTGTATTTCCTTACCAAATACTGGTTGTAGCGTGCCCAGAGATCTGGGACAAGGCAGTTCTCAGCCAAAGCCCTCTCGTAGATCAGCTGAATGCGAGCTGGATCACCTGCTTTCATTTCAAAATCAATGTAAGCTTGGTATTCTGCCAGCTTTGGTGTTTCAGCACCCAGCTGGGAAACAAACAGGGAGACAAAGCGTTAAACTCTGAAATAACACACAGTTCAAACAGTCCAGCTGCTCCTCAGAGCAGGTCTCGTGCAGGGTTTAACACAAGAGATTTGCCTCTAAATATCAGCAGCTTGTGATTTCCACACACCTCTGACACCACCCTGCTCTGAAACCACTCAGGTTCCTATTTATTATTCCTCAGTGCTGGAAAAAACAGCTGGAATACTCATGTGCACCTTAGGGTGGCCTGAGACACTCAGTTGATTCAATAATTTCCAGTATTCCCAGTTTAGAGGCTTCCTCTGCCTCTCACTGCTCAGAGCTGAACAGCTCCCCCAGCAACACTGAGCTGCTTTATCTCTGGGACTAGAAAACTAATAAATTTTGGGAAAAACTGATCACCCCAAAGCAATGCACTCTTAGTTTGAAAGGCAGGTGTCAGCAGCAGCATTACCAGGGCCTCCTCATAGGGTTTGCACTTCTCCAACTGCTGCAGAGCTTTTTTGTAACTCTTTATTGTTGCTTCTGGAATTGGCTCTTCTGACCACTCCTCATATTCAGCATACGAAGCCTCCATGTCTGTTAGAACAGACAAGAAACCCCATCAATAAATGTATTTATGGGATTAAAACCATCAGATTTCAACTTGTACTTGATTCTAACACATATTCCTATTTTGATTTATATAGTATTTATATAACTCATGTATAATTAACATTTATTAATCTATCCCCTGTTGGTCTTATCTGTCACACTACTGCACCTTAAAGGGTTCAGACACCTCACCTTATACAGTGTCCTATAACAAACTCAGGGCAAGTTATATTAAAGCTGGAATTAGAAATTAAAGTGGCAAAATTTTCCCCAAGTTCTCAAAGAAAAGAACCCAAATCCTTTCTATATGGAAATGAAGTCAAAGAACTGTGCTTGACCTTCTCCTGTGAGCAAAGCAGCAAGAAAAGGGACTCAGGAGTTTAAAATATGGACTAGAGAAGGGAGAATTCCAACAATCCACCTGTCAAAGATACTCCCCACCAAGGTTTTTATGCTGAAATCCTCATTTTTAATGGTCACATTTGTCTCATCACTTGCACTTTAAAGAGACTCAAATTATGCCCTGAGCAGTCAGATACCCCAAGTGTCAATACCTAAGAACACTCCTGTCCCAAAGGGATTTGTGCCTCATTCAGGAGGCAAATTCCTCATTTCCAGTGGTCTCATTTTGTGCCCAACATGTGCACTTCTAAAAATTCTGAGCAGCCAGATAACCCAGGTGTTGCTAACTAAGAACACTCCTGACCCAAAGGCACCTGTGCCTCCCTCCCAGGCAAATGGCATCGATTCAAGGGAACACCAGAGCTGTGGCTGCAGAGTGTGGCTCCACCAAAAGCACCCCTGTGCCCACTGGCAGGATCAGCATATCCCAGCTTACCCCTCCCTCCCTGCCTGCCTGCAGCTCTTACCCAGCAGTGGGATGCCCAGCTGGCGCCGGAAGAGCGTGTGGATCCTCTCGAGCTGGCTGCACAGCACCTGCTGCTGCTCCGGGGATGGGACACTGCCAGGGGCTGGCTGCCAGGGAAAGGACAGGCACTCAGGACACTGTGGGCAGCCAAGGCAGCACTCAGGCCCTCAGGGACACACGGGGCCAGCTCACCTTTCACTGGTGGGAAAGCTACACCTCGGAGATGGCCCCGCTGGGGAAGGGGAAAAGCATTCCTGACTGAAAGCTGACACAAGCACGGGGAAGGGAGAGGGAAGGGGAAGGAACAGCACACAATTGTGCTGCTTCACAAACCCACCAAAGAGCTTTCAGTCAATCCCTGCAGTGTGGAGAGATGGTTTGGAACTTCCAGCCTTAATTGTGTTTGGGGATGAAAGGCCATTCTCCAGTTACCCCTTTGTTAGGGCATTTCAGAGAATGGGGCTGGAAAGGACCTTTAAGATGAAATAGTTCCCACCCCACCATGAGCAGGGACATCTTTAACCTCCATCTCTCAGTTACCAAACCATAAAAATCAAAAGAAA
>JAWWMO010000038.1:10204219-10221259 GCA_035047845.1 Dendrocincla fuliginosa | reverse complement strand
CCCCGCCCCCAGACAAGCTGGCGGCGCTGAGGGCGGTGGGGGCGGCGCTGCTGCGGCCCCGGGCAGGGCCCGCCCCGGCCCCGGCCCCGCTGGGCTACCACAAGAAAGTGAGGGGCGAGCGGGGCACGAGGGGCGGTGGGGGGGGTTGGCGGGAGTGATCCGGCTGAGCTGGCGGTGACACGGTGCCTTCGCAGGTGGTGGATCACTACGAGAACCCGCGCAACGTCGGCTCCCTCGACCGCAACGCCAAGAACGTGGGCACCGGCCTGGTGGGCGCCCCGGCCTGCGGAGACGTCATGAAGCTGCAGGTGACCTTGGGGGCCCGCTCAGCGCTGCCCGTGTCCCCTCAGGGCACGGCGCGGCCTGCCCTGGCCCAGCTGAGCCGGCGGCTGAGGGGCCCCAAATGTCCCCGCAGGTGGAGGTGGACGAGAACGGCAGGATCGTGGACGCCCGGTTCAAAACGTTCGGGTGCGGCTCGGCCATCGCGTCCAGCTCGCTGGCCACCGAGTGGGTCAAAGGCAAAACGGTGAGGGAGCCCCTGGGGAAGCGCCGCAGCTTCAGCCCCGCCGGTCTGGGCTGTTGGGATCGCACGCACAGGGCTGGCCAGGCAGGCCCAGCGCTGCTCTGTGCTGTAGCTCAGCAGGCAGCGACTGCCAGCCCTGACTTTTAGGGCAGAGTTGCCCTTTTTAATACCAGAGAATCGCTGAAGTTGAAAGAGCCCTCTGAGCAACCTTTCCCCCAGGTCCATCACTAACCCGTGTCCCCAGGTGCCACATGCACAGTTTCCTGAACACTTCCAGGGGTGCTGATTCCACCAGGGAGGTACTTTGTGTCTTGTGCAACAAGCACAGCCAGGCTGGTGGCAGGTTCTGGAGGCAAGATTAATTATGGAGAGGTTTTAGATCGTTTAGATCTGTTTTTCTGCCAGCAGTAAACGCACTTGAGTATTGAGACAGAGGATCAACAGCTCAAGTAGTGACAGTCAGTGACAGTGGTGTGTGTTGGTTCATTCCCACTCAGTCAGATTCCTTAATCCCATCATCCTCACTGCCCTGAGCAGCTCAGATGTTCTTCCCTGGGCATTCTGGAGCATTAAACCCTCTTAGCAAACCCCTTTCCTGCCGTGTTGTACCTGCCAGGACCCCTGACCACACCCCCCTGTGTTGCAGGTTGATGAAGCGCTGAAAATCAAGAACACAGACATTGCCAAGGAACTCTGCCTTCCTCCTGTCAAGCTGCACTGCTCCAGTAAGTAAACACCTGGCAGTTCAGAGGGATGCTCTGGGAATACCTCAGATGCCTCTGGATGTTGTTTTCCAAATAGTTTCTGCACGAGGTTGGCCTGAAGGGAAACTCAGCTTGTTCAGATTTCAGTGTTGATTTAAGAGTTTTCAGATCTCTTTAATATTTTGGAGTCTTTAGCTCAGCAGACTCGTAATAACTGTTCAGATTGTGAATTATATTATCTGAAATTATATTGTATAAATTTGTATGGATTCTGTTCAAATTCTGCTCCCAAGATCCAGCCTGTGCTGCCTGCAGCGGTGCTCACTGCTGCCTGCTCTTGTTCTTACCCTGTCTCTTGTCCTAAAATTCTTCTAATCATCCTTCAAATGCCATTTTTTTCGTTTGCAGTGCTGGCTGAAGATGCCATCAAGGCTGCCTTGGCTGATTACAAACTGAAGCAGAATCCCAACAAAGAATCCGAGAAGAAAGCCAACAATGCCTGAACTGAGTGCGGAGCTTTCCCTCCTCCCTCCTCACTTTGCGGTGCAATCCCTGAGCTGTAGTAGGATCCTGTGCACTACTCAAGCTGTAAGATACGCACAAGTTACGCACAAGGTGTCCCTGTGGTGTCCAGCCACCCTGTAGTGCCCCCACGGCCGGGAAGGGGGGCCCTGGCCCCACTGGAATGCCGCGGGAAGACTCTGCCCCGGAGACAAAACCCCGCTGGCCGGTACTCGAAGGGCTGCACTTTTTTTTCTGGGGAAGATGTCTAGTTTTGCCTAATATTGTATGGAATTTAGTGGGAAGCATTGCCTTGGTGTTGTGTGTGTGTGTGTGTGAGAGCTGCACTGAGCTCACCCTCCCCTGGCTCCCGCTGGGCTGGGATTGGTGTCGCAATCCGGGTGCACATTCCTGCCCTTAGAGCTCTGGCACCTTCCAGCAGGTGCCAAAGGGCAAGGGGTGGCCAGGAAGCACAGTGCTCGTGGCCTCTGCTCCCACCCTGCCACCACTTACATTTTTTGAAGCTCCTGTTAGAGAACAACTGGAATTTTGGGGTGTTTTCTCTAAGAATTCTATCTTTGCACTGGCCAAGTGCTCTGTTACAGCTGTAAATCCTGGGCTAAGGGAAGATGTCCCTGTCCCAAGGCAGGAGATTGCAACTGGATAAGCTTTAAGATCCTTCCCAACCCAAACCATTCCAGGATTCTATGAAATACTCCCTCAGACTGGAATCTGGTGGGGAATAGCAGAGCTGGGAGGTGGAGCTGAAGGGGAGCTGCCAGGGTTCCTTTTTTCCAGGGGAGTATCTCCAAAACAAGCAGAAAACACACTGGAAAACTTCACATCTTTAGCTTCTAAGCCACTCAAGACACTTCACTTCCCCTTTTCCCTACCGAGGGTGTTGTTAAACATTTAAAACCACATTTGAAAAACAATTGGCTCATTCTGATACATCTGGGCACAATATTTGTCATTTTTAACACAGACACCACGTGTTGCTGCTCTGGTTTGTCCCTCACAAGATCCCTCTTGTGGTACCTCAGCTCCTGCCAGCGAGTGCCTCCCTCCCAAGGAACAATCCTGCTGTTTCCCAGTTAAAAATAAATCAGGGAAACTTCAGACAATCACATCTGCTTTGAGGCAGAATCAACTCTGTGTTGATTCCAAAGGGAAGGTGGTTGTGAGGCAGGGATATAGGGAAGCAGGGAGTGGGGATGTCTTGGAGGCAGAACAGTCTCTCCCCTTCCAGGGTTACCTGCTGGAGCAGCTGCATCCCAGTGCTGTGGGCCACAGTGCTCCTTTGGCTCCCACAGCTCCTCCTTGGCCCCCCCTCATCCCCCCACAGCCCCACCTTGGCCCCCCCACCCCCAGCTGTGGGTACAAGATAAAGGTTTCCTGGAAGCAGCACGTGATGTGCAGATGTGGGCAGCGATACGCACCCTCCCTGGGGAACCAGTGCTGGGCTCCGGAGGGCCTGGAGCCTTGTCCAGCCTAGGGAGGGCCCTGAGGGAGCAAAGGGAGGCTGGGAATGTCCCCTGTCCCCCCCACAGCTGCACAGACACATGGGACAGATGTGCAGAGGAAACCTTTATTTCTAGCCAAAGGGGTTAAGGAAACGAGGCACAAGTCCAGCTGGGCTCTGGGCTGCCCTTGGGGCACGCTTTGGGCTGAAAAAAATGCAAGGATGGGTCCTTGTTCCTAAATCCTCATCCCTCCTCCCCTCGGGTGGCCAAGGGCAAGCCCATCTGTGTGGCCTCGGTGCCACAGACATGGGCAAAGCCACGCGTGGTGCCCACGGTCACGGGAGCCCCTGCCCTGCTCTCCAGGGAGGGGACAGCTCCAGACCCTGGTCCCATCCCTCTTCCCAGAGGGACACAGCTCCCAGCCAGGAGTCCAGCCCAGGGTCAGTAAAAGAAGGTTTGGGAGGCAGCTGTTGGCACAGGGCGGGCAGAGCCAGAGCTGGGGTGGGAGATGCCCCTGGGGCAGCAAGAGTGGGGGCTGTTGGCATTCCAGCATCAGGGGAAACCACCGGCTGCCACAACACCCCAGAGCTTTGGCACAGTGTTCACTGGCATGAGGCTTGGGGGGCTCGGGCATGGGGGGGAGCGGGATCTTCATCGGGGCTTCCTCGAGCCACCCCGTACGTGTGGAGCAGCGATGCACCGTGTCCATCGTGTGTCCCAGGCCGGTGGCACCTCGGGCTCGCCCGGGACCGTGTCCCTGCCTTACATTCCAGAGGGGGCCGGGCAGCCATCCTGGGCCACAGCAGGGCTCTCCTTGCCCCCTGCTCCCTGCGCTCCCACCGCTTCCTCCACTCCTGCATTTTGGGAAGGGGGCTTGGGTTGCTCATCCTCCAACTTCTTGCTTCCTTCCTCTTCCTCCTCCTGCTCCCCGGGGGGATCCTGCTCGGCGCGGGCCCCGTTGGCCAGGGGTGCCTTGGGGGGGGATTTGAGGCTCTGGGCGGCCGCCAGGATGTCGGCCTGGAGCTGCCGGCCACCATCCAGCGGCTCCTCCGCGCCCGCCTCGGGGGCCTTGTCGGGCACCTCGCTGAAGGCCCGCGGGCCCCCCGCCTTGTCCCGCTCATCCACGTATTTCTGCTTGGGGAAGGACGAGGGGTAGTAGGCGGACGCCTTGTGCTTCTGGCGCACGATGACGGCGGCGCAGATGATGAAGAGCAGCACGAAGGACAGCGAGCCCACCACCACCACCAGCAGCAGGTACTCCTTGAAGAAGTCCACCAGCCCGTCCAGCAGCCCCGGGGCCGAGCTGTTGGTCACGGTGGTCCCCGCCATGTCCCCCGCCGTGGGGCTGAGCCGGGGGGTGACAGGGGGGGCGGGTGGTGTGGCTGATGCCTCGTCCCCGTCCCCGCTGCCCCCCGTGTCCGGCAGCACCGGGGGGTGCCGGGGGGCTGCCGAGCGTGCCGGGGCCGCTGCCAGCAGCGCCAGCAGCAGCAGCCACAGCGCAGACCCCATTCCTGGGATGGTGCACAGGGACCTGCGGGATGCAGTGGGAAGGGTGGAATGTTAACACCCCACAGAGCAGAGCCAGCCCCCACCCCAAGCCCCCCATCACGGGGGCACTCCCTGTTGTACCCACCTGAATTTCCTCGGGGAAATGGAAAGGCAGCTCCGGTTTTCTCGCCCTGATGGAGCGAGGCGCTCCCTTTGTTTTCCAAGGGTGCAGAGCAACCCCAGCTGGAAGGAGCAGAGTGGGATTGCTCAAGGCCGGGGGGCCAGGGCCGCTGCCAATGACCAGCTCCAGACAACGGTCATTTGGCTCATTAGAAAATTCCTGAAAAATGGAGGTTTGCAGTGGAAACTTTGACACGGGCGATGCTGCGAAGGGGCCCGGCCCGACACGAGCGGCATTTCCCAACCACCCGGCCCGTTACAAACCATTCCCAGCTAAAAATAGGCTGGGGTAGGATTGCACCCAGAGTCTGTGCTGTGGGGCAGCCCCAGAGCTGGGGTGCAGTGAATGGGGGTCCCAAGTGTCCCCAGGGAAGTGGGAAGGGCAGCTCTGTCCCCGTGCCGGGCTTTTCTCCCACTTGGGGCTGGCTCTGCCCCACGATGTGCTGTAGGACACGGGATACACGTTTCTCATCCCAAAGCAAGGCCCCCCAGGGGGTTTGGGAGAGGGATGTGACCGTCCCCACCACGTCGCGACACATTCCCGAGGGACATCGGCGTGTGCCACGCCACGTAACACCACGGAGCCATTCCCAGGGCTCTCCCCTCCACACGGCTCCAGGGGAAAGTGTCAGGAACTGGCCCCTCGGCTTCATCAGCAGGGACACCCCCAGACAGCTCCCCCCCGCAACCTCAGGCCCCCCAGATCCCAACCCACCTCCCCTTTCCCCCCAGACAAACCCAGCCCGGCCGTGCTGAGGGCCAGGAGGGGCTCCAGCAGCAGGATTTGGCTTCCAGGCTCCTTCCTGGCCACACAATCTGGTTTCCATTAAACCAGAGCAAACAAACGGTGGCGGAGGCAGGAGCTGCCCCCAGACCCCCGACCTGCCCCCTCACCCCAGGTCAGCACTGGGCTCAGACCAGCAACAGCTCCATGAGGATGAGGGGATTTGGGGGGCTGCAATGAGCCCCTTCATCCTCCCCCTTCACCGCAGAGAGGGGCCCCTCGGCAGGGAGGGGGGTCCTGGGATGGGGACGGCATCAGTTCCCCGTCAGCAAACGGAGCTGAGGAGCAGCCACGGCCACAGAGGGGCCAAGCGAAGCCCAAAGCAGTGCCAAGAGCAGGGCCTGGCACCGTGGCCACTGCTGGCCCTCCATTCCCATCCCAACCCCATCCCAGCACATCCTCACCCACCCAACGTCCCTGTCTCCAGCTTGGCTGGGCTCAGGCAAATCCCACTCCACTTCCCTCTGCTCCCAAAGCACTCCAGAAATTCACAGGTTTGGTGTTGCCCAGACCCAGCACCGTCTGACTCCTGCCTGGCATTACAGCCATATGGGCGACTCCATCCTGTGTCCCACCATGGGGACCGTGCCCAGCCCTCCCCGCAGCACCCCCAGCCATGGGGCAGCCTGTGCCCCCCCGGAGCCACCCCAAAATCGGGGAGCAGCCTGGCACGGCCGCGGGATCCTCACCTTGCCTGTGTCAGCAGGAGGGAGCTGGGGACGCAGGGTCTGTCCCACACACCTCGAGCCCCTTTCTGCTGCTGCTGCTGGGACGGAGCCTCCTCCTTCTCCCTCTTCTCCTCCTCCTTCTCCTCCTCCTCCTCCTCCTGCGTCGCAGCCCAGGACCAGCTTGTTCTCATTAGGGCCGGGCTGGGGAGGGGGTGTGGGAGGCCGGGGAAGGGCAGGCAGCCCCCAGCCCCCTCCCAGACGAAATCCAGCTGGGGCTGGGGGTGTTTCCTGCTTTCTTCCCCTGTCAGCAAAAGGCAGGAGCCCTGGTGCTCACCATCACCACTGCAAGGGGCCACTTTTTGGGGTGCAAGTGGGGAAGGGGATCACACAGCGGGGTGCTGCGAGGGTGTGTTTATCTGGGAGGGTGTGGGTGAAGCCCCAGCTAAAGCCCAAGATGGCCAGTGAGGGATGTGGGCTCAGTGCCCTGGCATTCATGGGGGCTGGCATGGGGCAAACAGGGCTTGGGACCCACTGTTTCCTAAACACCCCAGCCTGGAAATGCTCTGGCACAGGCACCTCTGCCTTGGGGTGCAGGCAGGGACAGGCAGGGACAGGTAGGGTGCCCCACGGTTCACCAGACCGAAGCTGCAGTTCTTCAGCTCCCCAGCACGTGGTTTCCAGTTTGGGGGTCTGGGGGCATGGCCTGGCCCCCCCAGCTGGCAGAGCTCTGCTCCCCCCGCCCCGGGCCCTGCGCTGAGGTTGCTCAAGAGGTTCCAGCCGCTGCGTGACCTCATCCTGTTGCTATTTTCCTCTGCTCTTCCCTGGGGACCTGCCAGACCCCCCAAAAAGCCCCCGCCAGCGCCGGGGGACGGCGACCCCCTCGGGGCCGGGCCGGGGGGGGGTCTGTCCCCGTGTCCCGAGGGGACTGGCGCCGTTTGGGGTCGTGCCGCCGGCGCGGCTCCCGAAATAACGGGGCCGTCTGTCCGTCCCTCCGTCTGGCGTCCCGAGCAGCTGCTGCGCCGGCTTTTCCCGGCCTTAAGTGCTCAGTGATGAAATCTTAGAGGGGAAGGGGGAAAGGCGAGGGGGCCGGGGGGGTTGAGGGTGGCCGCCGGCCAGGAGGAGTTCCAGCAGCATCCAGGCTCGCTGCTGCAGCCCAGATGGGGACGGGGCTGAGATTCCCCATCCCGTGCGCCCAGCGAAGCCCCCCTTGGGCTGAGTCTCCTAGTCCAGGATCCCCATCCCAGTCTGTCCGCATCCCTCCTTGTCCAGGGGCTGCATCCCACATCACCCAGGGTCTCCATCCCACCCTTGCCAGCATCCCCATCCTTCTTTGCCCAGGGCTCCAATCTCTCCTCATCCAGGGCCCCCATTCCATCCTCCCCTGGGATTTCCATTCTTCACTGCACAGAGTCCCCATCCCTCCTTGCCCGGAGTCCCCCTCCCAGCCGGGATGCCGCCGGGGCCGGGCAGTGCCGGTGCCAGCGCCCACGGGCCATTACGATGCCGTTTTTGCCTGCGGCGGGCGCGGGCTGTGCCCGTCGGGGCTGGGCAGGGCCGGGACCGCCCGGCCCGCCGTGTAATTTGGGGCCGCTGGAACGCGGGGCCGCGCAGGGCTCGGCTCGGCGGCACCGCCCGCCCGGGGAACCGGCAATTTGAGGGATTCCGGCCCCGCTCTGCTTCTAATTTACCTCCCGGGGCTGCGCTTTGCTGTGCCAGCAAAATACCCCGAGGGGACCCGTCCTGCGCAGCTGCGCGTGGTGTGAGGAGCCCTGTGCCACCCAGTGCCCTGTGCCACCCAGTGCCCTGTGCCATCCACCACTCTGTGCCACCCAGTGCCCTGTGTCACCCACCATTCTGTGCCACCCACCGCCCTGTGCCACCCAGTGCCCTGTGCCATCCACCACTCTGTGTCATCCACCACCCTCTGCCACCCAGTGCCCTGTGCCACCCAGTGCCCCGTGCCATCCACCACTCTGTGCCACCCAGTGCCCTGTGCCATCCACCACTCTGTGTCACCCTGTGCCCTGTGTCACCCAGTGCTCTGTGCCACCCAGTGCTCTGTGCCACCCTGTGCCCTGTGTCACCCAGTGCTCTGTGCCACCCAGTGCTCTGTGCCACCCAGTGCCCTGTGCCACTCAGTGCCCTGTGTCACCCACCATTCTGTGCCACCCAGTGCTCTGTGCCACCCAGTGCCCTGTGTCACCCACCACTCTGTGCCACCCAGTGCCCTGTGCCACCCTCCACCCTGTGTCACCCTCCACCCTGTGTCACCCACAGCCCGGTGCCACCCACCACAGCCCGGTGCCACCCACCACAACCCAGTGCCACCCACCACAGCCCGGTGCCACCCTCCACCCTGTGTCACCCACAGCCCGGTGCCACCCCCTGGACTCTGCCCTCCCTCTGCCCGGGGATCCCTAGGGATCCTGCGGTGACCCCGCACCGGCTCCCTGTGGATTCCTGTGCCGTGAGCTGTGGCAGCCCGACAGGACCTGCTGACGATGCCAAATAGGGCAATTCCCGGCTCCAGCGGTGGAGGAAAGTTTATCCTCGCTGGGCTCCTGCTCCAGAGTGGCTGGCACAGGGTTGGGA
Organism: Dendrocincla fuliginosa; assembly: GCA_035047845.1. Taxonomy (NCBI): domain Eukaryota; kingdom Metazoa; phylum Chordata; class Aves; order Passeriformes; family Dendrocolaptidae; genus Dendrocincla; species Dendrocincla fuliginosa. The sequence goes on along the minus strand of JAWWMO010000038.1, from coordinate 10,212,356 downwards.
GAGCAGGAGCAACCCCTCCAACCTGCCCCCAGCCACCCCCTAAGGACACACCGCCCTGTCCTCACCTGCAGTGGGGGCAGAGGCCGGAGGAGCCGCTGTGAGATGGATGATGGGAACATCCTTGTGCCTCCTGTGGGTGTTTTGGCTGGCGTGGAGACACAGTGGGACAGAGCAGGGTGGCATCACCACGGCCAGGGTGTCCCACCTGGGGACCAGCCCCGGCCACTGGCTCAGGGTCGCTCACCCGGCTGAGTCACCCATAAACATTTACATTCCCGGCGGGAGTGGGGCCGTGCAGCTGCCAGGAACCACATGGAAAATATCCCAGGAACAGGGTGAATGTAAACAGGCGCCGGGGCACAGGTGGGACACTGCCCGGGGAGCCCCCAGAGGGGCCTTCGAGGAGGCTGCGAGCTCAGGGATGTGGGGATGGGGACACTGGGATGGGGATGTGGGGATGGGGACACTGGGATGGGGATGTGGGGGACACTGGGATGGGGATGTGGGGATGGGGACGCTGGGATGGGAATGTGGGGGACACTGGGATGGGGACACTGGGATGGGGATGTGGGGGACACTGGGATGGGGGTGTGGGGGACACTGGGATGGGGGTGTGGGGGACACTGGGATGGGGATGTGGGGAACACTGGGATGGGGATGTGGGAATGGGGACACTGGGATGGGGATGGAGAGATGGGGACACTGAGCCTTGTGGGACAAGGATTGAGGGGGAGAGATGGGAACATTGAGCCTGGCCACAGCAGGGATGGGAATGTGGGGATGTGGGTACTGAGTCTGAGTGGAGCAGGGACAGTCCTAGGCCATTCTGTTCCCCCAGAACCAGGCACAGGGTCAGTTGGTGGCCTGAGGGGTCACCAACCCCTGCACATTTGGGGCAGGTGGGACCTGAGAGCAAACCTGAGCCCCCTCCAGCCCCGGGGGCGGGTGAGACAGTGGGACCCTCATTGGCCTCTCAGGGCTTTGCTCTCCCCATCCTTCCCATTCCCGTTCCCAGTCCCAGGCAGGGACACCCAGGCCAGCTCTGCGGCCACCGTTTGTCCCCGGGGCTGAGCCCTGGGAGCTCCTGCAGCCCCAGCAGCCCCAGCAGCCACAGCCCAGGCCGGCTCTGCCATGACCGCAGGCAGGAACACGCCGTGCCCCGAGGGCTCCCGGCCCTCCCCCTGCGACATTTCCGCCCCTCCGGCACCCACCGGGGAGGGGGTCCCGGGGTCCCTGCCCGGCCAGGGGTGCCTGCGGGTTTCGTTTCTGCTCCCCCGGGGGCTGCGGGGGAGGATGGAGAAGCGAAATTTCGGCAGCGGGATGTGGGTAGGCGGCGGGGCGGGGTGGGGGCCGGGGAAGGAAGAGACCACCACGTCCAGGGCAACACTTTAATGGGATCAGCCCCGAGGGGCCGAGCTCGCCGCGGGGGAATCAGCTCCGTCACGCTGGTCCAAGCTAAGACACGGACCCGAGGGGACGGGGATGCCCCGCCCGTGGCTCCGCCGGGCACACGGCGCTGCCGCAGCTCGGTGGGATGCAGGACCCGTCCCGGGGCTCAGGAGTGCTCCGGCAGGAAACTGCTGAGAGTCAGGTTGTCCCCATCGGGCTCGGCGCTGCCGTCGAGCAGCCGCTTGTGCCGCCTGGCCGGGACGGGCCGGGGCCCCGCGGCCGCCTCGGCGTCGGCCAGGAGGGAGGAGATACAAACCATCTCGGTGCGGCTGAGCCGGCGCTGCCCCGTCCGCGCCCGCCGCCACAGCAGCGCCGCCAGGACCCCCGTGCTCACCAGGAAGGTGGCGGCCACCAGCCCCAGCAGCAGGATGGCCAGCAGGCACTTGCCCATCACCCCGCTGGGGTCCCAGGGCACGGCGGTGCCCGCTGGCGTCGTGTCCCCGGGCCCGCCGGCTGTCCTGACTTTCCTGTACGCCGTGGTGGTGCTGCCGGGGGCTGGGGGGGCTGCCGAGGGTGGCCCCGTGGAGGAGGCGGTGCTGCCCGGGCCACCGGCCGCTGTGCCCTCCTCGCCGAGCGGCGTGAGCCAGGGCCGGGTGGTGCTGGTGCTCTGCTGCGGTGCTGCCGACGTGCCCGGCTCCGAGCCCAGCAGCAGGTCGGGGGAATCCGTCTCATCCACGGGATCGGCTGTGGTTGGCACTGGGAATGCCCGGGGCAGGCTGGCAGTGGTGCCAGGCACTGCTGGGGGTGGTGATGCAGAGCTCGGGAGCAGGTCAGGGTCGGGAGAATCCGTCTCCTCCATGAGATCGGCTGTGGTTGGCACTCCAAGCACCCGGGGCAGGCTGGTGTTGGGGCCGGGTGCTGGTGATGCAGAGCTCGGGAGCAGGTCAGGATCGGGGGAATCCGTCTCATCCATGGGATCGGCTGTGGTTGGCACCCGGAGCAGGCTGGCGTTGGTGCCGGGCACTGGTGGTGGCACCGAGCCACCATCGCTCTTGTGGCTCGTGGCGTGGCCGTGGCGTGGCATGGCTGTGGTGGCACCGGGGTCCTGCCCATCACTGTCCCTCTTCCCGCGGGGCAGGGGCAGTGCCCTCCCTGCCACCCCCCAGACCCACTGCCCCGGCCGCGGCTCCAGCCCAGCCCCGCACACCCGCGGGGGGCTCAGCACCAGCACCACCAGTACCACCAGTACCACCAGCACAGCCCGGCCCGGCGCCATCGGGACCTGCAGGGGACAGAGCGGGCGGGTGACATCGGGGTCCTGTTCCAGCAGAGGATGCTGAGCCCTGGACTGCCCCAAGACGGGGTTGCACTCAAGCCAAGGATCCCCCTCCGCTCCTGGAGAAGGGACCCGGGGGTTTGGGGGGCCGGAGGATGCGCCCACCACCCTCCTCCTGCCGCTGCCGCCGCCCGGGGGAGCTCAGCTCAACCCCGGGGGACAGTTTTGATCAGGAAGTTGAGTGTCTGGAAATGGGAAACCGGCCGTGATGGACCCGGCTGCTGCTGCAGGATGGGCAGTTGTGGGATGAGTCTCGGTGTGGAAATGAAACCACAGGGATCTCACCCACATTTCGACAGCCCCCCCACCCCAGGGTGCCCGTCCCTCCCTCTGCCCGCCGGGCTGGCACAGGACTCGAGGGCTGAGGCCACCGTGTGCCTGTGTCCCTGTGCTGGAGCAGGAGACCAAACCCACCCCAAACTCCCCCAAAATCCCCCCCATTCCAGGTCCATCACCGATACCTCTCCTCGGCAGGCTCGGTGGGCAGAGACCACCGGGGGCCCCGCAGCTCCAAACCCAACAGCATTCACACACGGATCGATGCTCTGAGCATCCCCGGGAGGCTCCCACATCCCCAGAGTGCCCACCCGCCTCCCGAAACCCTCCCAGGGACCAGCCCTGAGCACCCTCAGGGTCTCCGAGCACCCGCTCTGCACCCACAGCATCCCCGGGCTGTGCCCCAGTCCTGCAGCCCCCCGGGGCTCACCTGTGCCGGGGGTCGCAGCGGCGGGAGGCGAAGCTGCAGCGGGGACAGGACTCACCGGCGAGGGGCTGGCAGGGGGGCGAGGGCAGCCCTGGCACTGCCACCCTGCGCCTGCACCTCCCCGGGCGGGGAAGGGAAGGGAAGGAGCGCAAAGGGCGGCTGCGGTTTCGGAGAGCGGCGGGGGAAGGACGTCACTGCGAGCGGGGCTGCGGGCACCCACCGGGGAGGGTGGCAGGGCTGGGGTGCGCCCCAAAGAGGGGCCTCTCGCCCTGCGCCGGTGCCCGGTGGGAGCCCCCGAGGAGCTGCTGCTCCTGTCACCCTGAAAGCAGAAGTGACACAAACCTGGTGCCAGGGCTGCCACCCCCCGGGCACGGTGTGGGCACGGCCGGGGAGGGCGTCATGGTGCCCTGAGAAGGGGCACGAGGGTACCCCAACAGTGCGAAATGCCCTCTAACACGAGGAGGAGGAGGGTGAGGGCCTGGCTGGATGCTTTGCAGAGCCCTTGGACCAGGGACCTTCTCTCAGCAGGCCCCCAGGATGCCCAGGGGGCTCTCGGCGGGCTCTCGTGGGTGTTGTCCCGAGCTCGTGGCACCGGCACGGCAGGAAACCCCCGCCCCGGGCGCGGGCACCGGGCGGGACGCGCGGCCGCAGCCGCAGGAAGGTGCTGCAAGAAGGAGAACATCCGCAGGAACGGGCTCGGGGTGTCAACAACCCGCCCCCCCGAAACCCGCCCGGAGCCGCCCCGGCCCTGCCCGGAATCGGCTGCCCGTGGGGCTGGGGGAGGGAAGGAAAGGGGGTCTGGTGGGCGGGAGGAGCATCCCTCGGGATGGGACCCGGGGGGCCTCTCCCGGAGCATCCCTCGGGATGGGATCCAGGGGGTCTCTCCCGGAGCATCCCTGCCCTCCCTGCCCGGGCGGGTCGGGATGTGCAGGAGGCAGCGGGTTGTGCAACCCCCTGTGAAACGCCGCAGCCCCGGAGGGCTCAGACCTGGACGGGGTCAGTGACACTCTCCCCAGCCCAGCCCCTCTGCCACTCCAGGCCTCCTGCCCTCTGGAAGCAGGGGAAGAGCAGGGCATTCCCAACCAGGGCTGTTCCTTCTGGAGACCAGACCCCTCCACAGCCCGTCTGTGCCATCACATCCCACACCCAGCCAAGCCCTCGGGATCGCTCACTGGGAATGACCCCAGGGAGGGGTCCCAACTCTCCAGGGGCGACAGCAGGGGGGTCTCAAAGGACCCCTCAGCCATAACTTGGGTGCCCATGGCTTAATGTCCCAGTGACTGATCAAACCTGGAACACCAAGGGCGGGCACAGGACACTGAGAGGCAAAGAAAGAGCAAAGCAGAGGCAGTTTATAATAATCAATGACTTTTATCTTTTGAAAATGGAAGCAAATATTTGGACAGATACTCTGGCGCTCTATAAGAGCGCGTCTCTCCGGACTGGGCTGGTTCTCTCCCGGGATATCACGGCTACAAAAAGCTTCAGGCACTGACTCCGGTTGAGCCTGGCGAGGCATCAGTTCATTTAAATAAAATACAGGCTAAGAACTAAAATCCAGGGCGGCCTCTGGGACCGTCTGCCACACCCCCCCCTCTGGGCACCTCAATCCAGCGGCTCCCCAAACTGATTTCCTTCCAATTTTAGGAACAAACCCGAGGTCCCCAAGCACACAACCCCGAAGTCACACGTACAAATCGACACAGAAATCACCACTTTGGGGGTAACGACCTTCGGGTTTGCTTTCCAAAAGAAAAATCCATAAAAATACACATCTCAGGCATTTACTGCAATACAGAAACGTCACCAAACAGCCAAAGAACCCGGAGCGGCCAGACTGTGGATCCACGGGCACAGGGCAGGGCATGCCACTTGTCCCTAAAACACAAATCCCACTTTTCTGAAGCTTTCATGCTCTGCAATCCTCCCCCATCCTCCATCTCCTCCCTCCCATCCTCGTGCCTCTCCAGCTACGTGGCCCGGCCACACCTCCACGCACACACATCCCTCCACAGCAGGGAATCCTTAACCTGGAAGATCTGAACATGCAAACACTGGGAAAAATGGAAAAATCGGAGAATTCCTAGCTAAACTAATGGAAAAAAAACCCCCATAATCACTCACTTCAGTGTGGCTGAAGGGACAGGAGTCCCACCAGGCTGCTCCGGGTGGGGACGTGGGGCATTTCCCACGCACACACCACACGCACACGGAGCTGCCACGGGCACAGAGCCCAGCTGGGGGAGGGAGCCAGAGCTCCTGGGCACCTGAAATTCCAGATGGGCTGTCACCTCTCCCTGGCTGTGCAGTCCTGGATCCCCTTCCCAGCACAGGGACACAGCAGGGAGCCAGCCTGGCCCAGCCCTGGCAGCCCCCTGGCAGGGGAGACCCCACCTGAGCACGGCCGTGCTGAGCAGAGGCATCCCTGGAATTCCAGGAGGGGCTCGCCAGCCCGGAGCACTCAGGGGGTCTCTCCCCAGAGGAACGTGGGAGAAACCAGTTCTCCAAACTGGGATAAAAGCGCCCTCCCCAGTCCCCTCCACTCCGAAGGGGTGAGGGAGGCAGGGGTTGGAAGTCATTCATCTGATCCAGGAACAAATCCTTTCCTGCAAAGCTTTCCAGCAAGGTGGGATGGGAGGCAGGGAATGATGGAGAGGAGAAAAAAACCCAGATGATAAAAAAGAACAGAGGTGTTTGTTTGGGGAGAGTCATCAAGGAAAAGTCACCTTCCTGCTGCCTTGGAAGCAGAGAACATTCCAAACACCAGCACTGGTGTGAGGGGCTGACTGGGATCCCAAAAGCTCCTTAAAATCCAGGAGCTGAGGAGTGGGAGGGGGGCAGGAACAAGGATTTACAGCAACCACGGAGCTGGGATGGGCAGCATGGAATTCCACCAGCTGCTGGAATCCCACGGCTCACCTGGACCTGTTCTCCATGGATAAAAACATTCCTGCACAGAAGTAACTTCTGCCTCCAAACTGAAATAAAACTCAGCAAGTGAAACACGTGAGAGTTTGGGGGTGGAATCAAACCCTGGGATCATTTCCAAATGGGAACAGGTGTTGGTTTAAAAGTTCTATAGGGCAAAAAGAAAAGGGTTTTTTTGGGATGAATCCCCTCCTTCAGAATTATATATTTATATTTTTCTGCCAGACAACGGGGCTGGGAGCAGGGAAGGCAGCTCATCCCATCTCCAAGGGGTCTCAGCAGGGAAGGGAACCCACCTGATTGTTCCAAATCGAGGATTTACACAAAACAGCTTCAGCTTTGTTCTCTGCACAGTGTGAACACCCACCACACACCCTCTGTCCCTTGGAATGGAAACACAAATACTGCAAAGTGGCAAGTAAGAAAAATAAAAGCGATTTTTTTTTTCTATTTTTTGGCAACTTTTAAAAAAAAAAAAAATGGTTAAGAACAATGTGGCATTGGTCCCTAAATCTGGAAAAAAGATAATTGGGCACGACATCGAAAGTCAGGATGGATTTGTTTCTCGAGGATTCATCATAACATCTGGGCAAAAAAACCAAAAAAATAAACCCTGTAGAAGTAGCACTTGTTTTTTGACTCGTTTGACACAGTCACAGAAATTCATCAGAACATCAGGAAACAAGAAAAAAAAAAAAAAAGAATCTTTCACTAAAAAGCTTGGCTTGGAATCGTCGGCTCTCGTTGACGTGGGTGGAGGAGGACAGGAAAGCTCGGGCTGGAATGCTGCAGGGCTGCTGCTGGCTGCTCTGGGAGCTGGGCTGGCCCTCAGTCCCCGATCTTGGCCATCTGCTGCTCCAGCTTGGAGATGCGCTCGTCCTGCGAGGAGATCGTGTCCTTGATGCTCCGCAGCTCTTTCAAAATCTCCTCCAATTTGGCTTCGTTTTGCTGCAAGGCAAGGCGGGACAAACGTGAGGAGGGTTTGCACAGGGGGTTTGGACAAGGGCAGGGCCCAGCAGCACCAGTGAACATGGCTGGGACACAGTGGACTGTGCTCTTCAGGGAATGGTTGGACTTGGTGGGCTTAGAGGGCTTTTCCAACCCCAGGGACTCCATGATTCTGTGCTTTAAGAGCTACTGAGTGACAGCTGCCACTCTGTGTTACTACACCCCATCCCTGGAAGTGTCCAAGGCCAGGTTGGACAGGGCTTGGAGCAACCTGGTCCAGTGGAAGGTGTCCCTGCCCATGGGACTGGATGAGCTTTAAGGTCCCTCCTAACCCAAACCACTCCAAGATTCCATGCTTTAGCTACAGCCCCCAATTCCAGACCTGCACAAGCTCCTCTGGACCTGAAGGGCCAGAGGTTCACTGCCCCACTGTCCGTGTTTTACACAAAAAGAGAGCACAGGAGCTCTCCCAGGCAGGGAAGGCTGGAAAAACAAGCCAAGTTTTCCTTTGTGTCCCAAAGGACATGGTTTGAGGACATGGCTTAGTGGTGAGCACGGTGGTGGTGCTGGGTTATGGTTGGATGTGATGACCTTAAAGGTCTTTTCCAACCTTAATGATTCTGTGATTTAGGACAAACAATTCCCAGTAATTTTCCACAGCTACAGAAACATGAGAATCACAGACTCATGGAATGTTCTGAGCTGGAAGGGACCCATCCAGTCCAGACCCCTGGCCCTGCACAGACACCCCAACAACCCCCCCTGTCCCTGTCCCATTGTCCAAACCCTCCTGCAGCTCTGGCAGCCTCGGGGCTGTGCCCACTGCCCTGGGG
>JAWWMO010000038.1:10145069-10156644 GCA_035047845.1 Dendrocincla fuliginosa | reverse complement strand
AGCGGGACAAACCCCCGTTTGTCACCGCTGGAAGGCTCAAATCCCTGCCCAGGCTGTAAAACACACCCAATTCCCAGGGGGACCGGGGCAGTGTGGGGACCTGGCAGCGCCAGCCCTGGCAGGCAGAGGAATGCTGAGCCAGATGTGCTGACAGGTGTGTGAGGGAGGGATTCCAGCGCCAAGGCACCTCCCTGGGGGATGAACTCGCTTGATGTTGGCACCACGACCTGATCAATAACTCAGGAGTTTCCCTCTAAGCCCTTGGTCTCCCACAGCAAAGCCAAATTCATTCTGGACTTCTCACAACCCCTGATGATTTGGGGGGGTTCTTGGTGGGTTTGGCTTGTCCTGTGTGGGGATCACAGAGCCAGGGTCGGTGTGGAAGGGGCAGGGCCCTTGACCTGCCCGGGAAGGTTCCAGGGAAGTGCTCGGAGCTGTGACACGGCCTGGACAGTTCTGCTCCTGAACCCTCTGCATAAAAGGCAAAGGCAGCTGCTGCAGCGTCGCCGCTGCCCCATCCTTCAAACTGAGAGAGGAAGAGACTTTTAGGGAATGTGCACTGAGGCTGAGGGCACTCCTCTGCCCTCGGCAGCACCGACCTGCAGCTCCTGCTGAGGAAAATATTGACAGCTCCACCTCTCCAGGGGCCAGCACAGCCGTTCCAGCCACGGCCCAGCAGGAAGGGGCACGGAGGAGTCACCCTGGGCTGCTGCAGAACCACTGTGGGGCAGCAGCTTCTCTGCTGCAGTCACTGCTGGTGTGCAAGTGCAGCAGCAGCCCTTGGAGTCCTGCCTGGACTTTCTCTGTGTGCTACAACCCACCTCACTCACCTGCCAAACCTCATCTTTTTGCCAAAAACATCATTAAAGTATCTGCTCGCTGTCCCTGCAGTCACCCAAACCCACATGGAACTGGGAAACGCTGCCAGGGAACCAACCTCTTCCCATCAGAGGATCCTTGAGGAGAAGCCACTCAGCTCCTTTCCAATACCACTCAGTACCACCTGCAGCCCCTCCAGGCAGGGAGAACTCGCACATTCCCAGCCAGGAGGGCTCCCAGTGCCAGGCTGCCCCTGCCATGGCCTGCCCAGGGAGCTCCACACTCAGGCACCTCCTCTCACCATCAGGACTATAAATAAACCCTCCGTGGTCGTGGTCACTGGAGAGAAGTTGTGTTGCTCCAGATGTTGCCTGGTTTTGCCATAGCAACATCACAACAGGATGTAACACTCGGCTGGAACGAACCGCTCCGAAAAGCACCAACTTTCAATCAAAACAGGAACAAGAAAAGTCCCAGGGACTCATGGGCAGCCCGGGCACCCTCCAGCCATCCCATGCTCCTGGCATCCCTCACCCAGCCTCTACACCCACCTTCGGGAGCTGGGAATGGCTCCGTGGGGAGGCTCCATCTTCAGGAAGCTGAGCCGGGCAGGGAGCGACGTCCTGTGATCCAGCCAAGGGATGTGTGAGTTAAATGAGCCAACAGCAAACACTGACCCCCAAACGGCATTGGCTGAGGGACAGGCTCTGCCCCAGGACCTCAGGCACACCAGTGGGGAGCTGTTGTCTCCCCATGCAGAGCTCCAGGGCTCCCAGCTTAGCAGGAGCTTCCCAGCATCGCTGTGGCCTGGTGCTGGAGAGAGAAAAGCCCAGGGGTACAAGCAGGACACACACACAGAGTTAACCTGGGGTGTAGGAGCAGCACACACACACACACACACACACACACACACACACACACACAGAGTCCCGCTGTTCTCCCTCCCCTGTCAGCCCATCTGGGCAAATCCAGGAAGGTCCTGAGCCCCAGCCGAGCACTCCCCGGTCCCTGTCCTTGGTCAGGGCAGGGGCAGAGCCGGACCCAGCCCCGCCTGCCCACGCTGTGGCAGAGCTGCTCCCACACCTGGAGATCCCTCTCTCCACAGGGACACCCTCGGGAGGAGACCCAAACCCCACACCCCCCCGTGGGAGCCCAGGGCTGTGCCCCCCATCGCCTGCAGGTGACTGTCCTGGCTGGGCAGCTGCTGTCCCTGCTGAGTCCCCGTGAGAGCGGCCAGGGACGTGCCGGGGACACTCGGTGGCAGCACCACAGGCCACAGGTGGCTCCAAGGAAGGTGCTCCAGCCCCTCTCACACTGCGTTGCTGCTCCCCCATCACAGTGGGATCAATCCCAGCCCTGCAGAGGCCGTGGTGGGACCTCAGTCACCAAACTCACCCCATGCCTCGGGCTCCAGGTGCGGGAGGACTCGGCAAAACTGGCATCGGGAAGTGCCCGCCTCCGAAAAACCCTGCAAAACTCACTGGGATAAGGAAAACAAAAAAACTTTATTTTTTTTTTTCCTCACAAGAAGCACATAAAATATTCAGGACATTTTTACAAACAAAAGTAAAAAAAAAAGTGCATGATGCATCATTCCCTCCCGCGGACGTACAGTACAAAAATCCCGCCGATTCCAATACAAAACCAGGATTCAGAAATACCATGGACTTAAAGGAACCTTGTTATCATGGAGTACAGCAATGCACAGGAACAGCTACACGGTGCTCAGCCCTCCCCACGGGCTCACCAGGACGGGTCTCTGGTGGGCCGTGGCCAAGCCAAACCCCACGGGCACGGGGAGGACTCCCAGGGGGTCGGGCACTGCCACCACACGGACCAGCTGCACCCGCACTGGGAATAAGGTGCCGGGTCGTGCATTTCGGGATTGCCGGCAGGACAGGAGTGGGTTTGGATCCGCCGGGCAAAGCGCATCCAGCAATGGGATGTGTCCCCGCACACCCCGCCCCCGTCCCGGCAGCAATGCATAGATAAATGGGATAATGGGATAACGGGGGAAACAGGGACACTGGGAGCAGCCACCAGCACCTCGGCTGTCGTGGAGCCCTTTGGGTCTGCCACAGCCAGAGCAGGGGGAAGGGGCAGCAGGTGAGCAGCGCCGAGCTCGGCAGGGATGGGAGGGCGGGATGCAGGAGGGGGAACGGTCTCACTGCCACCAGAAACACCAAAAGCACCAAAAACTCCCCAAAGAACAGCAAACAGCAGAGTTGAACAGCTCAGCAGGTACACAGTGTTTGTAAACTATGAGTAAGGCACTCTGTTGTAAGGACACGTGGGGAGGACGAGCACATGCACCTTCTCATGCAACAAACCCAGCGGGACCACACAGGGCGCGGGTTTGGCTACAACCCCTGGGAATGGCACGGCGGGTTCCAGGCCCGCCCCAGCGAGCTGTGCCCCCACCCCGGCGCCACGGGCAGGGAAGGGCCGATCCAGCGGGAGCCGAGCCGTGCCCCGGGGCTGGACGCGGCACAACTCGGCAGGCACCGGAGGGACAGGAAGGAAATCACTTCGGAACTTCCCCAGTCCGACCCTGCACCTCCTCCCGCGGCCGGGCCCGATGGGAAGGGTCGGCAGTGCGGGGAGTGGGGCACGCAGGGACAAATAACCCGTGCCGGGGTCACAGCGAGCGCTTCCCTGGGCAGGAGCTGCGCTGCGCCCCACGGCACCCGAGAGCGCCGGGGCCTCCCTGCCCTTCCCAAACCCACGGCTGGGGGGAAAGGGAGCGAACGATACAAGCCCAGGAGCCGGCTCGCAGCGCCCCGGCCGTGCCGCGTTCCCGGCTCACTGGCGGAGGTTCATCCTGCCCTGAACTTGACTCGGTGACTTCTCAGCCTGACCAACCAGAGGCTTCTGCTCAAATTCCCTCCCCGAGCAGCTCCGGGGTGAAACAAGTGCAAATCACACTCGGGCTCTCTCAGCAGGGGCGTTTCTTTACTGATTGCCCGTGCCTACAAATCCTCACACAACAGAAACGTGGGATCTTACGCTTAAGGGGAAAAAGGGAACTCTGGGCATTCAGGGCAGGAAAATCCAAGGTTCCCTTCCTCGAGACACTGGATTTTGGACTAATGAGTTCAGATCAGCTGCTGCGGCCCCACTCTGCCCCACCTCAAAGAGGGAGTTTTAACAGAGCCTTTCCATGGAAATTTTAAAACATGGGAGTGCTCACACTCACAGCTGGTTGAGCAAATCCATCACTGAGCTCCCAGATCTGTTTTGATCCCCAAACCTGCTTCAAAACATCACCCGAAGGCACGAGCAGCCAACGCGGCTTCAGGTGGGATTCAGGGAGCACTGAGGCTTGGAGAGTGTTCCCTGCACACTTCCAAAGCCCTTCCCCCTGCAATCAGCCAGCCCTTGGCCAGGTTGGCTGTCCAAAATATTCCAAGGAAACATGGAATGGAGGCACAGCTGCAATCCAAGCAGCAGCCCTGGCAGGAGGGGGAGCACAGGGTAACACCAGACCCAGCGGGCGAGGGAGGAGCACAGGCAGCCCCCAGCTGCCCCCCTTTCTTGCAGGAGAAGCTCTCACCCTCACCTCCAACACCCCTCTCCTCGGGCTGTGCCCGTATTTCTGTCTGACTGTTCCCCTGGGCAGGATTTACAGGGCTGGGACACGTCCAGCCGGGCTCCTCATGCCAGGGCCACCCAGGCTCCTGCCACCACCTGGCATAAATAACACCCTGGACTCCACCAGCAGCTGCCCAGGCTGCTGGGAAACAGAGACACTTCTACCAAACCAACAGCAACAACCAGAAGAGACACACGGTCACCTCGGGGGATTCAGCAGAGCTGACCCTCGGCCACCTCGTGTCACCCACGGCTCGGTCCCCGACACAGGACCCACGACACTGACACAGCATCACACCACAGGGCCCACGGGCACTCACGGCTCTGCCAGCACTGCCACAGCACGGACACAAGGACAGCAAGAACACCCCAACAACACGACCCTTGGGACGGCCACACGGGTCACAGCGTCACCACGGACACAGCCCCGGGAACCTCCACGTCCACACTCTGTACTACAGACCTTCACAGCCAACACCAAGGGAACTCCTTCAGACAACAGCAAGAATTCTGGGAAAAGCCTTTTGGATAAAAAACCCCAACAACAAAGCAGGAGGAAAAGCCAGCGGGAACAGAGGTAGTGTGCATGTCACCATCTTAAGGATTTCCCACAAGTGCCCTGTTTAGAGCCTTGTGTTTGCTCTGTAAAAAAAAAGTCATGAATAATTGTTTGGAGTCTTTGAAACAGAACATTTCAGCATTTTAGATATAGATAGAGATACAAATATCTATCCATAACCACACACAAATCCACGTTATTACACTTGGCAAACAGTACTAGGAAGAGCATCCCGCAGGACAACAGGCAAGTCACACAGCAAGTCCTCCTCTAAGTCATGCAACACATTTTATTTCCCTTGTGCCCTTCACGTGACTCATCGTGGTCCTTTTGCTCCCTCTCAGAGCACAAGGAGGGGATGAAGAGGTGGCGTTGGATGAACTGCTGCAAGTCAGATGACAGAACTGCATCGGTGCAATGAGTAAGCGCTGCAAACCCCCCCGAATGCAGCCCCCTTCTCCCCTCCACAGAAGGCATCAACTTTTGCCCATCCAAAGCACGTTCTTCAAGTTCCCCCCTGCCGGCTTTCCCCCCGGTTTGGAGGAGCTGTCCGTGCTCCTCGGGGCGGGCTGTGGCTCACAGGACACGGAGCACTCGCTGGAAACGGCCTCCTTGGAGTCTGTCACCGTGGACACGTCCACGTCACTCGACAGGTCCTCGGAGGACAGGTTAAGACAGCCCAGCTTGGCGAGGGAGTTGGACCTCTTGAGGGGCGAGGACACGGTGAGGCCGGCCAGGCGCAGCCGCGTCTCGATCTCCTGCGTGCGCTGCTTCACCAGGCCGGGCTTGCCCCGCACGCTGTGGATGCTGTCGCTGCTGGAGCTGCGCGTCAGGTTGGAGCTGCGGGACGAGGACGGCGTGTAGCAGATGGTCTTCAGGAAGTCCTTGGTGAAGCTGCTCGTGTGCTCCAAGCGGCACAAGGCCGGCGTGGAGGTTTTCTGGGAGGTCCCCTCCGCCGCGCGCTTCGCCTCCAGCCTCTCCACGCTGTTCTCCGCGTCGCCCAGCACCATGGGGGCCGGGCCCAGCAGAGGCACCAGGCCGCAGTGGGGCAGCATGTCCTCGCTCTCCTCCACGATGCTGGAGTCCACCCTGTCCCGGAGCAGCGCCGAGGCGTCCGAGGGCAGGCTCTTGAGCCGCTCCAGCTCCTTGGTGTGCTTCCTGACCAGCCCCGCCTTCTGCAGCTGGATCAGCGACTCCTGGTGCTGCATCAAGTAGCTGTTGGCGCTTGGCTTTTCCAAGTCTTTGCTGAATAACAGGTACTTCAGGTCCTTGGTAGGTCTGGGGTCCTTTCTGGCCAGAGTCTCCTCTCTCACCACGTCAGCGCGAAGGACGCTCCTGTCACAGTGTGAGTTTCTCCTGGGCAGCAGAGTTTTTTCCGGGGTTTTTGGCGCATCCTTTCCTCTCTCCAGAATGCTGCAGTGCTGATCAAGGGGCCTGCATGAGCCAACCTCCACAGGCCCGCTCCCTGGCACCAGAGGAAGCGCAGCCTCGTTGTGTTTAGTTCTGCTTGGCTCCTCTGGGTGTGCCCTGGAGGGCAGGTGTTCCAGCAGGTGGGAGTGGAGGTGGGACAGGAGGGCTGGCTGTGTGCAGATGGTGGTGCTGCGCCGTGCAGGGTTCAGCTTCTCACACTGCTCCCCAAAGGAGTCTGGGGACAGCCTGGCTGAGGAATACATGCAGTCAGTGCAGGACTGGTAGGGAGGCTTCACCTTGCTCAGGATCCCGAACACGGCGTCGTGCTGTGGAAAGAAAACAGGCACAGATCAACGGGCACAGAACTGCCCCCAGCGACCAGCACAAGGTGTATTTACAGCCAAGCAGCCCTGAAACAGCAGACATTTCCACTTCAGGCCCTGCAGCAGGAGCTAAAGCCGTGTGCTTTCCCAGCAGACACTGTCTCCAAGGAATACCTACCGTGCCAAACGAGGGTCGTGCAAGCGAGCTGCCCAAAGCACGTTACAGGGCACTCACGTGTGCACTCCTGGCATCTAAATCCACAGCTCGGGCAAGCAAAGCCCTGGTCAGAAGCACTTCGCAAGGGAAGAAGCTCATCATGGAATGAAAGGCTTTATCCAAGTCAAATGAAACTGGGCTATGAGGATGAGAAGAGCAGTTTCACTTGCAGCAGAGTCAGCCATGCCAATCACCTCCACCTCACCTCCATACGCACCTCAAAATCCTCTGGGCAACTCCTTTTGCTGTTGTTGTTATTCAAGTTCTCCCTATTGAGCCTGCTCTCCTCCTTGTGCATGGACAAACGCCGCTTCCACTTCTCCATGGGATTCTCCTCCCTCACACCATCCTCCCCCGGCTCCCCGAGGCCCATCCTTCCCTTCCGGGGGCTGAAGTCCATCTTCCTCTTGGCCTCCCTCTCGCAGCAGGTGCCCAGCTCTGCTGGCAGCTCCGCTCTCTCCGGGGCCTTTCCCACCTCCAGCAGCCTCGCGTGGGGCAGTGCGGACGGAGCTGGGCCCACCAGCGTGTCCCGCTCCAGCTGCTCCACAGGGAAGAAGCCCTGCCTGTCCCCGGGCACCTTGTTCTCCAGCAGGGTGTCTGACAGGCGGCGGAAACAGTAGTCAAAGCCCACGGGCCCGTCGGTGCCACCACGGTTGTCCAGGTAGCCCGCCTGGGAAGGCATGTCCAGGTCAGCCAGGCGGTTTTCCAGGTCAATGTCCAAGCTCTCCAGCAGGAAGTGTCCCGAGCCCGGGGTGCCATCGCTGTGCTGGGGCAGGTTGCTCTCTGCCTGCTGCTTCCACAGCTTGTTGTGGCGCTGCTTGCTGGGGAAAGGACAAGGACATGAGTGACTGCCTTGGAACTGCAGGCAGTGGTGGGAGCTCCCCTCCCTCTCCACAGCTCAGAACTGAAGGGCTGGGTTCAGACCTAAGGTCTCATTTAGACAAACCACCTTCAGCGTCAGGATTTGTCCCTCACCCTTTGCCCACTCCAAAGCAGGCTCAAAAGCAGTGCCCTGCCAACAGCTGTGATGGGAACAGCCCTTGGGAGACCCCTCAGGGCACAGAACCCCCATTGGAGCCAAACACCCCAAACCGAGCCCTCTGCATGTGCCGTGGCACAGCTCCTGCTGATCTACAGGGCCAGATCTCCCTCCTCTTCCCTCGTTAGACAAACACTGCAGCCCTTCAGTGACAGGGCCCTGGGGCTGGCACAGAACCCCTGACACGGCTGAGCTCGGTTCTGCCTCATAAAGCAGGAACAATGTGCTGAGCAGCACTGGCTGCTGAGAAACACGGACGTGCCTCCTGCATGCAGAGGTGCACTACACCAGAGCAGCTCTCCCAGCTAATTTCCACCCAGGGAGCCCCCCACAGGAAAGGTCTAGAAGAGCATGACTATCCCAGGATTCTACCCCTGCCCTTCCAAAGGGACCCTTCAGAGCCCTTGCACGCACTGATCCATCAGTACTTGGCAGTGTTCCCTGCCCTGGGCTCACCTGGCATCCAGGATGCCCTCGTACTCCAGCAGCTGCCGCATGAAGCCGGCGTTGGGCCGCGCGATGCTGCGCTTCTGCTTCACGTAGTTGTAGGCCTTCTCCAGGGACCAGCCGAACTCCTTCATGGCGTAGGCGATCACCGTGGACGCCGAGCGGCTCACCCCCATCTTGCAGTGCACCAGGCACTTGGAGTGGTTCTTCCTGCAGGAGGACAAACGGGACAGTCAATCCCTTCTCCAGGGGTATGGGTCTGTCACGCCTTCACGTGGAGGAGGGATGGCGCTTCCTGCCCCTCTGCACGTGAGGAACGCTTTGGGTCACATGGGCCATGGGAAGAACCCTGTCCAGAAAAGCTGGGAGGGAGAAAAGAGCAGCCTCATTCATTTCAGAGAACACCTGCCTGCCTGAATGTTTGGATACAGCGATCAGTGGGAACAGGTGGAGTGGAAAGAGTGGAAAGGCCCAGCAGCATCTGATGGGCTCTGTCACCTTTGGCTGCAGGGACAGCTGGGGCAGGTCACACACGACACGTGCTGGAGCAGCTCCAGAACTTCTCCAGAAGAGGCTTCCTTTTGGAAGCCAAACAAAGTGATAATAAAAATGACAGGCAAGGAACAGGTTAAAGCCAGCACAGGAAGAGACAAGGCTGGGGAAGCTCCAGGGACACAGAACTGCTGGCACACGCCAAGGCCCCGCTGCTCCTTTGGTGATGGGTGGGATGAGCCAGGAAGGGTGGCTCAGGTGTGCTCCCACACACAGCCAGGGGGGCAGCCCACGCACTTGGCCTTGTTGATGAAGTGGTAGGCCTCGTTCCAGTGTGCCAGCAGGTCGGTGGTCTCCTCGTCGTACACGCGGATGTTGTGGTAGGCGAACAGCCCGGGGAAGAAGTTGTCGATCTCGCGGGTGACGTTCAGGATGTAGTCAATGCTGGGGGAACAGGAGGCACAGAATGAACTGCAGTGGCTGTGACAGAGGAACTGGGGGACACTGTGAATCCAGGCAATTCCAGCTGTAAGGTTTTACCCACAGCCCCAGTGCCAACCCCCGGGACACCTGGTGACACAAGTGGCCATGCCCCCACCCCTCACCACCAGCACCACTCGAAGCACCCAAACACCCTGGGCACAGGAGGGAGAAGTCTATTTTATCCCATTTATCTGAGTCTGTTTAACCCAACCAGAAACTCCTGGCTGTTCCACACAGCTTTGGGGATCCTGAAGGAAGAGAAGGACATCAGGTGTGAGTCTTGTGGGAGCAGAACCCAGGACTCCCCATTTCCAGCTGCAGGTTTAGCTGCAAACCCAACCCTTTGTCTTCTTTTTGAACCAAACTATGAGAGTCACATGTTAGCTCTTGATTCCTGCCAAATATTATGGCAGGGATGACAATGTACCTGAGAACCCATGTACACACTGGTGTATCACCTCCTATCACTCAGACAAATCAAGGACACAGGATATTTGTCTCCAAATTTGTCCAGGTTTGACTTCAGACACTGCATGTCCTGATGCAGAACAAAGTCATAACCCCCTGCTGGGTTTACTTGTCCCATAATGTCCAGACATCCATTCCCAAGGACTCCAAATGACACCTTTCCAGCCCTGCTGCTGAGTGAGCAGCAAATATTCACATGCAAAACCCTCCCTTGCCCAAAAAGTGTGGCAGTGCGTGTGCTGAGCTCCCTGAGCTGCCTGTCCTGCAGGGCAGGAGGGGTTGGCTGTTCCACAGGCAGCTCTGCTCCCTTTACATGCAGTTTATTCCTCAGTGCTGTGATCTGTGCTCCTTTGCAGCCTGCAGGAATTCCCACCTGGCACAGCACTCAGGATGGAGATCCTGATGGACCTCATAAAAGCCAAGCTTTGTTATTTTCACTCTGTGTGTTAAGTGAGGTTGGAGAGAGTTCTCCCCCATGGCTGATGAGGTGATAAGTCACTACATGGTTAAGAATGAGCCCCAAGTCACCCCTAAAGCCCAGAGGGGTCCAGGGGGTGCTGGGGGGCAGTGACAGGCAGGGGCTGGAGCCTGGGAGGTGCCGTACTCACCCCGAGCCCTGCAGCTCCTCGAGGTTGGAGGCGTTCCACTCGGAGCCCTGCAAGAGCCACAGACACAGTGTCCAGGGAGCCCCAGAGCAGCCCTGGCCCCTCAGGGTCTGCAAGCCCCAGCCATCCCCCCGAGCTGCTGCCTGAAACATTGGAAAAGGGCTCTGAGACAGCAGTGTGGCATCAAGAGATGTCCTGTCCTGAGCAGGGGTGGGTTGGAGGAGGGGACAAAGGGACAACTCAGCTACAGAGTCAATTCTAGGTCATTGTGGGACTCAGATCATCCCAAACTGCTGTCCCTGGCCACTCTGGATTTTTAAACATGGGGACAAACAGTGCAGGGTAAGAAAGAGATTATACCTGTGATCTCAGTCATGCCAAGGGAAGTAAGGAAAAACCTGAAAGCTCTGGGGGTGGTTACACCTTGGATCCCTCCCAGACCTTCACAACAAAAAGCTTAAAACTGCTTAAAAAGCAGGTTTTGCCCTCAAACACAAGCACTTCCTCCCACCCTCTCCGGAACAACAACAAACAGCAGACCCAAAGGGCACGACTCTGTTCATCTCCGGGAAGTCTTTGTTCCAGAGCAGGGCCTGGTTTTGCCTGGAGTACCATCTAGTGGCAAAGGATGAGACACAGCACTGCACAGCTCTGCTGCAGCTCAACACCTACCAGGTATAAATGGTCAAAAATCAGAGATGGTTTGTCCATCTGACCCAGGATTAGCAGCATTTCATTGTCTATAAATTCCTTGAATTCCTTCAAGTTGCAGTTCATGTGTTTCTCCAGCTCATTCCGGATCTGCAGAGCACAAAGCAAAGGATGGCAGTGGGATTGTGGTGCCCAACAGAAACACTGTTGGCACTGCCCTGTCCAAGGACTTCTGTCCTTCAGCAAAAACTGCAACAGGGATCCAACCTTTGGGAGACAAGGAATCTCCCCACGTGGCCTCTCTCCAAGGATCACAGAACGGTTTGGGGTGGGAGGGACCTTAAAGGCCATCCAGTGCCACCCCCTGCCATGGGCAGGGACACCTTCCACCAGTCCAGGGTGCTCCAAGCCCTGTCCAACCTGGCCTTGGACACTCCCAGGGATCCAGGGGCAGCCACAGCTTCTCTGGGC
>JAWWMO010000038.1:10127782-10139178 GCA_035047845.1 Dendrocincla fuliginosa | reverse complement strand
CAAACGGAGTTCCCATCTATTAACTCAGTCATGCTCTCCTAACTTTCCATCCCAGACAAAATTCCTTCCGTAGGATGTTTGCTGGGTATGTGGAATTGCTGACAATTAAAGAAACCCAAAGCCAAGCTTGGCATTCAAACACCCGCTTTGTGCTTGGAGTGTTTACTAAGCAGCAGCCACACAGTACCACACTGTGCCTTTCCCACATGCTCCTGCTCTCCAAATGCCCCAAGGTCCTGTTTCTTCTTGCTCAGTGACCACCTATTCCAGAACTGTCCAAGACAGAAGGTATAAAGTCACTGGGGAAGCAGAATCCACTCCCCTGAATCCCCTAATCTGCTTACCAGTCCTGGTGTCCACTCACCCCTCCCTACCACTTCTTCCCACCAGTTTGGGACTCTGGAGGAGACTGGGGGCAGGACAGCCTGTCCTTAAACCATGATAAACTCTTACAGGCCAGGTTGTGAGGAGGTAACAGCACAGGGGTTCTCCTGAAAGCAGGAAAGGGGATATGAGGAGCTACCCAGACACCTAAATCTTGACCAAACATCCCTTACCCTGACTAGCAACATCAAATAAAATCAGCAACAGGAACTTGCAAAAGAAAGTCCCAACTTTTGGGTTACTGGAGGCTGGGAGAGCACTTGAAGAACTGTCTGTGCTGTGCTGAACCAGGGCACCCATAAATACCCAGAGGTGCTGAGCCCTGTGACTCAGCACATCCACTTTTCCTCCCCACAGGCCAAGGGGAAGGCAAAGATCAAACCACTAAAGCACCAGTGACATTTCTTTATCTGTGGCTGGGGAAAACAGGGATAGATATTCCACACAGCCCTTCCCTGCCACGCAGAATGCCACAATTTTCACAGGGAATAAGTTCCTACTTCAGTCACAGTCCCAATACAGTGATAAAAGTTTAAACCAAGACTCAATAATTCCATGGGTTTGCTCAGCAGGTTGTACAAAGCCCACCAGGACAATTTAGGGAGTCACCCACCCACCCACGTGTGCCATGAGCCTGTCCCTGTGGATGGGAGGGAAGAAGACCCTCCAGAGGGATTTAATCCACTACCTGCATGTTTGTGAGGATGCTGGAGGCTTCGCTGGCCCTGGGAGCTGTTTCCTTGCTGCAGGAAAAGGGCTGCTCCTTTCACCATGAAAAAGCTCTCGCTGAGGCTGCAAAACAAACAACACTGGAGTGAACTGAGAGGAAACAGCAGCAGAATGTGCACAGCTGGGGAAGGAAGGGCTTCCCCTACTAAAACACTGTAGGATTCTGCCATGAGAAGCTGTTCCCAGAGGCTGATCCTGCCACTTGCACCGCATGGCTCCAGGATTATTCATGGATTATTCATGTGTCATTTTCCACCACCGTGTTATTACTTGGCCACTGCAGGAGATCCTTCCCTGAGCTGTCATGGGCTGGAAATGACTTTATCACTTGATTATTGAATTCTGCAACTTAGAAGCAGCAGAGGGTAGGACTTGGTACAGGCTCAGACCTGCAACAGGACTGAAGAGCAGGTTCTCAGTCCATCAGTTCCTGCTCATTTCAGCTCTTGAGATCTCTTTGGAATGCAAAAACAAGACCAAGAAACTGTGTAGAGTTAAAGAGGAGGGGAGGGAGGGTGGGCAGGTGGAACCTGTACATCAGAAGGGAAAGGAAAGGGCTCTGAACTCTCAGGGGAAAGCAACTGGCACAAGTTTGGCTTTGCCTCGAGGCAGGACACAGGATGGGCAAACACCACGGCATTCCCAGAGGCACACAGGGCTGGAATGTACCAGGGGAGAAGGTGGAACAGCACCAGTGGGGAGAGCAGGCACCAGCACAGCCCAGTTCCACCCACACCTGCACGTGGGAAAGGGTCAGAAGCAGTTCTGGCCACGAGCAGGGAAGCTGCAATTCCCACACAGCTGAAAATCCCATCTCCTGAGATCCCTTGGAGGGGCCACAGGAACTGCTTATGCTGCGTTTCCTCTGCTCCCAACACCACACAGGAGACACTTCTCCTCACAAAGCCCAGCTTTCTGCCACCCCACGCTCCCAACCACAGCTCAGCATCAACCACTGCAGCCACTGAACAGAAAGGCTCCTTTGGGAGGTTGTGCTGTGCAGGAGTTAGTTCTGCTACAGCAAATGATCCCACTGGAGTCACTCCTCCCAGCATGCCCCTACTCCATGCTTTATCCAAGCTCTCTGCCTTGGGGCAGCAGGGAGCCCTCCTGGTCCCAATGCTCTCTTCTGTCTCAGTGTTTTAGTGAGGACAGACATGAATTTCAGGTCTTTGCAGATTTTCCCATCTCTAAGAACACAGCCCAGGCTCCTAGGCAAAACTTCCTCCCTTTCCACCTGAATTTCAGGGTGCAAAATCCCCAGAAAAATCTGGACTAGGTTTAAATTTGAATTTTCAGCCACTCTTAAAAAACAAACTAAAATTTTCGCCTGAATTCCAGCTCCACAAGACCAATAAAACGCAGCAGGAGGACTGCCCTCTAATTCCAGCAGGCTTTTGTCCATTCCCAAAGGATCTCAGCACTCACCCCTCACCTCCCTAGCTGTGTGTGGACAGGAGCCCTCGGGCTTTGCTGCTCTGCTCGGCCTGGCTCCTGCTGCCAGCAGGAAGAGCCTCGTTTCCTTTGCACCCCAGAGCTCACAGGAAAGCCTTCAAAAAGGCCAGAATTGACACAAAAGCAGCGACCCCAACACAATGTATGGAACATTCAGCTTTACACACGCTCCAGCAAGAGGAAGGGAATGGTGAGATAATGCCCACGGAGGTAATTCACGGCATTCCCGCCCCGAGAATTTGGGGAAATGAAAAAGGATATTCTTTTACCCCAAAGGATATTCTTTTATCCCTAATAAAGTACTGACTAGGATTTCTCTGGAAGGAAAAACCTGGGAAAAGACAGAGCTCCTTCCCAGAGCTCCCAGGAACTCCTGCTCAGATGGTTCATCTCCCTGAGGTTCTCCTCTCCCGCATCAGGCAGTCTGTGACAGTAAAGCAGAATATTCCCAGGAGCAGGAAAAGGGAAAGCTGCTCTGCCGGAGCAGAAAGTGGTCACAGAAAAAGGACAACCCACATGGCCAAGGTTTTGTCCCTGTGGATTCCTCTGCCTGGAAGTGAACCGGGAAGCAAAGCCAAGAGCCTGCTGAGAGCAGGATTTCTGTTTCAATTTCAATCCTTATTCCCCACCCCAGACCTCCCATACCCCCAGCATTCCCCAGCATTCCCAAGCTCCCATTGCCGTGCTCCCAGACACAGGTAACACACCCAAACACCTCTGTGCACAAACTCCTAGTCTACCCCACATTGCAACAACAACGTTACCCACAGGTCCCTTATCTCTGCTCTGGGAACACTCCCTGCTCTGTCACTTCACACAACTGCTCCACACACTGAAAGGCAAGGCACAATACTCCAACCTGGCTTTAAACCCCCTTTTAAATCCTGCAAGATCCAGTAAACAACTGAAACCCTGGCCTTTTGTCCTACAGAACAGCCAAATCCTGCCATTAAAGAACATCCCCAGCTCTGCCCCTCGGCAGCAGCGCCAGATGCCCCAAAGCAGCACAGACCAGTGGCTCATACATACTAATCTGGGCTGGTTTTCTTTGCACAGCAGCAGCATCGTGCTGGCCCCAGAGTCAGACAGAAGCCAGGAAACTCGAAAAGATTCATAACTCGCTGTAAAACTCACATCCTTTTGCTTCTAAACCCATAAAAGAAAAGAAGGCAAAGAAAAGGTCGACCGTATATTGTGAGCGGAGCCGAGAAATCGCGGCCGGTGATGCTCGCCGGGAACGGGATGGCTCTTAGAGAACACTGTGTCTTCCCCTGATATCCTGCCTTGAAAAAGCACTTGTCCCAACACATCCTGATGAAAGAGGGCCATTCAAGAGGGGAAACAACCAGCTGAGGCTCGTCTAATCATTTCCCTCCTCCAGACTTGTTTGTTTGTTTGCTTCCCCCTCGTGCTCCGGAGGCAATGCGGCTCCTTCCAGCACCCACACAGCCCCTCGCTGGGGGAAGTCCGTATTCCCTGGGACAGGACTGGAGGAAAAGCCTCCTATCAACTGGTGCCTGTTCATTCCTTTTTGATTAAAACCCTGCAAGCCACCTCTGTAATACACAGACAGCAAATTAAAATGGTCCTTCCCTCACGGTCCAGCTCCCACACTGGAGCTTCAAAGCATGTCCTGAGCTCCTCCTGAACAAGGAATTCTCTCAGGTATCTCATGTTTGTGTGTTAGGGGCTGGCTGGCACTGAATTCCCTGAAGATTTGTCCTTACAGACCCTAATTCTTTCTCTAGGCACAAACTAACACCACGTTGGTGTCCCACCAGTCCCACCAGCCTGACCAGGGGGAGAACCAGCTCTCTGTTCAGTTTTCACCCAGTTTTCCCCCAATTTGACTGGCATGCACCACAGAAACCACCCGTTCCCTAGATGCTCTTCCAGGAATCCTGACCAGCACAGCTACCCCAGGCTCTCAAATAAACGCAGAGCCCACGAGTTCTGGGCAGCCCCAGGACCCTGGAGCTCCAGTAAAGCTGCACATCAGTCCTCCTTCCACGCCCTGAGCTCAGCTCTCCAAACACATGGAATTATCACCTCTGGGGAGGTAAAACCCTTCCAGCAGCTGGGAAATGCCAGGAGGAGGGTACAGCTCCATCCCCTCCTGCACCCAGGGCTGGCAAGGAGAGGGTGGCTGTGGCCGCAGCGCTGCTGAGAGCCGGCTCTGGCAGCTCTTGCTCCATCCGGCGGCTCCGCGCTGCTCAACTTGCAAAGGAAATATTTCTTTCCCTTTGGGAAAGCTCCAGAGGAGTGTGGCTGCAACACACATCAATCACATTTCGAGCTGCTGGAGAACACAATAGGCAGTACAAACCACCCTCCCTTAGGCTCCAGGAATAAGAAATGTGTTAAAGTATTGGATTTTGGGAAAGGACAGCTTGCTCTGCCATCGCGGCTCCAGCATGTCCCAGGAAGAATCCTGGCATGCCTCGTTCCATGTTTTATTGGGGAGACTCACACAGGCCATGATCAGCTTGCAGGACAGAAGAAAACACTCTATTAATACATCTGATTGCTACAGAACATCTCAAAATAAGTATCCACACTCAGAAGTCAAGAGAGAGAACACCACTTTTCCTGGGAAGCCCCAGCCAAGCCTGAGGTGAGTCAGCAGCTCCGGCTGCCCTCCCGCAACCGTGTTTAAGGAAAGAAAAACAAACCCAAACCCCCACAAAAAAGGGAATATTCACTTCTCCCAGAAATGGGCACAACTTTACAAAGGCAAGTGTGGTAATGCCTCCTGGTTCCTTGGGGTTTATGGCATCCTCGACTCACAACATTTCCACACTGATAAGGTGAGGGAAAAACAGGCCTCCCAAGCACCACAGAATGAAACACACTTCCCTTTTCCACAGCCCTGTTGATAAGGACGACAACTGATTTTCCCCTTTTCTTCTCCCATTTGCTGCTCGGCCTGGACCAAGCCCAGGCTCCTCAAGGCAACTGAGCAAGGACACAAAACAGAGCCATGGAGAGGGGCTGAGCCCCCAGCCTGGCCAGACCCTCAGGGTTTCAGAGGTGGATTTTAGGCAGGGCACTCCTGCAGGGAGCAGAGGGGACTTGGGATCATTCCACAGCAACACAAAACAAGCTGGGAGCACATCAAACAGAAAGGAAGATACAGGGAGAGGAAGAGCAGGAAGAGTTGGGAGCAGCTGCACAGCTCCTGCTTCCCAAGGCAAGCCAACAGTGGAAGCAGCCAGACTGCTGGCTTTGGCTTGATAGACACACATCAGATAACACTTCCTGACCAGGAGAGGGGCCTTCAGGAGGGGCCTGAGCAACACAAACCAGTGCCAGGGAAAAGGCACCTTGCAGCTCCTTGCCCCTATGCTCCAGCACAGCCCTGGCAGCTCCAGTGAGTCCCCTCTCCTTCTGTTATTGAGGCACTTGGTGTGCCCAAGGGGACTTCACTCAGTGTCACACCAGACACACAGAGCCCAGGGCCACAGGCAGGTTAAGTGACACACAGAGGAATCCCCCTGACAACCTCAGCTGGAGCACCTCCCCAACCATCCCAGCTGCCATCTGCCATGGGGACGAGCAGCCCCTGGAAAATCCCAGTCCCAACATGGGCAATGATGGTTCAGAACAGTGTTTTGCACATGTGCAGAATTTGTGATACACTGACAAACTGACCTGGGATCAGGACTGTGGGTGTCCAACACACCTGGGAGGTCGGTGAGAGCTGCTGGGATCACTTGGATTGAGCTGCTTTACCTCTGCCCCAAACCTCTGCAGCATCACTTGGATTGAGATGCAACTTCAGGAAATGTTTGTCTTCTGAAATACTATTTCACTTCCAAAAGCATGAGGCAGGAAAGCTCTTTCCATCCCCATGACTACAAGCCCCAAAGTCATCAGTCCCAGATGTTCCTGAGCTGGACAAGTCACCCCAGAAGAAACCCAAAACATGAGCTGCAGGTTTGACATTCACAGGGAGAACATCTCCCTTTCCCTGGACACAGCCAGGGCACCACCAGGCCATGGCAATGAGCTGCCTGTGAGGGGGTCAGGCAGCAGCCCCAGCTGAGGGTGGGCTGTTTTCTAATGGCTCCCTACAGGGACAAACACCTTTCCAGCACTTTTCATGGAAGGAGATGGTTGGGCAGGCAGGAAAACCCACGAGGTTTTGCTGTTCTCAGCAGTGCAGGGCCCAAAGGGGGTCTGAGCACACATTGTTGGCTCAGAGGCGTGGGCCACATCCCGGCGCAGGAATGTTGAGAGGGGCTGGAGACACTGCGGGCCATTGACACACAAACACTGCTCGGGCACAAAGGGGAGAAAGGGAAAAATGAAATCCATCACGAAGGCCACAGAAGCCAATTTCCCAACACAAACAGACTGCTGCTGCTGTGCCTCCAGCCACTCCTGGGATGCACCAGGATGGAGCAGCAACCAGCACGGCTCTGCACGGGGCTGACCTGGCTCAGCCGTGTGTGCCCCACACTGGGGGGACCCCACACCCCCGGCTGTGCCTGCAGGCAAGGCTGGAACAGCTGGGATAAACCCCCCCAGAGAAAGGGCAGGGAGAGGGAAGCAAACAAATCAGCAGGATCATCCCCCATCCCGGCAGATTTGAGCAGGGTAAGTTATCAGAACTGCTCCCAAACGGTCAGGAATGAGAAAATTCTAGGAATCCCTAGTACTTGGATGGGGAAAAGCCAAATAAAATAAGAGATTGTTTCACAAGGAAAAAGAAATCCTTTCTGCTCATCCCATTAATCACAGAGTTCAAAAAGGCACGAGGCTGAGCTCGGCATCACCCAGCAATGTGATGGGCTTGGAACTGAATCCCGGGAGCATTTCTGACATTCCCACTGAAACACGATGTCATTTTTGTGACAGTCACTGTCTCGGGAGGCCAGGCCAGACACTTTCCCTCCCTGAGCTGCTGGGAAGAAACCCTCCTCTCCCTCTTAGGAGAATTAACCCCATGGAGCCCCACAGCTCCCGGGACTGTCCCCATCCCGCTGTGCCAGCCCAGGGCCACCCACCCTGCAGGGGAGGCTGAGCAGTGCTGCTCCAAACAGCTCCATGGAGCAGCTCACTCTTGCCTGGACACATGGATTCAAAGGATAAGGCTTGGGAAAGCAGCACCTGGCACAGGAGAAGAGCAAGAGGCACATACAGAGGTCCCAGCATCAGCAGCAACATGGATTTTCCCACACACCCTCGGCCGTGCAGCGTCCTGGTGGTCTGAGGGAAGGCAGTTATTCCCAAAACACTGGCTCCCTTCTTCCCTCACACCCAAAGGCACCCTGTTCTCCTATAAGTCACTCTTTTGGACGTTGTAGTTGCCATGTTACTGCCACAGCTGTCCCATGACCGCAGCTAGGGAGCACACAGCCCACAAGCCCTGGAGCTGCCCCAGAGCCACACCCAGGCTGGAGGAGGTGGGATGATGCCCCGCTGAGGCTCATGAGGCTCCCAGGCAGGAGCCAATCCTGCCCCTGCCCTCTACCCCAGAGGAGCTGGGGCACACCCCATCCCATCCTCCTGCACGCCTCCTGTGACCTCATTGTTTTAATCCTTCCAGCTATTCCCTGAAGTCACCCCACTTCACCCACTCAGCAGTGTCTCCGGGAGACAGCCCAGGGAAACGAGTGGGAACTCTCCAGCGGCGCCACTGGAAAACAAAAGGAAGGTGAATAACAGTTTGAAGGATTGCAAGCAGCTGGAAGCAGCTCCCAAGCAGAGTGAGCAAAGGGCAGGCAGGACACAGAGGGTGGCATGGGAAGCAGGGCTGAGAGCTCTGGTGGCACAGCAACCCAAAAAACAGCTCAGCTGCCGGGGGGCAGCAGGACTCCAAAAAAGGCAGCGCAGACCAGCGAGGACTTGACACATTGGCAACATGGAAAAATAAACTAAACTCAATCCAGAGGGATCACGCGGGGTAAAGGCAGAGTGAGAAAAGTTCTGACTCAACCCTGACACCTCCTCAAGTGCTTAACTAGACCACAGCCTGCATAGCCAGCCCCCCAAAAATCAGGAGACTGCCAGGCAGGGGCAAAGCTCATGGGGGAAAAGCGGTGGTAAAACCCTCCAGATCATCCCTCTTTCTATGCACTCCACACCCATCTTTTACAAGGAGAATGGTGTTGCAGAGGGAAGCAGAGAGCTGGAACCCAAAAGGTTTTGCAGGGCCGGGAGGGAGATGCCCAGCCATGGTCAGTGCTCTCTGCTGGGAAATGAGTGTTGGATGTGGTTGGACATGACCACTTGGATGGCAGTCAGGGCAAAGAAGGAACCTGGCAGCTTGCTGGGAGATCTGGAAGGCACGTTCTGTCCCACCCCCTGCATTTCTGGCTGACTTGGTCCCTGATGTGAAGCCCCAGAGGTTTCCTGCCCAGCAGCTGCTTTCACCAGCAGTGCTTGCAGCAGGATTTCTTCAGGAAACTAAAATTTTCAGGGAGGGAAGTTCTGCAGAGGAGAGTCCTGATCCCAGATAAACCTGAACAGCTGATGGATGTGGTTTGCATCCCCATCCATTTCAATCTGGGCTTATT
Organism: Dendrocincla fuliginosa; assembly: GCA_035047845.1. NCBI lineage: Eukaryota > Metazoa > Chordata > Aves > Passeriformes > Dendrocolaptidae > Dendrocincla > Dendrocincla fuliginosa. The sequence continues at coordinate 10,130,089 of JAWWMO010000038.1, read as the reverse complement.
TTTGGCTTATTTTCCTTTTTGATTTGTGCAATGGTGAAGCAATTGTGCATCAGGGATTTAAATGCTGCAAAGGGATGTCTAAATGTTTGGGAAATAAACTCAACACTCCTGAGAAACAAATTCAGAGCTTTTCATTAGAAGTAAGGCCAGGCCTAGGAAGGTGTTCCATCCATTGCACATTCTCCAAAATCATCTTAGCACCACTTGCCAGGCAGATCACGGCTCTGATTTGTATGAGAAATCCCTGACTCACAGATCTTGGCAGACGGTTATCAAAGACTAAGATATTTAAAATCAAGAGGCATTTGGAACCAAAATATTGTTCTGACCCAGCTCTAACACCTAAATAAACAGTGACCATACTGGCCTCTTACAGAAACAAATGTTCGGTGCACAGCCAGCACCTCTGATACCAGAGCCAGTTGGTTTGGGTTTTGTCAGACTGCTGAGGTCTCATGGAATAAAAAAGAAGAGAAAAAAAGATTTAGATACAATTCCTAAAGGGCCTGATCATCACGTCTTCAAACTGGCAGTTCTCCTGCTGTTCCTCTACCTACATCCAAGTAAGCTCCTTGTGTTGCTCAACTTCAAGTCAGCAACAGTTTCCTGGAAAGGCGAGACCTTACCTAAGTGACAAGTAAGTGCAGTTTCCTCGGCTCCACAGTCTGTGACCGTCCCCACCACAAAATGGCAAGGCCTAATTACACCTCCCGCGGCTGCCAGGGCCACACCCCCGGGCCGGAGCACTCCCGAGGGTCGGGAGCCCGTGGATTTGCTCCATTGTAGGGAGCACGCTAAGACAGGATGCGGCAGCCAGGCCAGGATGTGATTCAGCATCCTGTTTTGAACAGTTCATGAAGTCAGCAACTTCTGCCCCCAGATGGCTCGCTGGGACACGGCCACTCTGGGAGAGGGCTTGTCCAGGGTGACACGAGCTGCTGTCCCCACAAATGAACCCTCCCAGCAGCTGCCCTGGTGAGCCCCCAGTCCTTTTGCAGCACACAGACACAGCCTCCCAGCACTGTGGGGACAGGCCCCTCACTCAGTGCTGCCTCCAGCAAAACATGCTCCTAAATCCACAAAAAAGTTAAGGATCAAGGTGTTAGTAAATAATTTTTGGTGCATTAAAATGTAATGTACATAAAATATACATTAAACATTTATAATATGTAGGTATATGATATACAATATAATGGCATCCTCTGGTGTCTGCCAGAGGGATGATCACTGAATCATTTAGGTTGGAAAAGACCCCCAAGACTGAGTCCTACTGTTGCCCCAGCACTGCCAAGGCCACCACTAACCCATGTCCCCCAGTCCTACATCTACATGTCTGTTAAACCCCTTCAGGGGTGGGGACTCCACCACTGCCCTGGGCAGCTGTGCCAGGGCTGGACAACCCCTTCCATGAAGGAATTTTCCCAATGTCCAACCTAAACCTGCTGATGTTCTGCAAAGAGTTTGCCTGCAGCAATGATTCCTCCTGTTGATCACTGGTCTGCAAATGGATATGAGCCCAACTCTGAAAAACTTTACCTCCCACAGCTGCCCTTGCCAACTCCTAAAACTTGGTTTAGTGGTGCCAAACAAGAACAGTTATTTCCATGACCATCTTCAGGCTTGATCAAAGGCTGGAGATAACCAACTTCCAGGTCCTTCTGCAGCACTTCAGCCTCTATCTCCCTGCAGAAGGTGCCCAAAAACACTCACCAGGGCCTGCATTCAGGCTGTGACTGGAAAGCCAGCAATGGCAAAAGATTACAGAACGACTGGCTAAACAAACTTATTTATGTTTGTAATTAAAAGCAGTGATTATCTCACTGTGTTTGCCAACCACATCTGAGAAACAGCCAACACTCACAAGCGACTGGGTTTGTGCAACGTCTCCTTTGACTCGGTGTGACAGAGCCAACCACTGGCCAAGGGTGAGACTCCATGGGGTGCACAGAAAAGCAGTGCAGGAAAAACTGCTCATTCCCCCTGCCAGAGAAGAGCTTGGCTCTGCTCTGCCTCCCCTGTGCTCCACAGCATCTCCTCTGGGGCTGCTCAGAGCCAGGGGAGCAGGACATGGTGCTGCCATACAGCTGCAGACACCACACACACGAGGAACCCAGCCCAGCCTGATCTGGAGAACCTAAGGCTGGGCTTAACTCTAGGTTAACATATCCTCCCATGGGCTTGGCCTAACTCTGAGGGCAGTTGTATTAAGATGTAGGAGAGCTGTGGGTGTGCTGCACCATTAGGGGAAAAAGGGATCCTGCTGATGGGCATCCAGAAGGGAGGTTTGAGCAGGCACAGATCTGCATT
>JAWWMO010000038.1:10089403-10115142 GCA_035047845.1 Dendrocincla fuliginosa | reverse complement strand
GACCCGGAGCTCCAGCCTGGCCGAGGACAGGTCATAAAGGTGAGGTGGGACAGGGCCTGGGGCTCCCAAAAACCCACCTTGTACCATGAGGAAAACCTGTGTCCTCTGGGTTAAACCATGGGCTTGTGGGCTGGACCCACACCAGGATCAGGTCCCGATTCCCAGCAAGCACTGGTCATGGGAAACCCACCTGGATCCCATTCCTGGGGGAGCTGTGGGAAAACCCTCAACCTCCAGCCTGTTTCTCCATTGGGTGAGCACTGGGGGAGGTCAAAGGCATATGGCTAATAATAAAAGGACATAAAATCCTTGGGAGAAGAGGAAGATTATTTGGGAAAATACAGGCTTATGCCAGTAGGAAGCTCCCCCTCTTCCCTACCTGCATTCCCATCTCCCTGTCTTCCCAGGGAACACAGATTCTGAGCAGAGGGTCCCACATCCAGATCCTGGTGTCCCTCCTGCTGCCCCCCGAGCCTGGCACCCCCCTGTCCATCTCCCCCTGACCCTCTCCCCTTGGTCTCCCAGGTCCTGGCCCCATGGGTGAAGCATTTCATCATCACTCATGACATGAAATCTGGGATCTATCGGTCTCCCTACGTCATCCCAGGGTAGGTTACAGTGGCCCAGGAGGGTCTGGCTGGCATTGGTGACATTCCCCTGTCAGTGTCCCCAAAGTCCCAGCTCGGACACAGCTCCTGCTGGCACTTGGGGGTTGCCCCTGGCCTGCTGGTGCTTCTCCTGGCTGTGTGGGAGGGGAGCAGAAGGACGTGGGCAGCAAAGTGAGGGAGCTCCCAAAGAGCTCCCTGCACTTCAGGACTTCAGTGTGCCATCCTTTTCCCAGGAGCAAACCCCACCAAAGCAAAACCTCAATCCTGGCCAGGTCCTCAAAAGAGCCCCACAGTGACAGTGCAGTGGATGTTTTGGGGGAGACCTTTAGTTTTCACATTTGTACCCATCTGTTTTATCATCGGTGCTGGCAAACTGCTGTACAGGAGCTCAGTGGGGAGAGGCACTGCTGATCCCTGCTCCCATCAAACCAGGGCAGGAATCCTTTTACTTTAGTAAAGCCTCCCCTGCAAAGCTCAGCCTTCCCCTCGCTGGTTCCTGAGCTGTGCCTGAGCTCTTGGTCAGCCTGAGGGTGTCCTGTTGGGTTTATCATGGAATATCCTGAGTAAGAAGGGACCCACAAGGATCATCCAGTCCAACCCCTGGCTCCCTGCCACCTCCCTGCCAGATGAGGAGGAATCCCAAGGGAAAACCTTTTATCTGTATCTCCATAAGGCTGAAATGAGATCCTGGCCCAAAAGCACCATGTCCAGAGCTCAGGGAGTGGCTGTGGCCAGGCAAGCCCAGCTCCCAGCACTTCTCCTGCACTGCCCACCTGCTTCCCACCAGCAGCTTGCTCAGGAAGTTGGGATCTGTTTGAGGCATCAGCGTTTGCTGTGCCCAGGGAGCTGCACTGCAGGATAAATAAACACATGTGCTGTTCATGCCAGCTCTGCTCCTCCCGAGGGCAGGCAGAGCCCCTGTCCTGGCACTGGAGAGGGGTTTTAAGCTGGAACTCAAATGCTGCATCTCTGGCACTTCCTATTGTCCTAATATTCCAGGATTAGGCAATAAGCCAGGATGTAAGCAGGAGCTGTGCCTGCTCAGCTCCCGAGCAGTGTGTTCCCAGTGATTCCTGATCACAGTCCCAGCTCCAGACAAATTCCTCTCCCTGTGTTTGTTTTAGCTGGAGCTGCCAGAGCAGCACCAGGCTGATCCCGACGGAAGAGACAGATCCTCTTCCCTGCAGGACACCTTGGCCCTGGGAGGGTCCCTCCCCCATGCCCCAGCTCTTTTTCTTTTTGTGCTTCCCAGGGATCACACAAGGTTTTGGGAGGGTCCAGCCAGTACAAGCCCCCCCAGCACCTCCCAGCCTTAACCTGCCTCTTGTCCTCTGCTAATCCAGGAGAGTTTGGGCAGCAGCAGCACCAATCTGCTTCTCTGTGTGTCCCTCCAGAGGTATCCCGTTCCTTCCAGCTCTTCCCCAGGCAGGCAGGAGCAGACCTGTTTGATAAGGATGGAATTATCTGCCTGCTTTGCCCAGACAAGGAAGGGCCTTTTGGGTGCTGGTGGGATTTAATGAGTGACTTGCTCACGAGCTGAGCAGGCACCGCTCTCCACCTGCCCACGTGGGTTTCTCCAGCAGGAATATGTTGCAGGCTCAGGGTGTAGTAGGACCCAACACCCATGAAGTGACCCCACAAGGGACAGCTGGGGACCTCACCCCGTGTGTCTCCTTTGGCTCTGGGTGCAGGAGCGAGTTCACAGTCCTGGGAGGGATTTACCAGTACGGCAACTGGAGCGAGGAGAACAGTGCCCAGGACCACAGAACTGTCTGGGAGAGTTGCTGCCGCCTGCTCCCAGCTCTCCAGGTGGGTGACCCGGCCCAACACCCACTGCTGGGAGCTGGGGGGCTCGGGGGTGTGGGAATGGGTGCTGGGACAAACCACAGAACCTCAGTGTTCCTGAGTCTGTATTTCTGTCCATCACGGACACCCAGGGCTCTTCCACCCGGCTGAGGGCCAGGCAGGGACAAGGTTTGTAGGAAAAATAATTCCTCCTGCAGCTGGTAAAAAAGCAGAATCAAAGCCTTGGGAGGTGTCAGCCCTTTGGTCATGACGGCTCTAGGGAAGGGCTGGTGTGGGGTGAGGCTGGTTTGTGTTCACTCCTGGTGCTGCTGGGGGTTAGTGGGAAAGGCAGCATGGAGTGTGGGCACAGGCTGTGCCTCACCTGCTGCACACAGGCTGCTGATGGGCAGCTGGGATCCCAAACTGTGCTCCCTGGTCACCCCTTGCAGCCCCTCCAGGAGCTGCAGCAGGATTGGGGCCCCTCTCCCTGCTCTTCTCACGGACCACCCGGAGCCGTGAGGTTTGGCTGCTGTCATTCCAAGGATGCTGTCATTCCCAGGAATGCTGTGCAGATGCTGATGTGCTTTTGCTTTCAGACAGCAAAGATTGTTGGTGAGTGGACTGGCCTGAGACCAGCCCGGCCCCAGGTCCGCCTGGAGCGGGAGAGCATCCGGCAGGGGAACCTCCAGGGAGAGGTACGTGCACAGCCCCGGGGCTGAGAGTGATTAGTGACCGTGTTAATTGTGCTCCAGTCACTGTGGAGGGAACATCAACCTCCAGCTGGTGCCCTCTGCCCTCACTCCACCACCAGCCAGGGAATTCTTGATCCTTTCCAGCCCAGAGTCAGAGAGAAACGTCAGACACTGAAACAAATATTGATGGGGCTGCCCCATCCCTGGGAGTGTCCAAGGCCAGATTGGACAGGGCTTGGAGCAACCTGGTCTGGTGGAAGGTGTCCCTGCCCGTGGCAGGGTGTGGAATGAGATGAGCTTTAAGGTCCCTTCCAACCCAAATCATTCTGTGATTCTCCCCAGGTGATCCACAACTACGGCCACGGCGGGTTCGGGATCACCATCCACTGGGGCTGTGCCATGGCAGCAGCCCGGCTCTTTGGGAGCATCCTCCAGGAGAAGAGGAAGGTGGCCAGCTCCCCACAGCCCCGCCTGTGAGTGCCTGCTGTCCCTCCTGGGAGTGCTGGCTCCCCTGGACCATGGTGGCACCAGTAGTTTAGAAATCCCCAGCCATGGGAATAGCACAGGGTGGGTGCCCGACCCTCCACGGCTCCAGCTCTGGCCACAGTGCCAGGTTTCCAGGTCACTGCCCTTTCCCAGCTGGCTCAGCTCCCTCCACAACCTGCCTAAGGAAGGGCTTTGCAATATGAACTAATTACCCGTGGCAAAGCACAGTCCTGTCTGGGATCAGCCTGCAAAGGGCCCTGGCAGTCCTGCCCTTCATCCGCACATGGGACAGGATCTGAAACGGAGCTGGTGCCACCCGAGGTCTGCCCTGCTGCTCCGACACCCAGCGTGTAATTAGATTTCCAGGCTCTCCCCAGGAGGCAAAAGCTCCTTAGTAGGAAGAGGCTCTGAGGCTCCCAGGGAAGTAACAGGAGCTCTGGGAGCACGTGCCTGGGTTCCACCACTTTTCCTCACATTCCTGCCAGGACAAAGCACCTGGTTAGTGTAGCTGGGAACAGACAGCAGCACTTGCCTAAAATGGGCTTTCCAAAGGATGTTTTAGCAACAAAAGCAACTTGTTCCAGGCCTGGACTTGCCAGACTCTATATATAGCAGAGAGCAAAATAGCTGTTCTTGTCCCTAAAACTCCCACGGGCTCCTCGGTTTCCCATTTGTCCTGGCTGTGGGACACGGCTGGGACACAGCTCAGAGAGGGGCTGGCTCGGGGCAGGCTGTGCTTCCCAGAGGAGCTGGGGCAGCTCCCAGGAGGGCAGCACCTTTTGGGGTGTTCAGGGATGCTCCTGGGCACCCAACACACTGTTCTGAAGACACAGCCCAGCTGATTTTCCCATGCCACGTGTCCTTCCTGCACTGCAAACCATCCCAGGCAGGGCACTGGCTGCTCAGGCAGCACTGGCCTCCAACCCCAAGGCTGTCCCAGCACAGTGCCTGACTCACTCTCCTCCACGGATAAGCCAACTGCTCCTTACTCCTCTGTGATGCAGCTCCTCTGTCCCTGTGACTCCGTGTGCCAGGGGTAGCTCCACAGCCTGGGCCGTGCTGCACCTCAGGGATGGGAGATGCTGCAGCTCAGCTGGGCTCCTCTCACCTCCTGGTAACCTGGAATGAACACAGGCCCAGGAGAAGCACAGGCTGCCTGGCCCCAGAGCAGCTCCCTGCCCCAGGATCCTGATGTGCTGCTTGTTTTCCCCAAGGAAAAGAGGAGCTCCTGGAGGTCTGTAGGAAGCACTGAGATGGAGAAGGTCCATGCAAAGGGATCTGCTCCCTGTGGGCTCATCCTGGTGCTGCTCTGGAGGTCACCGTGGCCCTGAGACCCCCCAGCCCCCTCAGTCCCACACCCAGGGAGTGACCCCTTGTGCTCCCCAGCTCCCCCTGAGCCCTAACGAGGGACCTGTTAATTGGCTGTCCCATTAAGGCAGCAATGGTGACTCTCCCCATAAGGACCAGCTGCGCTGTCCCTTCCTCTCCTCCTGTTAGACAGGTGTGAGGGGCTGTGCTTCCCTTTTCCGTGACACTGCAGTGCTGGCAGAGGGACATTACAAGGGAATTCTCATGCCTGTGGAACTCCAGCCCAAGGAAAGGACTCACTGCTGAGTGAGAGCAGGGGTTGAAGTTCCTCTTGGTTGGATTTTGGCCCGAGGCTGGTGCTCCTCACAACCCTGGGAAGTACAAAACATCCATGGTCATTTGGGCTTCCTGGCTGCAGGACATCATCCCTCGGGCTGTGCTGGCAGTGTCCAAGGAAGGGAAGGGTCTGGAAATTGGGAGCAACTGTCAGGCTCAGCCTGTCCAAAGGGTTTTCCACTCTCTGGCAGCTCTCCTGAGATGCTGCAGCCACAGGGCAAAAATCAGAACAGGGCAGGAAAACAAAAACAAGAGCTGGAGAAAATTCACTGTCAATTGATGCTGAACCCAGTGGTCTGTGATTCCATCTCAGGGGAACTGAATGCCCCTGATTTCACTTATTCCAAATATGACATAATCAGGATCATGTTCTCCTCCACTGTAAATTCAAGCCATGTGATCTCAGGAAAGCTATGCTGGAAGGGCAGGGGAGCAGGAAATCATGGTGTGCCTTCAGTGAGCAGCTGATGCCTCTGATCTCAGAGCCTGCAGCAGCCTCTGTGCTGTGATCTCACAGGGCCTCTCAGGAAACACAAATGATTCGATCTGTAATTTTATTTGCAGGCTAATTTGGTTTGTTTTCTGAAGGCCACAGTTTAAAATGTGTGAACAATAAAGGCAATATTCAAACATCTCACACGTGGTGCTTTTTCTCCCTAATGATGGCACAGGCAGGGCCTCCAATGCTAATTCCATGGGAACATCCCAGTAGATCATCATTCCATGTCTCCACCCACGTTTTTCCTGGGCATTTCATCCTGCAGGAGGAAGGGTCATCATTCCACATTCTGAGATGACAAGGGAACCTGAAACATCACAGTGAGGAGGTCTGTGGGTGCTGTCAGGCCCCAGGGCATCAAGGACTCACAGAAATCATGGAAGGGTTTGAGTTGGAAGAGATCTTGAAGCTCATCAAGTTCTCCCCTGCCATGGGCAGGGACATCTTACACTAGCCCAGGTTGCTCCAAGCCCCATCCAACCTGGCCTGGAACACTTCCAGGGATGGGGCAGCCACAGCTTCTCTGCCCAACCTGTGCCAGGGCCTGCCCAACAAGTGACTGAAGTTCATTCTTGAGGCCCTGGGCTGGTGAGGGAGTCAGGGAATAATGTCTGGACAAATCCTGCACGTCCTTTCCTGCCACTCACAAAACACAAAACTCCACCTCATGTCCAGAGTCAGCACATTTCAGGAACTCCCAGTTCTCCACAGTGATCTCCTGTGACCCAGAACAAAGTTGGAAACACATCAAGTACCAGGAAAGTTTCCCTCTGTGACCAAACAGCAGCTCCAGCATTTGGGACAACTCCTGCCAGAGCTCCAGGAGTGTTTGGACAATGCTCTCAGGGACAGGGTGGATCCTTGGGGTGTCCTGTGTGGGGCCAGGGGTTGGACGATCCTTGGGGGTCCCTTTGAACTCTGAACGTTCTGTGATTCCGAGAATGAGCTTCAGAAATGCCAAGAAGTAACCACAGAAGAGGGAACATTCTCCCAGTCTTGTTCAGCCACACCAGCCCTGCTGTGGTTCCCAACCATGTCCACTCCCAGGAATAAGACTCTCCATGCCAGTGGCTGCACAGGCTGGGACAGGGAAGATTGATGCACTGGAGATGAGAACATCCTGCTTTAGCACACAAAGGATTTGCAGCTCATTAGTCATTTTGACTCAAACTTGAACAACCTCATGTTTGTAAAACTATTGGACATCAAAACAAGAGTATCAGTTACAGAGCAGAGGAATAGTCAGGGCTGGGCACTTCACTATGTTCTAGAAAAAGCAGAGGTAAATGAAAGGTTTCTGTTAAAAGGTAAACAAAGGGAAGGAATTCTCCCTGCCCTGAAGCCCAGACACACGTGGAGCCACCCGCTCCCAACACACCCAGCAAGAGGCCAGACTGGCTGGGCTTTGGTGTCCAAACTGAATTAAATACAAAAATCAACTAGAGTTAAGATAATTTAAAAGACCTTGGAATGGTTTGGGTTGAAAAGGACCCTAAAGAACATCCAGTGCCACCCCCTGCCCTGGGCAGGGACACCTTCCAGCAGCCCAGGTTGGTCCAGGCCCATCCAACCTGGCCTGGGACCCTTGCAGGGATGGAACAGCCACACTCTTCAGCTGTGGGGAGGTTCCACCAGGAACAGCAATCCTGTGGCTTTTCTTTGTGTCCAAATACACAAAACACACAGAAAACGAGTCAGACCTGCAAGTGCTGAGCCCACACTGTGCTTCTCAAACCTCTGAACACCAAGACAAAACTAAAAGGAGAGTTATGACCCTTCCTAAACATCCCCCAGAACAGCCAAAACCTCTTTACTGAAAAAACTATTTATTTGTTTAACATAAAATATCTAATGTGGGCTTAACTCTCCCAGACCAGGAACCAAAGGAGTATTTTACAACAAGCTTGATACACACCAAGTTTTTCAACATTAAAATGTAAATCCAGCTCAGAAACTGTACATTCAGACACAGGAAACATTCAATGCTCTCTCGGCAAGAAGTTTGGAATAACAAATCATTCCATCAAAGCTCACTTGGAGAATTCTTTTCCCACGCCAGCTTGGCACATTCACGTCTTGGACAGTTGGCAAATGTGAATCCCACAATTCTGTCTGAATTCCAAATGATCTCACATAACAGTTTGAAATGAAGCAGTTACAGGAATTCCTTCATCAGTGAAAACACTCAGTGTGGAAAACAATCTTTGGAAGCTGATTTTCTACAGAAATGGTGCTGCCTTATTGACAGAATCGACCTGTGGTGACTGAGAGCTGTTGTGTGGCGACCTAAATGTTCTCAGTTTTACAGTGAACAAGCTCAAATGTCCTTCTGTAATTAATTATATGCAAATACCTGCAAATCCTGAACTCCAGCTGTTTCTCCTGCTGAATTCAGAGGTGGGATCAGCTCTGGTGGGCTCCTCCCTCCTGCTCAGCTCATCCAAGGCCCACAAATATCCACAGGAGTTTCTCCCAGACTTCAGTGAGTTTTGGGTGAAGCTTTAGGTATCCCCTAAATCAAAGGCCCAGCAGGACCAATCGTGGTATTTATATCATTAAACACATTTTTAGTGCAGAATTCTTAAAAAGTGAAAAGCAAAAATGCCTTTAATTGTTGTTTTTTACCACTGCAAATGTCACAAGTTAAAAGGGACATATTCAACAGCATCAAAACTTGCCATTCCCTACAAATTTTTACCTGGGAAATAGTTTATCTGTAGGACCCAGGTGTGTACGAGCAGATAAACTTCCCCTAAAACTCTCTAAAGGCCATTGCAATTCTTCAAAACTGTTGAATATTTGCCTAAGAAACGAGGTGAAATGTGAACAATAACCCTGGAAAAGCAGAATTTTAACTGAGGGTAATGAACAACCCCAGGCTGGGGGTGGGTTCTGCAGCCAGGGCTGTCCTGCACTTTGATTCCATCCCCTCTAACCAAGCTCAGCTCCAGAGGCCCCCCAGTTTTGGGGGACACAGCCCTGGGAACAGCTCATGGCAATCCCACAAGGAGAGGGGCACAGGAGCACCTGGATGTGGCCTGTGGGACTGGAATGGCCTTGAGGGACTTCAGCAGCAGGAGGAAGAGGATGGAGCGTCAGGACTGTCACCAAAAGGGAAACAGTCCCACCATGCAAAGGCAAACCCAGGCCCAGCAGATCCCAGACCCACATCTCCCAACTCCAGCACATCCCAGCCCCAAATTTCCCAATTCCAGCACATCCCAACCCCAGCAGATCCCAGCCCAGCAGGTTTTCCTGCTCACTGGCCACACATGTGGGACAATAATCTGATCAAACCCACCCCAGAGCTGCTTTCCCAGTGCTGTGTCCCAGCTCCTGCACACTGGAGGGACAGTCCGAGGGAAACCAGGGAAGCTGTGGCTGCCCCACCCCTGCAAGTGTCCAAAGCCAGGTTGGAGCAGCCTGGGAGAGTGGAAGGTGTCCCTGCCCATGGCAGGAGGTGGGTCTGGATGGGCTTTAAGGTCCTTCCAACCCAACCCATGCTGAGATTCTGGGATTCTCTGGCTCTGCTCTGAGCTGCCCCAGGCACACGGGGAGAGTGACCCAAGCCCAGCCTGGCAGAAGGGGGTGAACACAAAGGAGTTGTGGGTGTTGTGAGTGCAAGGAGAGCCCTGCCCATTTCCTGGGAGCAGCTGGAGCCTGAGCTCAGAGGGCACAGGGACAGCAGGGCCAGGGAGAACCCACCCAGCTGGAGCAGTGCCATCACCCACAGCTGATCCTGAGGATCCCCTGGGATCTGAATTCACTTTTGTGTCGCTGGGAAAAGCCAAGTTTGCCTGTTTACACCAACCCCTCCTGGACTCTTTTGCTGAGCCCCCAGTGGGGACTGGATGGACACTGGTGCCTTGGCAAACTGGGACTGTTCCCAGAGAACACCCCCCCAGACACAACACCAACCCCCTCTTTGGTCTTTGCCATTACCCTGAGTTTCCTCGGGTTTTTTAAGGAATTACCCACTTCTGTTTTCACTCCAGTCTCTGAACAATGAGCCTGACACGTGGTGGAGCATTGCACTGACCCGTGCTGGGAGACCCCCAGGGACAGCTGGGCCCACCTGCTGGTCACTTGCTCTGCACCAAACACGGGCTCAGGGGCCTGTTCCTGCCCCCAGGAAGGGGACCTGCTTCCCAGGATACCTAAAATATTCAACTGTGCAAAAATGTACCACACACTCACCTGTGTTTACGTGAGACCCCTGATCAGACAGACCATAAAAACACAGCCCAGGATGAGCAGAGTCCACCTCACTCCCAGCTGGGTGTGTTCCACAGCCTGGAATCCTGAAAATACACTGAGGCCTGGAGGAGGCAGCTCTCAGATCCTCACACGTTCCCACAAGCTCTGCCATGGCATTTCCTGCCCACTGAGAGGTTTCTGAGCTTGTCCTCACCTGAACTCCGTGACATTCCCTGGCAAGGGCAGGATCATCACCTCGAGGAGCCTGAGGGAGGATGGTCCTTGTCCAGGGGTCATTGCAGTTTGGCTCTTCCTGTGAGTTTTGTTCCTTTATGCCACCCTTCCAGCTACATTCCTCTGTCACCAGTCAGTGCACTCTGGAAAAGTCCTGCCCAGCTGTCAGGAGGCCAGCTTCTGTTGGGAGACACTTGGAAGCAGCTCCATCCCAAGGGCAGCTCCTCCAGCTCAGGCTCTGTCTACACCACTGTGAGAAGGTGCTCAGGTAAATGGAGCAGGAACACCCCTGGATCCATGGAGAGAACCACAGGAGTGTCCACCTCCACATTCTAAGCAAGACAGAGTTCAAGGTTTCTGGTAATGGCAGAGAACTCAAATTCTGCTCCAAACCATGAGGATTTAAAAGCTGGACTTGATGATCTTGGAGGTCTTTCCCAACCTTAATGATTCCATGAGTTAATTTGTGATATAAGGATGCAGCTCTGCAGCAAATACCACCCCCAGGACTCCAACTACCTGCCTGGGATGGGAGAAACATTCAGGAATTCATTTCCAAGCAATCCACGCCTGTCAAATCTCCGGAAACAGAACCACAACCAGGGGAACTGCAAAGCACAGGCTGGTTTGCCAGAACCACGTTTTCTTGTTGTGTTTAATGGCTAAAAGTGCAAGGCAGGCAAGTAATTGCTAGTGTAGTGTATGGAACCCCCAGTGCTGGGCCAGGGACACAATGAACAGCAGTCTCTTGTTTCCAGGCTCAAGAGCTCCGTGTGTAGTTACAGCTGATGCTGGGCCACAGTCACTCGGGGATTTGCTTGGCACGGGACGTTGAAGCTGAAGAGCTGACCATGCAAGCACGACAGAGAAACACCCTTCCTGCCAGACTCTGAGGGCTGTGTGGGTCACAGCCCTCTCCATTCCCATGGAAGGTTTTGATGAGTGTGAGCAAAGAGCAGCAGACACAGTTTGCTGAGGGTCCCCCCCAGCTCCTGCGGTTTGACACGTGGCGTTGGCAGTGACGACGCTCAGCTTTCGATGCTTCAGGCTCCGAGGTTTGGGGAGACATCCTGCTCCTGTCGTTCCTTCTTCCCACGTGCCATCACTCCTGTGATTCCCCTGGGGAATGGGATCCTCTCCCCACCATCTCCTGGCCCCATTCCTTGTGGCTGGACTCCTGCAGGCCACGGCCCTTGGTCTCGATGGGCAGGAAGCAGGAGGCCAGGGCAGCCAGCAGGCAGCAGCCACTGTAAACCACCAGGGTCAGGTACACTGAGGACTCCAACATCACCTGCAGGGAACAGGCAGGGAGTGCAGAACAGAACCTCAGCAGGGGAACAAACACAGGGGCTCCTGTGGGCTCATGGAGGAGTAGAAATTTTAATTACAGTGTTGGGAAAAAAGTTTAATTTCCACTGCAGGGAGGGAGAGGGACATTTTACCTGGGTAGATCATGCCAGGGCAAGGGCAATGGTTTAAACCAGATGGGATATTGGGAAGGAATTCTTGGCTGGGAGGGTGGGCAGGCCCTGGCACAGGGTGCCCAGAGAAGCTGTGGCTGCCCCATCCCTGGAGTGTCCAAGGCCAGGTTGGACAGGGCTTGGAGCAACCTGGGCTAGTGGACAGAAAAGCAGGTTCTCCATCACCTTCACAGAATTATGGAACTGTTACAGCTGGAAAAGACCTCCAAGATCATGGAGTCCAACCCTCCTGTGCCTCCAGCCTCAGAGGAGAAGGGATCTTACCTGTGCAATGAAGGGGGTTATGAGGGCTCCCACTCTTGCCATGCCACTGCATGTTCCCAGGCCCAGAGCACGTGTGGCTGTGGGATAAACCTGGGGAGAAAACACCAGCCCATTAATGCCAGTGGGAAGTTCTCTGCCTTTCTCTCCTAGATCAGTGGAAATTACTAAGTGGTGCCACAGCAGGTTCTGTCAGACAATGGCAATGGGATCTACACCTCAGATCTGGGCTGGAGTCCATTGTGAAAAGGCCACCAAAATCACTTTCCCCATGTTCTCATTCCCCTTAGATATTCTCATTCCCAAATCAACGCCCTTACCTCAGGAGTGTAAACATAAGCAGCCTGAAATCCTCCAGAAATAAAAGCTCTTGCAATGAAGAGCAGCACAGTCAGAACATTCCTGGGAGAAGAAAGAGGAGAGCAGAGTTTGGGACTGTTTGGTCCCATCTGATGGCTTCACTTGGAGACAAGGGCAATAAAGATGCTGAATTTATTGAAACCATTTCCTTTGGCTTTCCTAATGAACCACTTGCATTTTTTCTGGACCTTTAATATTACAATGATGCCAAGCAAGTTGCATTCCCACAATCCCATCAGGGTTCTAAGTCTGTTCCTTCTAAGTGAGAGCTGAGGCCTATTGAAATAAAACTGACATCCAGGAGAAGGAAATGAGAGCCCACCTTTCCTGTTTAAGAGACCTGATCCCAACTGCCACCTGGATATGTGCAATTTTATAAGGTTTAATTTACAAGGTTTCTGTATTCTGAGGTTTTGGACAGTGCCTGAAAAGGTTTAAATTCAGGTGTGATTTAAAAGTGCCCAATGGTTACATCCTACTTAAACTCTTATTTTGCCCTTTGGATTGTTCTGCCCACAAGTTTATAGTGAAGGATTTCCCCTCTCCTGCTTCTTTTACTTTCCTTCCAAACCCTGGTGAGAAAACCCAACCCCAGCCTTAATTCTTCACTGAGCACAACCATCCCACGGCTTTTCAAACCACCAGTTCCCATTCTCCTGCCTCAACCAAGAGATAACGTGGATGGATTTGACATTCCAGTTGTTCCCTGTGTTGTCCTCACCTTCCAACACAGAGGAACAGCAGGAGGCTGCAGAATGAGAAGACAAGGAAGGACAGGGCCATGGTTTTCTTGCGGCCGATCCGGTCGATGATCCAGAGTGTCACCAACACCCCTGTGGGAGAGGCCAGGTGAGTGCTGGGACCAGCAAAGGGGGAGGCTGGGAGGGACAATCCACTCTGCCAGCCCTGATGCAATTTTCCCAGACCCTTTCAAAAGCTGAGGTACAAGTGTGGGGATTATCCCACAGGCAGAGCTGGCAGTGTTGTATCCAGAGGGGCCCTGTTAACACTCCCCACTCCCAGCTCAGGGTGTGTGAGGATCAAAGCAGCCCTTCCAGCTCCAGACTCACTCCAAGGCCCACCCTTCACTCCTCTGCCCACTGTCCTCTGACCTCCTTCCCACAAGGACAGTTGGCAGTGACTGTGCATATTTATCAGTCATACCCACAACCTTTCACCATTGAAATGGCTTCTGTTGGAGCTTTAGCCCCCAAACCCATAACCTAGAGCAGTGGGAACACCCTGATTGCTGCCTCATGGCATTATTTCACTCAGATTAACACTGAGGGATCACCTAAAGATGGACAATCAGAGGCTGTTACACACCATCCTGCTCGTCCTGTGTCAGACTGTTCATTGAAATTCACAGAAATTCACTGAAAATGCCTAAAAATCACAGAATCAGGACTGAGGCTGGGCACAAAGATTCAGGGAGCAAGTTCCCCACTGACTCCCTGCACTCACCACCCTTTAACAATACTCATTTAAGGGTGGAAATCCAAGTGATTCTGCCCCTTGGATTGAATTGGTTTTCCTCCTCTGAGTGCCTGACGTGTTGTTTGGATGGAATGCACAGTCAGAGGGGCCATCCCAGGGCAACTCCTGCTGATTTTCTGTGGAGGGATCACAGCAGGGAAGGGAGAGCCACCACTGTGGCACTGCAGAGTCCAGGCAAGGAGCTCCCAGTGCTGTGGGAGCCACTTGGCATTAGACCAGTCAGACCAGTTGCATGCCTGGGCCCAGAGCCCCTTCCCACCACCCTGGGCAGGGAAGAACTGGTGCTTCCCATTGCCACTCACCAGGGAATTCAGAGAGGGTTGTCCAGAGCAGGTCTGTGTAATCCTCCTCTGTCAGGTACTCACAGGTCAGGCTGCACTTTGCTTTGACTTCCTGCCTTCTGCTGGATACTGGGGAGGAAAAAGGAAAGAAATCAAATTTTAAGTAATCTCTTCCCTGTTTATGTTCCTGCTGTGTCTTTACCACTGTGCTGAAGTTTATGAAGGGCTGCACTGAAAGGACTGGCACTGATCCCCTTCACCCACCACCCTTTAAAAATACTCCTGGAAAGTCACTGAGGGGTAGAAATTCAAGATTCTGCCCCTTGGATTGAAGTGTTTTTCCTCCTCTCCCTGCCTGAGGTGTTGCCTGGATGGAATGCACAGAGAGGCCATTCCAGAGCAATTCCTGGTGGTTTTACCTGGAAGGCAGAGCTGACACTGAGCAGTTTATAATGGGTTCTGTGGCAGTTTCTCACCACTGTCACCACAGAAACTTCCACCTCCTTATCACCTGTGCAGCCTTCCATACTCTTCAGTCCAGGCCTCATATAGTGAACAGAATTAGCCCCAGTAATTCAGTTTCTCCCCAAAGAAATTGGGATACCAGCACTTCCTGTGCTCTGGAACACTGGATAACCCCATAGCCCTGTAAACCCAGGTGTTTTTAGGGGCTGCATCCTCCCTTGGGGAGAAAAGCAGAGCCAGAGCCCTCCAATCCCTAATCCCTGCTGTACAACCCCGGCATCCGAGTCTGTTCCCAACACTCCCCCTTCCTCTTGCAATGATTTTCCAGCTTCCAGGCAGCTTTCCCTAATGACAAGTGTTCTGGACACAGTCAGCCCTCCCCTGGGGAATCAGACTTTTCAAGCCTCTTCTTAACGCTGTCAAAGCACCTTTTTTTTTATCCCCCCCTCCAAAAATCTGCAACACAAAGGACGATGATTTCCCCCATTATGTTTTTCCTCAGCAGGTTTCCCCATCTGGAGAGGCCAGCAGCTCCACAGCAGCAGTTTCTCTCTCTCAGAACTCATTAGCTCTGTCAAACCTGCAAACTTATATTTATTCCATCACTTTTTTTCTCCTCAGGAAGAACAGATAACAGGCCTCCCTTGCAGGCTGCCCTGCTGTTTTACCTTTTGGGCTCAAAAACACTGCAGGACCTCTCTGCCCTGTGCAGGAGATGAGGAACAGTCTATAAAAATATTTAAAATAAACTTACAACTCAGTCACGTTCCTTCCCAAACCAACTGCAGAAGGTGAGCTAATAAAAGGTATTCTACCACATTTAAGAAGAAAATATGGATTGGTACTCACTGCTGCACACATCTCCTGCTTGGAAGAACTCTGTAGTTAATAAAACTAACCCATAATATGAAAAGGCATTGGAAAACCTGCAAGGAAACAAAGGAGAGAGGAATTCTCAGCTGGTCAGACTCAGACTGAACAACATGAATCAAACCTGAACCCACGGTGGGAGGAGATGCACTAAGTGCTACCCCAAGGCTATTTCCTATCAGCCTTTAGAAATGAAAGGTAATTTCACTGGGAATGAGGGTGATTGGGTGGTTTAACAATTACAAATCGATACACGTTGGGGTTTGGGGTTTTGTTGGGGGTTTCTTGAGGAGGAAGTTGCTGTAAAATACCCTCAGTAAGAAGCACTTAGGGCTGTGCTGGCACTGAAGTTTGTGTGCCCTCTTACCATATAAACCAGAGCAACAACGTGGTCCACCTGAAGTGGGGAGTGAAAAGGTCCCTCATCTTCCCTCGGTCTTCCTGTTGAAAACAAGCAGAGATCAGATGATCAGGGAACTCAGGGGTTCCAGCCTGGGGGATGCAGAGAGGCAGGAAACATAGAATTCCACACTGGTTTGGGGTTGGAAGGAGCCTTAAAGCTCATCCACTGCCACCCCTGCCATGGGCAGGGACACCTCCCACCAGCCCAGGGTGCTCCAAGCCCTGTCCAACCTGGCCTTGGACACTTCCAGGGATCCAGGAGCAGCTCCAGCTTCTCTGGGCACCCTGTGCCAGGGCCTGCCCACCCCCCCAGGGAGGAATTCTTTCCCAATATCTCATCTAACCCTGCCCTGGCAGTGGGAAGCCATTCCCTGTGTCCTGTCCCTCCATGCAAGGGATAATAAATCCACAGGACTGTGTTCTACATTCCAGCTGAGGGCTCTCCAGGAGCCACCCTGGAGCTGGGATCCAAGGAAGGCCTTAATGCCCATTTTAAAGGTGCTTTTCACTTTCAAAATGAGAAATTAACCCTTCCTCACCAGGGAGGAGGAAGATACAGATCCCTTTGCATGTTTGATTAGTGGCTGAGGCACTAAGAGCAAAGAGAACAGTGATTATTGGGTACTAAAGCACAGTGAGCACAGCCCAGCTCCCCTCCACCCCAGGGACTGGACACACCTGCCTGGACACGACCAGCTTTCCCAGGGGCATCGGAGCTCCATTGTCTGTTGCAATCCTCTTCAAAGTGGCCAGTGCTTTCTCCTGGTTCCCAGACAGCACATCATACCTGGCACTCTCTGGCAGCCACTGAGGGAGCAAAGCAGGTCACACACACAGGGATGTCACAGACAGGGGGAAATGCTTGGGGGAAATCAAAGTGACTCCAGCACAAGGGAGGACTACAGAAATAATGTCTAAGAATTCAGAGAATCATCTTATCAGGCTTTAAAATCTGCAACCCCCCATTTTCCAAAAACTCAGAACTCTTTCCCTTCAGTTCCCTTGAGAAATGTTGGGTGTTTTGGCAGGTCCTTCTCATTATCTCTTCGCTATGGGAATGGCAAAACTTCCAGGGCACCAAATATTCCAAAATTTATATTTTTAAGCTACTTTTAACCTCAAATGAGGATATGAGCACCTGTATAACTGAAGGGATTCCTGAAAAACTATGGAATCATAAAATGTGCTAAATCACCTGACAAGGCCATTTATCTACAAGAACACTGACTGGCAAATCTATCCCCTAATAGATAAAAGAACACATCACTGAAGCTCAGGCTTAACTCATATACATCTCATTCTGGAATTTGACTCTGCAGATTTTACCCCTCATTTGGGTGGATTTTTAAGTGGAAAGTCATGATTTTGACAAACGAAGGAGCAACCAGGGAAACAGCACCAGCTTTGGATCAAGTGTTGACTCCACTGAGCTGGCTTGAAACAAAGTCATTAAACTGGGGAGGCTTCCAGGTCTGACCTCACAAAATTCCAGCCCCCCACTGCCCTCCAGCAATTCCAGACACAAACACAGCTCTCCCTGGAAGGGTTTCAGTAGAACCCTGTGGAAACAGCACTTTTGCCATTATTTCAGGTATTTCACAGAAGACCCCGACAGAAAGCCCAAAGCTGCTGTGATTTCCTCCACAGAACAGGAGAAGTGGGAACTGAGGGAACACACAGCAGTCCTTGGAGGAAATACCTACAAAACACAGGCCAGCGAAGAGCAGGAGGGGCAGGGCAGAGAGGATGAGGAGCCAGCGCCAGCCGAGCGTGGGCATCACCAGCACTGCCAGGAGCACCTCAAACACGGTCCCGAGGGCCCAGAACACCTGGGGAAGGGCAAACAAACACCCACACGTGAGGACAGCAGTGTTCCAAAGGTCCCCCTCCTTGCAGCATTCCAGGGTGTGCCCTCCAGGGATGGCTGGAGGGAGAAATGCCAGAGACATTCCAGGTCTGCACCCTGTGGGAATTGAGCCCAGGCTCTCTAGGGGGGTTTGTTTAAATGTTCATTTCCCAGCCTTCCAGTGCCTAAGGGGGCTCCAGGAGAGCTGAGAGGGACTGGCGACAAGGGATGGAGGGACAGGTGAAAAGGGAATGGCTTCCCAGTGCCAGAGGGCAGGGAGAGATGGGATACTGGGGAGAAATTCCTCCCTGTGAGGGTGGGCAGGCCCTGGCACAGCGTGCCCAGAGAAGCTGGGGCTGCTCCTGGATCCCTGGGAGTGTCCCAGGCCAGGTCAGACAGGGCTTGGAGCAACCTGGGCTGGTGGAAGGTGTCCCTGCCCATGGCTGGGGGTGGCACTGGATGAGCTTTAAGGTTCCTCCCACCCCAAACCATTCCATGATCCTCTGAAAGCCCAGCACGGACTTTCCCAGACACCCCTGTGTAACTGCACGTGGCTTCTCAGAAGGAACAGACTCACAAGAAGATGTTTCTTACAGAAAATGACCATTAATGTCCCTGTGCCTCAGAATTATTCCCAGCTCCCCCAGAAGATTGACAATATTTCTTTTCCTTACCAAATCCAAGCTACCAGGCCACACTTTGTCCATGGATGAAAGATGGGATCAATGCCTTGCTATCAAACAACAGTGCTGGGATCCCCCTGCATGTCCTGCCCATGCAGGATTATTCTCCTTCACATCAGGAATCCCCTTTGCTCTTGTCTAACACTCAGAATTTGTTCCTAACCCTGGGCTCCAGCCAAAATGTGGCAGAACAGGTGACCCAGAAAGGAGTAATTCATGTCCTGAACTCTATTTACAAAAGATTATTTAACTGACTGTAGGATTAGCCAGAAGGTGTCTTAGGAGACTGATTTTGCAGTTCTGGCCCTGACCCTCCAGCACCCATTCAAGGGCTGTGAATTCTGCCTTAAAATATTCACAGGGTAAAATTCTGCTCCCTTGACTTTGACACATTTGGATGAAGACTTGGAGCTGAATTTAGCCCTGGATTTATGGAACAGTCATTCCTCCAAATCCATTACTGGATTGCAGATGAATTACACTAAGGAATGACACCCAGTGCCCCCCTGTGCTCACAGCACTCCCTCTGCAGCCCTGGGGGAAGTTAATCAGAAAAAAAGGCAAATTCAACACAAAGAGTGGAGAGTGACAGGGAAGCTTCCTGTGCTTTTGGACCTGAGCTGGTACCAGACAACTCAGCTCCACACCAGTGTGGCCAGACAAGGCCTGACTGCAGCTCTGGGGGGGTCCAGGCAGGAGGATGGAGTGGATGTAACCAACAGCAGCATTTGGCCCTCCCAGGGTCAGCACACACTGCTCACCTCTATTAATAAAATGCACTTTGCTCTGGCTTTCATTGGAAGGAACTCAGCATATAAAGTCACCCTGCAGAGAGGAACAGAGAGAAAATGTCACGTTAGCACGGGGAGGAAAATGCCCTGTCAGCACAAACACAGAGGTGCAAACATCCCCTCTCTGCCTTTCAATTAAACTGCCAGACCCAGGCTTCAGTTTGACAGGAGCCTTTCATAAAAAAGGAATAGAAAAGAGGAACTTGGGCTTGTGAATATTTACTTACGACTGAGGGACTCCTCCAATGCCAAAGCCCACGAGGCCCCTGAGCACCAGGATCCAGCTGTACACGGGGGCAAACCCACTGAGGATGCCGTAGTAGAGGGTCCACAACACGCTGATCTTCAGGCCCTGTGTTGAACAGGAGTTATAAACATGAGTTCCTGCTGGAGCACAGACTACCCAGGGACAACACAGAGCTTCAAACCCCCTTCAGTCCATGGCAGGCCAGCTTTGCTTAGCTCTGCTTCGTGCCCGTGGACTGTGACACTTGTGAATGTGGAATCCCAGAATGGTTTGGGTTGGAGGGACCTGAAAGCCCATCCAAGCCCACCCCCTGCCATGGGCAGGGACACCTTCCTCTAGCCCAGGTTGCTCAGGGCTCCTGCAGCCTGGCCTTGGACACTTCCAGGGGTGGAGCAGCCTCTGGACACCTCTGCCAGGCCATCATGCCCCAAAACCCCCACACTGCAGGAATGGTGGGATGTGTTCCAGGAGGAGCTGCACACTTACTGTTTTTCTCCCATACTGGTCTGAAATGTTTCCCCAGAGGGTGGAGCTGGACATCATTCCCACAAACACCACCTGTGAAACACCAGGGAACATTTTTCTCATTAATGACAAGTGCAAACTTCAGTGTGACAGCAAAAAGAATAAAATTTCCAGGGAAAGCAGCAAATTTCAGCCTTAACAACAGAGAGACACGTCCAGGGGGCCACAGGATGGTTTGGGTTGGAAGGGGCCTCAGAGATCACCCAGTTCTCTCTGGGCTGGAGAGGGGAAGCAACAGGGCACCTCTCCAGTGAGCTTTGCATCAAAGAGTCCCTCCAGTGACAAACCAGTCTGGCACTGGACTGGGCATTCTGGTATTACACTCATTCTGGTGTCCAGCCCTGGAGGACACGGAGCTTTCCAGTGAAAATATTCATGGATAAAGGTTGTTGGTTGAGATCTGCAGGACAGAGCTGTTACAGGAGCTCAGAGCTCTCCTCCAGCCTCCTACTGCCATCCTTAGGAGGTCTCAGATTTAAAGACAATTAGATAGAACTAGATAAAATTAAATTAGATCTTAAAAAAGTCTGAATTGCCAAAGAAAATACAACTCCTGTATTTTCCTGGAAATGACATCAAACTCTGAGCCTGAAACTTCTGTAGTTCTCCCTGAATGTCGTGGCTTCAGTTTTTAAAAACCCCTCTATAATCCTCCAAGCCAAAGGCAATCTGCAGAGGCCGTGGAGAGGTTTAGCTTGGGGCCACAAAGCCAAATGCCAGGATAAGGAGGGGAGGAAAAGCCTCGGGGCCCACAGGAGCTGGGGTGTGTCCCTACCGAGGTGAGCAGTGCCACCTGCCAGCTGGGCAGTCGCCACTCGCAGTGGAGCTGGGGAGCCAGGATACTCAAAATCATCATTTCCATGGCATCTGCCATCTGCAGGGGGAGAAGAGACCACAGTGAATCACTGCCTGGCAGTTCCACGGACAGGGGAGTCCCCAACACACCCTGCTGGAACTTCTGTCCCAGCCCGTGGTGACACAAAGACCGCAGCACGTCCCCTGTTCCACTCAGTTCTGACTGGTGTGCTCAGACTGGCACAGGGGATTCAAAGAGCCAAATCCACAGTTACTGAGGGGATTTGGAGGAGTCACTTCCACAATGAAGGGTCCAGGGATGAGCTTTCAGCTCCTTCCCACATGGATTCAGTCAGAACTGTTCTATACCTTATGACTTCTCCCCTCTCAACTCTTTACCTGGATTTGTATCAAATATGTTGGGAGATCATCTGTGGACCAAATCCCATAGCTGATTGAGGATCTAAACCTTGGCAGATTCCAACAATACGCATGGATTTAAAACAGCATTGGAAGTGGAGGACCAAAACAATTTGTAAGAACTTCAGGGACAGAGAAGTCCATCAGTTTTCCATGACCCCCAAAGAACAAGTCTGACTCCTGCTATTTTAGAACTCCACATAAAATCCCTTCTGTGCTGTACATTTATCTGTTTGGAGACACTCTGTCTCCATCACTTGAAATCCCTGAGGTTCTCTGGTGAGCATGCACTGGCTGCTGATCCCAAATACTTGCCCAAGCCAATCCAGTGATGACAGAGAGCTTCCACTGGAACTTCCCAAACCCAATGGCTTCCACCGCATCTTCCACCATGAAAGTATCTGGAAAGAAAACAATTCCAGTGCAGGAGTGGATTCCTTCCCTTGACAGAGCCATCCCTTGGGAGAGCATTTGCTGTGAGTACAGCTCCTAATTAGCCAGGTAATTTGCTGGCATCTCAAATATATAACTCAGCTACTCAGTTTTTAGACAGTTCCTACCCTGGAAAATCTGTGTGTCCTTCAGGAACGGTGCTAAATTCAAACTAACTAATTATTCCTAGAAAGTTTCAGTGACACAGAGGTAAATCAATGTGGCACCAACAGACCCAGCCCATGTTCACTCCTGGGAGTGACCCCTCCAGCCCGAGCTGCAGCTTCTCCTGGTGAGAAACAGGAGCTGTGCAACAGCCCCCAGCAACACTGGGAGCTGCAGGGGATGTCTCACTGCAGGGACAGTCAACCTGGAATTATTTAAATCAGACTTTGTCCAAGACACACATATCCTTAAACCTCCTTCTGTTCAGAATGCTGAGGGTTGTTTCCCACACAGTGCCACGACCACATTACTTTGTTCCAGCTGAAGATGCTGAGGTATCTCCAATTCCTTTGCTCAAGTGCAAAATGAACTGCACAAGAAAAGCACATTTTGGTAGCTGAGTCGTTCAAGCCTCACAGTTGTAACATTTCCAGCAGTTTAAAAGGGACATTCCCCACAGAACAGCTTTGTCTGGCTCAGGGCTGCCCATCCTCACACAGGACAGCCCAAACCCACAATCCAAGGGGAAACCAAGCAAAATCCAAGGGATAAAACAGAGATGTTCACAAGTGAAATTAATAACATCCTACCATATTTGCACCTGCCTTGCGTAAGAAACAGCCAATATTTCTCATCTCTCCCAGACAGTGCTGCCCCCAGGCAGGGGCAGAGGCTGGGATGTCCATTCCTCCTGTCCCTCTTGTCCTCTGGGATAGGAGGAGATGGGAACACTGCAGATTCAGCTCAGCCCTGAAGGAGAGCCAGGTGTAGCTGCTCCAGCAAACCTGGCAATGTTTTGGGAGCAGGGATCAGTTCTAAGGGGAACTGAAACAGGTGCTGACAGCTGGATCCAAACTCCTTCAAAGGGTCTGGTGCAAGGGGTTACAAAACCAAACAGCTGGAGCATCTCAAATGAACCAGGATTTCCAGGTGTAACATAATTTCCCTGTGTCATTATTCCCTGCTTTTCTCTGGGGATCTTTAACTTCCCAAAACCCACGTACCCACCCTGGTTATTTGGAGAGGCCACACCTTTCTCCTGGCAGCAAAACAAGGGACCTACTCACCATCGGTGGGGTTGGCAAATTCCTTTGGCACTGCAGCTCCATCCTCCAGCTCCACGGGCTCTAACTCTGTCCTGACCCCCTCAATGTGCACCTCGTGCTCCCCTGAAATGCCATCCTCGTCCGACCTGGCGCTCTCGCCGGTGCGGCGGAACTTCACCACCCTGAAACACAGGCCAGGGATTAGCACCCCAGGGGCTCTCCACAGCTGGGCTTGGCTACTCTGGAGCCATCTGGCTCAGAGAACATCCAGGATTCATCCCCTCTCTCCATTCCACAGCCACAGGGAAGGCTGGATGGTTTTTCCTGGCTTTGGAAAACCGGCAGGGCACGTTCCCCTGGGACACAATCACTGCTCCTGTACAAGGACAGGATTAGGGTGTTACCTGTAGAGCTATAAAACCATCCAGGTCTTAAAAATACAATCAAATGATAACTATTTAATGAGAACCATGTTTTGTTTGCCCAGGTTTTATTGGGAATTAGGCTCAGCCCTGAATTTCGGGGGGTTTGTCCCTGCAGGAAGAGCCCAAATTCCATTTTCCATGTTATTTTCAAAGCAAAACTCCTGAAACTTGTCAGATTTTTAACTACTATTTAGTGAAATACAGTTCATGGGATAACCAGAGATTTGACTGGTTTTTCCATCTTGATGAGGATTCTGGGACTCTCATTGTTTTCATCTTGTCTTAAATTGAATGATTTACTATTACATAATAATTAAACATCTACATTTTGGGAAACCATTTGATTTCCAATATTTGGTTCGTCTGTGCATTTTTGGACCCTTTGAGGTCTGCCAGGCTATAAAAGTGAAGTACAAGACATTTCTTCCACAGTGAACTGTGTTTTTGGAAAGAGATTCAAATACCAGGGAATCCCTGACTGGTTTGGGGTGGAGGGACCTGGGCAGGGACACCTTCCACCAGCCCAGGTTGCTCCAAGCCCCATCCAACCTGGCCCTGAGCATTCCAGGGATGGAAGGCAGGCTGTGCAGGTCCCTCTGGATCCATCCCTTCCCTGCAGGATGGGACTCCCCCACAGAGCTTGGTGTCACCTTGCTGAGGGTGCCCCTGATCCAGCTGGAGTTCCTTCAGTTTTGGAGGAGATGGATCCCCACAAAGGCTCTGGGAATCACAAATCGGAGCACTGAACAACCCACCCCATTCCTCAGCAGATCAAACCCTGTGTTTATCACTCAGGAATACATGCAACAAATGGGCACAGATGAAGGGAAAAAAAACCCGGGATATTTTCTGGTCCAGACTTGCAAAACCCTTCCCAGCTGGGGCATCTCAGGGAGCTGCTGCATTTATTGGCAAGATCTCCCAGCAGCAAAACACCTGATCACACCTGCACTGGGAGCACTTTGGAGAACGTTCCCGGGTTTTATTTAAAAAAAAATGGGAAAACCAGCCCAACAAAATCGTCCCTGACTCATTTTCCTGACAAGCTCAAGGCATCCCAGCTCAGGATCTGCAAATAACGGGAGTTCATGGCCATTTCCCAACTTATCAGGAGTGTTATGGGACACTTTGCTCTGTCATTGACACGAGCTCATGAATATTTAACACAAACTTCAAACATTCATTCCCCGTCGTGCAGAGCCACGGATTTATAAATAGGAATATATTGCAAAGCACCTGAGAACGGGAGGAATGGGGCTGGTTTGGAAGGAAACCCGTGGCCCTGAGGGAAAGGGAAGGGACCGCGGGGTTAAAGGCACCAACGATTTTACCACTTCTCTTTTTTTTGTGCCCAGATCCATCGACCACATCCCAAAGGCTGAGCGCTCCCGGCAAACACCAGCCTTTTCCCTGTGCCCCTCCGAACCCCCGGGAATGTCGCTGGCCCCCCAAAAAACCCCTTAACAGGGCAGGTTGGGCTCCGCAGTCGCTCCCGGCGGGAGGAGGAGGAGGATGGGGAGGAAGAGCATCCTCGGCACCGCGTTATTTACAGATAACCCCCCCGCAAAGGCGATTCCCACCGTCCCTCTCCCCAAATCCCGCACGGTTTTCTCCCACCCCTCACCATCTTTACCCCCATGCAAAGGGAAAAAAACCCCAACCAAACCCCAACCGGGTGAATTTATGTAACGAGCGGCTCCTGCATCCCTGGGGATGCTGAGCCCGGGCAGCCACAGCGGGAAAATGGCCTGTTCCCCGCGGCCTAAGGTTCTTCCCGGCAGGATTCCCGCAAAGCCGGCGGGATTCCCGGTGTCCCCGCGGGCGGAGGGGCAGGACCGACCCCCCCGGCTACTCACGGGAGCTGCCGGAGCTGGAACAAATCCTCCTCCATGGCCGGGCGGGGCGGCTGCGCTCATCGCTCCCGCATGGCGGGATCGGGATCGGGATGCGGGAGCGGCGGGAGATGCGGGAGAGGCGGGATGGGCTGGACAGCTCCGACTGGAGCGGCCGGGCCGCGCAGCCGCTCGCTGGGCTCGGCTCGGCTCGGCTCAGCCGGGCTCATTTCGGCTCGGCTCAGCCGGGCACAGCTGGGCTGGGTTGGGCTCGGTTTGGTTCAGCCGGGCACAGCTGGGCTTGGTTTGGCTCAGTCAGGCATAGCTGGAATCAGTTTGGCTGTTTGGCTTAGCCAGGCACAGCTGGGCTCGGTTTGGCTTGGCTTGGCTCAGACCAGGCATAGCCGGGCTCAGTCAGGCAAAGCTGGGCTCAGTCAGGCACAGGTGGGCTCAGTTTGGCTCAGTCAGGCACAGCTGGCCTGGGCTGTGCTGGGCTCAGTTTGGCACAGCACAGTTTGGCACCATTTGGTTCAGTTGGACTGGGCTTGGCTCAGCTGGGGTTATTTCAGCTCAGCTCAGCATGCCTGGCTGGTTTGTCACGGCTGAGCTCAGTGCAGCTTGGTTTGGCTCAGCCGGGCTCAAACAAGGCTTGGCTTGGCACAGCTGGGCTCAGCTCAGCTCGGTGTGGCTCAGCTGGACTGGACCGTGCTGGGCTCAGCTCAGCTGGGCTGGATTTAGCTCAGCCCAGATTGACACGGCTCTGCTCAGCT
>JAWWMO010000038.1:10065716-10084219 GCA_035047845.1 Dendrocincla fuliginosa | reverse complement strand
TGGGGTATTTCAGCCCTCCTGGGGGTGTTCTGATGGGCTGTGTTTCCCCCAGTTCCTGGGGTATTTCAGCCCTCCTGAGGGTGTTCTGATGGGCTGTGTTTCCCCCCAATTCTTGGGGTATTTCAGCCCTCCTGGGGGTGTTCTGATGGGCTGTGTTTCCCCCAGTTCCTGGGGTATTTCAGCCCTCCTGGGGTGTTCTGATGGGCTGTGTTTCTCCCTCCTGCCCAGGATGCCCACGAGCTGTTCCATGTCCTCACCTCTTCCCTGGAGGACGAGCGGGACCGGCAGCCCCGTGTGACCCACCTGTTTGACGTGCACTCCCTGGAGGTGACTCCTTTGGCTCCATCACAGGAGGAGTTCCTGGAATCTCCCTGCATTCCCAAGTGCCTGTTTAGAAACTCAGGGTGTTTTTATTATGGGCACAAAGCTGCTCTTTGATAGAAATTAATCCATTGTCAGGCAGTTTAATTTAAAGAGTGAAAATGTATTTGCATTTATTTCTTTATGTATTTGCTGCTCCCACTTTCCTGAGGGTTTTTGCATCCCTAAATCCACTGAGTACAGGGATTTGAATGCACAGTGCAGGAGTCCATCTCAGCAGTTACTCTTGTCATGAGAAAGGTTTGAAAACTGCAAAATGGACACTTATGGAGGCAAAATTTATCTTATCCTCCAGTTTGGTGATAAACTGGATGCAGATGGAAAGTTTCTAACTCTTTTTGCCTGGAATACAGACACAATGTTTATAAAATCTCATATTTTAGTGCTCTGAGGCAAAGAATTCTGCAGATTAATTATTCATTTTACCAGCAGTGCTCTTTTTGGCAATTATGAATTTGTTTTGTACCAGGTTTTTGTGCTCCTCAGATAGAAAGAGCCACTGAAACTCCCATTGTTGTTCTAATGGCAGAAAAGCCAGTTAGGGATGAAATAGGAACATATTTAATTGTTTCTAGGGTTAATGAAATCTTTTTATCTTCCTCTGTAGCAACCAGAAACAACCCAAAAGCAAATCAGCTGCAGAACAAGAGGTAGGTTTGATCCATTCTGCAATATGAATATTCATGGTGGAATTGCATTAATTGATCTTTGCATTTGGCTGAAATACACCTCAAAACTATCAACGAGCCCCCTGAATTATTAGCAGTGGGACAGAACATGCTTTGGAGCGTGTTCCTGTGGGGCAACAGTGTGGGATTGCAGAGAAGACCATGGACACATGGAAACCAAAGGGATGGTGTGACCCTGTGTTGCAGGATCTCTGCCCCCCGTGTCGAGCCACTGGAAGTCTCAGCATCCTTTCCATGGCAGGCTCACCAGCAACATGGTCTGCAAGCACTGTGAGCACCAGGTACCACACCTGCTGGGCTTGGACACAGCCATTTATTTGTCATTCAATCACAGAATGTATATGGAGATGTGTAGAAATACATATAGTTGTGTGTAAACTTATTTTGTAGTTATATATGTTTTTATTATATATACGAAAAGGGGTGTGTTCATTGTGGTGTCAGTGAGGAGTGAGAATTTATCACTAAATACACTGAAGGAAATGAATGTGATCCACTCTGTGGGGAGAACAGAATAATAGCTGTCTTATCATGTAATTTAATTAATAATTAATCAATAATATTACCTGACAATCCACTCCCAAGGGCAGTGCATTAGGGCTTGCTGCTCATTCAACACCTGGTTTTAAGCTTGCAAAGGGAAAGGAATTTGCAGTCCAGTTATCTGGAATAAGGAGGTGGAGATAACCTGGCTAAAGACAAGAACTACAGAAAATGAATCTCATTTATAGATGAGATTTTAGGATTACATTTGTACTTCTGTAAAGCTCACAAACAAATGTAAAGGAGCAGGAAGAGGCCGAGCAGCACCCTGTGCCTTGTGTTCCCTGGTGCTGTGCTTGGGGAGTGGGGCTTTGGAGCCCATTCCCCCCAGGAATTGTGGCCAGCACAGGGCAGGGGTTCATGCTGTGAGGGTGTGCTTGGGGTTTTATTGTCCTCACTGGAATTGTGGCCCCCTGGATGTTGGAATGTTCTCTTGCAGAGCCCTGTGAGGTTCGACACCTTCGACAGCCTCTCGCTGAGCATTCCTGCTGCCGTGTGGGTACGTGTCCTCTGCTCCCCAGCCTGGCCTGCCCTTCCTGCTGCCTCTCTCAGCTGCTGCAGCCCCAGAGGGACTGAGAGCTACTTCAGGAGTTCCTTTCCCTGCCCTTTTCCAGTCCCGTGGGCTGTCACTGATGTGTTGGTGCAAATCACCAGCTGGGACAACAAGCACAGGGACACCAGCAGAGTTTGCTGTTTCCCCTGCTGGAGGGTTTGTCCTTCCTTGCATTTGATCATATCCCAAGGGCTGCTTCCCACTCTGGGAAAGGGCCCTGCAGCTCTCCCCCAGTTCACACCTTACCCCACACAGGCCTTTCCATCCAGTGGTTTCTGCTGGGAATTTCTTTTCCATTTCTTTTTGCCTTTGATCAACTTCAAATGCCCAGTTTGTAGATTTTTGGGGGGCAGAACATGCAGGATATTTTCAGATTTTAACACTTTGTTATTTCATTTCTGGTAGTGATGTGTCTTCCCAGAGAGGGAGCAACTGCTTGCACTCAAGGGAATTCTGATTCTTACCTGCAGAGTGCACTCCTGGACAGCCAGGACTGGGATTTGGGCACATCTTGTGCTATTTATCCCATCCTTGCAGATGATGCCCTTCACCCTTGGCAGTGCAGGGTACAGGGAGGGCCAGAAGGAAGCCTAAGCCCTATTAAAGGCTGTGTTCCTCCTGTGCAGAGGCTCAGAGAGCATTAAGTGGCCCCTGAAGTGCTGGAACTACAGAAAAATAGTGACAGGAAGGAATCTGTGATTTAAAACCCGACTGGGGGAGTCCCAGCTGTTCTTCCCCACAGCCTGCATGTTCCTTGTTAATCCTAAGGGAGGATCCCCACATGACATTACCAGTCTTCTACACCCAAAGCCACTTAGGCAGTTCTTTCAAGAAATAACTGTGCAATTCTGTAGTTTCTCTGGAAGAAATGACTAAAAATCCTTCTCCCAAATCCCTGAAATTGCTGCAAGTAACTGTGGCTTTTCCTGGCTCTCAGGGCCGGCCCATGACCCTGGACCACTGTCTCCACCACTTCATCTCCTCCGAGTCTGTGAAGGATGTTGTGTGTGACAACTGCACCAAAGTAGGTCATTTGAGTTTCTGCAACCTCTGAGCTCAGTTTTAACTCTGCTGGCAGAATTCTGGCCTCAGTTCTCTGCTCCTTTTCCTTCCTGACTTGAGGAGAGTCTCTGCCCTGCCTGGGGTTTCAATTATTTAACATGGGGTTCTTATCTCCCACGATATGTTGAGGCTTTAGTTACTATTACTACTACAAAACTTACAAATATTTTATTCTGGAGTTTCCAGGTGCTATTTAGATAATATTTGGAATAACTTTTGTGTTCTGGGGTTGTTTGAAAACCAGCAGAAAACACATGAAAGTACAGATCAACCTGGAGATGGGGTTTGCTCTGGAAGTGTTTCTGCTTGATTTTGGTTTGGAATTCTGATCCTTTAGGATAAGCCAGGAATTCTGAAGGGGTTGCTAATTAATGCACTGAGCACAGTTCTAGACAGACAATTTGCAGACCTGCACTGGGGTGTGGAATTGGACACAGCAGTAACCAAATGGCTTTGTTTTGTTTCCCCTCTGATTTCAGATCCAGGCAGAAGGAATTCTGAATGGACAGAGCATAGAACACCAGAGAACAACATTTGTCAAGCAGTTGAAGTTAGGAAAGGTGAGGCAAGTTAACCCTCCAAACCTCTTTCTAAATCCTATTATACAATAACTTCTTTCTTTCAGCTGTTGCTTTGTGGCCACTTCTTGCTATTAGACCAATGTAAGGTTTTACCTTTAAAAGTGAACTCAGATGGCAAATATTTGTGAGGTATTGAGGCCTCAGTTCAGCAAAACATCAAACTAAAGCTTAAAGAATATGAATATTCTACTGTTACTCAGCAAAACACTTGAATGTGAGTTTGGCTGGGTCTTGTCTTGCATTAATTCTTGCTTCCTCTGGTGAGCACATTGATTTATATCTACAGTGTTTGTAGCATTGTTAGTAATTGCATGTTTTTAACAAATCAAAATGTTCAAATGCAGGGGATTTAACCAAGTGACTGGTGATAAACATCAGGTGTAATTTATGTGAGAACACTTGTCATTTCTGCTCTGCAATCCTGTCCTGCAGAGGGCACTGGGGCACTGTGTGTGATTAAGGTGCCATTAATAACAATCATGTCTTTTTGCTAGGGGTCAGCCCTGGCTGGGTTTGAATTTCATCTGTCCATAACTCCCTGACCTTTTCCCCCTGGTTCTCTCCATTAATTACTGAGGATTAGCAGGGCCCAGGGATCTCACCAGGGGCTTACTGCCATGCCTTGGGGACACTGTTGCCTCTGAGCCCACCCAGGGACACGGGAACAGCTCAGGGATGCATTTCCTTATCCCCTGGCCTTCCCCCCTGTTTGGTTCCATTTCAAACGTGTTCTGACCCTCCTTTCCTGTGGGCTGTTCCTGAAGCTGCCCCAGTGTCTGTGCATCCACCTGCAAAGGCTGAGCTGGTCCAACCAAGGCACTCCCCTGAAGCGACACGAGCACGTCCAGTTCAGCGAGTTCCTGGTCATGGACATCTACAAATACCGAGTTCCTGTGCACAAACCCAGCCACAGAAACCCCGAGGAGACCCCTGGGGCAAAGGATGGCACAGCAGTGAAACCTCCAGGTGCTTTGCAAACGAAACATATCAGATATTTCTTCATTTCACTGGTAAAACATTCTGATGTGCAGAATGAACCCAAGAGCAGCATCTTTGTGTGGATCTGTGCAAAGAGGGCAGGGAGAAATCCCTTCCCAGCTTCTATTCCAAATGTACAGTTCAGTTTTGATCATTTAATTTGATCCTACTAAAGAAAAAGCCACTTAGAAAAGATAGCACAGAACTCAACATGTTTTATGTCCAGAGGATGAAGGAATGTTGAAGTTGGGAATGTTGAATTCTTGTTAGTGATCCTTTCTAAGGCTTTGAGAGAAGCAGAGAAGGAGTGCTGGGAATGGTGGATTCTTGAAAACCAGTTGGAAAATCCATCTGTAGTAGGGCTGTCCTTTAGGCACCTCAGTACTCTGTCCAGCTGGGATTTTGTAAACCTGGTGATTTTGGTATTTGTCATGTGAAAACAATCACTGCTGTGCTTGGGTATTGCAGTCCTCTGGGTCTGGGAGGAGTGGGATGTGTAAGGAATTAAAATAAACCAACTGCAGTAAAATGAGTGCTGATATTAGCAATAGAACAGTAGCATTTAAGTTAAATCACTGAATTTCTCCTTCCTCTGGCAGAAGCAGAACAACCCCCTGGTACCAGACCACTCTTCATGAATGGTGCCTCCTCCTCCTCCTCCTCCTCATTTTTAATGTCTCCAGGAACTTTCTCACTCGCTGCATTCCCTGAGTGCAGGTAAGTCAGGGATTTGTACCCTGTCTCTTCATTTCTGCCCTTCAAATTGTCTTCCTTTAGTCTGTGTTTGTCGTGAGGCTGCACAGGCACAGAATGTAAGAGCAGCCCCAGCTCCTGGGCTTGTCTCTGGGCTGATTTTTAGTGGTTCTTCTAGAAAAGACAGAAGAGCCTCTCAAAATTCCCTGGTGCATGGTGCAGTATGTCAAGTATTACATTTAGGGAGCCTGATTCCAGCTGCACCTGCCAGGATTCTGCTTGGTAACTCAGCCTTAGGCCCTCCTGAGAACCCTTTTTCACAGGACCCCAGCAGAGTTTGGGTTGGGAGGGACCTTGGAGCTCAGTTAGCCCCAGCCTTGCCTTGGGCAGGGACACCTCCCACTAGGCCAGGTTTCTCCAAGCCCAGTCCAAGCACTGCAGGGGTGGGGCAGGCACAGTTTGTGCTGCAGTCCCAGCTGTGGAGCCACCTCTGTGCCCCGGGGTGGGGGTGTCCCCTCTGTGGGGGTGTCTCTGGGGATGTCCCCTTGTCCCTGGGGTGGGGGTATCACCTGTGGTGGCGATGTCCCCTTGGTGGAAGTGTCCATGGGGATGTCCCCTCTGGTGGTGCTGTCTGTGGGGATGTGCCCTCAACAGGGATGTCCCCTCTGGTGGTGGTGTCCCCTCCATGGGGATGTCCCCTCTGGTGGTGGTGTCCCCTCCATGGGGATGTCCCCTTGGTGGTGGTGTCCCCTCCCCTGGGTCTGTCCCCTCCCCCGGGTCTGTCCCCTCCCCCGGGTCTGTCCCCTCCCCCGGGTCTGTCCCCTCCCCTGGGTCTGTCCCCCTCCCTGTGTGCCCCGCTCTGACGCCGTGCCCCCGCAGGGCCCCGCTGTACCTGTACCGGCTGATGGCAGTGGTGGTGCACCACGGGGACATGCACTCGGGCCACTTCGTCACCTACCGGCGCTCGCCGGGCCCGCGGGCGGCGCTGCCGGGGCCGGCGCAGTGGCTGTGGGTGTCGGACGACTCTGTGCGCAGGGCCAGCCTGCAGGAGGTGCTGGCGGCCAGCGCCTACCTGCTGTTCTACGAGCGCGTCCGCAGCCCCGGCAGGGCCGAGGAGTGAGGGCAGGGCCGGGCACAGCCCCGGGGGCCCCCCCTGTGCCCGGCTGTGCAGCGCCGAGCGTGTGTCGTGTCAGTGGTTGTGTGGCCACCTCCGAGCCGTGCCCCAGGTGCCCCCAGGCTGTGTCCTGTCCCGTGTCCCAGCGTGGCAGTTTTCCAAGGGAGATGCTCCGTCCTCTCACGGCAGGTGATTCCCAAGGAGGAGCCCCGGCAGGGCTCGTGGGAAGCTGCTGTTGGCAAAGGCAAGGATTGAAGAAACAAAGTGCCTTGAGCTTCCTTGAACAGCTGCATTGCCACTCTCTGAGCCCACTGCGTGCCCACCGTGTCCTGGGAATGCCCCACCAGCGTGGGGTGAACTGGTGGAATCAGATTTGTCTTGATATCCCAGCTATTGATCAGGTCAGGCATCTCCACAAATAGCCACGACCCCAAAATTTCCCCGTTCACCTCATTTTCCTCACTACTTTAGTTATTTATACGTCATAGAAGTCCTGCTGCTGATTCAAAGTGCAGTCTCCTTTTTCCAGAAGATAATTTTTCCCTCTGCTAAGAGCTGAAACCTTAATTTATTGCTCCCTCCCTTTGGAATATAGGTGGAATCAGCACACAGAAGTGGTTGCTAGTGATCAGTATTGTCCTGTCCTTCAGCACTGTTGAATACAGTTGCTTGTAGCATCGACTATGCCTTTTAATGCTGTGATTTCCAAGCTGCTGGAAGTGTTCTAGACCTGCCCTTGCCCTTTTAGTGCTGGAAACTGCCATTTCCCACCGCTGGACTGGGCCTGCACTGGGTGGGACTGGGAGCTGAGCCTTTGTCCTTGTTAAGTGGAATATAAACAACAGGATCAGCACTGGGGGACACTTACTGGTCTGGTGAGGCCAGTCTGGGAACACTGGTGTCCCTGCACCAGCCCCAAGCTGGCCTGTAAAGAGAAATAAGGGGAATTCTGCTGCTCTAGACTGATGTGCAGGAACAGTAAAATCCCAAGCAAAGCATGGAGGGAGAAGCAGCAAAAATTCTCCTTTAAAATTCCCCTGCTTTTAAATCACCAGGAATAAAGCATGTAGGTTATTTTTAGCTCTTTTCTATCCTTGTAAGCTTGAAGGAGAAAATCACTCATCAAAGCTTTTTCAGTGTGAAACAGCAACTTAAGTTTTCAAATAACAACTCTTAATAGTTTTTTAGGGCAACTTTGTACCTCATGTGTTCATATTGCTGCCCAAAAATCAGAGGTGTTTGGAGTTCCTCATGGGAGGCTCCAAACCAGCCAAAGCAGGAGTGATAATGGATGGATATGCAAAACTATTTACACAACTCATCATTCCAGAGTATGGAGCACAATTCCTGCTCCAGGTAATGCTCATAGTACATAGATATTGAGAAATCCACTGCTGTACTAGTTCCTGGGAGGTCTCCCTGGCTGTGCTAGGCTAGAGTAGCTTGGTTTTAACCTGTTTTAAGCTATAGAAAAACAACAGGAAAACAAACAAAAATAACCTTGAAGGATGCAAAATGCCAAAAAAATGCCCTGGCCATCGAAGTGAGAGCTAAGAGAGCTGGAGAAGGAGCCAGCCCTCCGTACTGGGAGCACTGGGGGGCAGCAGGAGCTCTGAGCTGTGCTGGGGATCATCTAAACCACCACACAAAGCCTCTCCCTCCAGCAGATCGACCAGTGTACCTCAGAACTCCCACCATTCCCACTGCCAGCAGTGCCATCCTGCAGTATCCATTCTCAGCTCTCTGCCCAGAGGTTTCTCTGGATTTTGGAGCCCAGCTGAGAGCAGGGCCATGCTGGAGGTGGGGCAGAGGACACGCACACCACGGGCTGCATCTCGGATTTGTCAGGGCAGGGATGCAAAGTCACCTCTTACTGCACAGCCCGTGTCTTTTCTCTGCAAAGAGCTGCATTCCCCTGGGCTGTGGGATGACTCTCAAGCTCCCTCAAGGCCTGTCCAGGGGAGGGTTGAGCGCTCAGCATTTGTTCCAGCTTTCCCTGTGTGTGGGGAAGGAGGAGATGGAGCAAATATCAGCACCTCAGTGCTGTTCTGAGCTGTGCAAGATCCTCCCACAGCGCTCTGGGAGGTGTTTGTGAGCCAGCCCTCCCCTTGGGGGTCACTGGGATCTGTTTCCAGCCCACCCTCCCCTTGGGGGTCACTGGGATCTGTGTTTCCAGCCCACCCTCCCCTTGGGGGTCACTGGGATCTGTGTTTCCAGCCCACCTGCCCATTTTGAGATCACAGGGCTCTGTGCAGGCACAAGGCTCAGATGCTGTTACTTGTCACTCACAAGCTGCCGTGGTGGAGAAGTTGTGAATAAAATGTAAAAAATTCAGACCTCCAAGATGCCACCTCTGTGCTTGGATGATCCTTGTCTTCTTTTGTGTGTTATTTAAAGATGTATACTCTAGTCAAACCACTGCACTGCTGTTTGAAGTTGCGTTTTCACTTCAGGGTATTTTTGTAACTGTACAGTAGCAATAAAAGAATAAACTTACTACAAAAATCAGCTGTTTCTGTGTGGGAATGTCTTGAAACAAAGGCCAAGCTGTGAGCCACGTGGGTACATAAAAGAAGCAGTACTTCATGCTCTGGCTAAGAAGGATTCCAGCAAGAGCTCTTCGTGCTCCATAGAGCATCTTCTCACAGTGTCAAAGGTTGGAAGTACCAACTCCAAAACTGCCTAAACAGGCCTTAATTCCACAACCCTGAGGGACCCAGAGCCCACCACTGACTCCAGTGCCTGTAGCCTGTTACACAGGGTTTGGCTCCCATTCTCACTCAGACTGACCATTACTTCAGTCCTCAAGACCTGCTGGTGACTGGACAGCTTTTCCCATCCCAGCAGATTCCCTGGGAGTGTGGAAGGGGATGGGATCCCTGGGGATAATTATTCAGAAAACAGACACCCTCAGAGTTACAGCCCTCAGTGCTGGGCTGTCCATGGAAATGGTCCAGCCCAGTTCTTCCCCAAAAGGACCTTTTTTGCTGCCTGGCTTTGGTACAAAGGACCTGAGGAAGGAGAGACCCCTGTGCTTCCTGGAGCACAAGGAAGACCCTTGAGCAGCAGAGGAATTCAGGCAGACAGGAGTCATAGGGACTAAAACACTTGGCCAGCCACGGTGCCTTTACTGTGCTCACACCTCAGCACTCCTCCATTTCAGTCTCATTTGTACTTTATTGAAATAAAAAAACAAACAAAAAGAAAAAGCTCATTGACAGAGAACACAGGAAGGTGTTACCTGTTGAATATCAGCTTTAAATGATCACAGCTTGTGCTTTGTGGTGTTCATAAACTGCCTCGAGGCTACAGAGTATTTTGATATTTTTGCAGCACTTGGTTAGATAAAGATCAGCTGAGAACAAACTTCCCCTTGAGCAAAACAAGAGTATTAATCACCAAAAATACCTACCAGCATGGCTACAGCAGCATTTCACAGAGGGAAAACCTTGGCATGGAGATCAGTGGTCACAGGCCTTATTAGCAATCACCAAGGCCACCATCTCCTCTCTCAGTTCAGTTTGCTCATCCAGTGCCCTGGATCACCCCTGAGAGTGTCTGAAGGAGGATCCAACAGCCACAGCAGGAACCAAAGCTCCCGTTTCCAGTCACAAATCCCTGCTGGGTGAACATTTCACCTCCTGTCCCCAGCCATGACTTTCCTGAAGGTGAGGTTGACCCTGGGGGTGATGACCCTCCTCCTGGGGGGCACGCTGTGGTACCAGTACACGTTGGTGGGGTGGTGCATCATGAGGAGGCTGCCGTGGGCCAGCTCCAGCTTGACCCGCTCCATGCCCCGCTTGCCCCCCGTGCCCCGGCAGTCCCTGTGGCGCAGGATGAAGTCCCTGCAGGCCCCGAAGGACACGGAGGCGATGGGGCTGCGGGGCAGCAGCTCCCGCTCGTCGTCGCGGTGCTCCCCGATGTGGTCCAGGCCGTCCTTGTACCTGTGCACGGGACATGTTTGTTAGCTCCACCCGCCCGGTTAGGGTGTGCCAGATCCTCAGCGACCT
Source organism: Dendrocincla fuliginosa (assembly GCA_035047845.1). NCBI lineage: Eukaryota > Metazoa > Chordata > Aves > Passeriformes > Dendrocolaptidae > Dendrocincla > Dendrocincla fuliginosa. The sequence goes on along the minus strand of JAWWMO010000038.1, from coordinate 10,073,615 downwards.
GCCAGCACCTGCACGAGGTGTTTTTCCATGTCAGGAGAGGGAGCCAGCTGTACCTGTTAATGAGGACAAAGTTAAAGGTGTGCCCTGTGGCCTGGGTGATGCGCTCCCGGATGCGGTTCAGCACTGGGATCCACGGCTTGGGGTGGAACGTGACCCCTGAGTAAGTGTAGGACAGCTCGGGGTCTCCGTAGGTCACCTGCTTCCTTGGGATGTTGTGCCACGTGCCAAATAGGTGCAATTTTGTCTGGTCACCTGTTCAAACAAGAAACGAGGAGGATCAAAACCAGCTCTCTGTTATCTCTGCACAGCCCTACAATCCTCCTGGATCTGCAGCTTCTGGGAATCTCCAGGCAAGAGAAATGAGGATGCTTAAGATAAACCATAAGTTGCCATCCCTGTTCTGAGCGTTCCTGTCCCAACAAAGGTGGGCACTGCCTTGGGATCCCCCCTGAGTGAGATGAACAGGACCAAGGTGCCCATTGCATTCTGCTGTTGAACCAACGTGACAGGGCATGTTTCATTCACTGCCTCTTCCAACAGACTCCAGTTACCAGCCCAGGCTCATCCCAGTCCTCTTAAAACATGACTGAAACCGCCTGACAAACCCTCCCAACCGAGTAAATCCGACCCTGCAGGGCCACACCTGTGTTTTGGCTTCTTTGGGCCGGATTGTGCCAACACCTGGTGCCTGCAGACCCCTCTCCAGCTGTGCCAGCCGTGCCCAGGCCCTGGGACCGCTCTGGGCCTCACCCTGGGAGGGCTGGGCAGGGTGGGGGGCCCCGAGCTGGGCCCTGAAGGGCTCTGGCTGGAAGGGGCCACCGGGGCTCATCCAGGCCGCCCTCAGGTGTCCCAGAGCTCGGCCCGGGCACATCCCAGGGAAGGGGCCTGCGGAGCCCCCCGGGCCGCCCCTCACGGGCGGTTACCTTCGAAATACTGCACCTCCTCCTCCAGCTGCTGCAGGATCTGGTCGGCCTCGGCCCTGGCGAAGAGGATGCGGTAGTCGCAGCGGAGCCCCGGGCCCACGATCTGGCGCGGCGGGGCCCGGCCCGGCCCGGCCTCCTCGGGCCGCCGCCTCTGCCCGCGGGGCGCTTTGGTCACGAACGCGTCCATGGGCGGCCCCGGGGCGATCCCTGAGGGGACCGGGAGGGATCACTGAGGGGGCGATCCCTGAGGGGGCGATCCCTGAGGGGGCGATCCCTGAGGGGGCGATCCCTGAGGGGACCGGGGGGGGCGGGAGCGGCGGCCCCACACACCGCAGGCCGGGCTGGCCACGCCCACTGCCCTTATGGGCACGCCCACTTCTCTATCTGATCACGCCCACTACCCTGTGGCCACGCCCCCTGCCCGGCTGGCCACGCCCCACAGCGCATGCGCGCTCTTTTGGCGCGAAACCGCCGTCCCCCCCCCCCCCCGCGCCCATTGAGCCGCTCCCGCCGCCCCTCACTCATCTTCCCCTCGCCGTTCCCTCATCATTCACTCGCCGTTCCCTCGCTCCCCCGCAGTCATGATCGGCCAGAGGACGCTGCACTCCTTCTTCAGCCCCGCGCCGGCCAAGAAGCGCGCCCGCTCCCCAGAGCCGGCAGGAGATGCTGAGGTAGGGAGGGAGTCGGGGGCTCGGAGTGGCGGAGAGAGGGGCCTGGCGGAGGGGGGTGTGTGTGTGACTCTGTGTGTGTGACTGTGTGTGTCTGTGTGTGTGTAACTGTGTGTATGAGTGTGGTTTTGTGTGTGTGTGACTGTGTGTATGAGTGTGTTTTTGTGTGTGAGTGTGTGTATTTGTGTGTGTGACTGTGTAGGAGTGTGTATTTGGGTGTGCGACTGTGTGTAGGAGTGTGTATTTGGGTGTGCGACTGTGTGTGTGACTGTGTAGGAGTGTGTATTTGGGTGTGCGACCGTGTGTAGGAGTGTGTATTTGGGTGTGCGACCGTGTGTAGGAGTGTGTATTTGTATTTGTGTATTTGGGGGTGTGTGCGGTGTGTTTGCGGGGCCTGGCGCCCCTTTGTGCGGGGTCCCCAGGAGCAAACTGCGCTTCCAAATCCCCGCGGGGCTGCACGCCTGACTGAGCTGCCAATCAAGCGCCCGCGCTCCGCCGCCGCCCAATGGGCGCGGAGAGCCGCTCATGCGTCACGATTGCCAGGTAGAAAACCTCACCGCTCGCCGCCGGCAGCCAATGGGAAGGCTCGGGCGCTCTGCCGCTGGCCAATAGCGAGCGGGGGTTTGGGGCGGGGCGGGGCCGGTGCGCTGTTTTGCCGCGAAGGCTCCGCGTGGTGCGGGGCGGGTCCCGTCATGGCGCCGCGGCCTTCACTGCTCCCGGTGCTGCCGCTGGTCCCGCGGCTCCGGCAGCTCCCGGTGCTCCTATGGCTCCGGCAGCTCCCGGCGCTCCTATGGCTCCGGCAGCTCCCGGCGCTCCTATGGCTCCGGCAGCTCCCGGCGCTCCTATGGCTCCGGCAGCTCCCGGCGCTCCTACGGCTCCGGCAGGGCCCGCGGTTCCGGCGGTTCCCGGTGCTCCAGCGGCTCCCGCTGGTCCCGCGGCCGCTCCGCTCCCTCCCCACGTTCATCCCCCCCGCCCGCCACTTCCAGGACAGCGCCGCCAAGAAGGCGAAGGACGCGGGATCCCCGGCGGGCGCGGCGTCGCCGCTGAGCGAGGAGCAGCGGGAGCGCATCCGCAAGAACAAGGAGGCGGCGCGGCAGCTGCTGGCGCAGCGGAATGTGCCGCCCGGCTTCGGGGACAGCTGGCGGCGGCAACTCGCGGGGGAGTTCTCCAAGCCCTACTTCGTGAAGGTGAGCCCGGCAGCGACCCACCCCGGTCCCCGCGGAGCCCCCCGGCCCCGCTGAGCCCCCTGTCCCCCGCAGCTCATGGCGTTCGTGGCCGAGGAGAGGAAGCGCTACACGGTGTACCCGCCCCCCGAGCAGGTCTTCACCTGGACGCAGATGTGCGACATCTGGGATGTGAGTGGGGCCGCAGGGGCTGGGGAGGGCTGTGGGGCTGTCTCGGCTGCTCCGGGGTGTTTCAAACCGTGGCAGTACAGGCTGGGTGCACAGACACCTTAGCTCGGTGTTTTAGCCCTTAAACTTGAGCCCCACGGGATGGGGATGTTGTTGTTTGCCTCACCTAACTCATAAATCCTGCCTTCTCTTTCATCTCTGGTACAAAAACATGGTTTTGTTGTTTTATTACCCTCACAGGCCACAGAATTTCCTGTAAAAACATAGTTGGACTTTGACTGTTTTTCTAGTCCTAGAAGCTTTAGCTAAGCCATAGTTTGGGGATCTTGTGCATCTGTTGTTCTTCTAATTGATCTGTAATGAACTATAATTAAAATTAAAAAAGGACAATAAGGTAATGTCACTTATAAACTGTCAAAAATATGCCACAGCAAGAGTGGCATAAAGTTAAATAGGCTGAAACCTATTTGGAAAATACCTCAACAGGGTGTTTTATTGTGGCTCTGGAAATGTTGGTCTTCTGCACTCAAAGCACATTAATTACATTCAAAGCTCTGGTGTTGTAAATCCATAGTCTTAGGTAAGGTCTGTGCTCTTTAAGTTGTTCATAATGAGATGTCTGGGATTTTACTTCAGTTCCTGGGGTGGTTGCTTTTGGTTTGGGCCTTTTTTATGTCCCTTGTGGGCTAAAGCTCATTTATAAGCCTTTTTTCCCACTCTTTTGGGAATAATGCTGATTCCAATTCAGTGCTAACCAAGGTCTGCTTCCAGGTGAAGGTTGTCATTTTGGGACAGGATCCATACCATGGCCCCAGCCAAGCTCACGGGCTCTGTTTCAGTGTCCAGAAACCTGTTCCACCTCCCCCCAGGTAGGACACTTGGCAAAATCCCTGTTGGTCACAAATTATTTGCAGTTCTGTGCTGCTGAGGGCTGGGAGCCAGAAAACTGATGTGAGGAGTTTTGCAGCTGCTTAAATTTGAGTGTGCATTGCCTGGAGAAAACATCATGGCAAAACATGGGTAATTCTGTATAATTTGGTGATATTCTGGATGTAAATTTGCATTTCCAGCTGTGCTGAGACCTCATCAAGCTCCCAGCCAGGCACACACAGGGAATCCTCACTGCTCTGCCTCTACCAATGACTTTATTTTCTTAAATAATAAGATTAAAATCAACACATTCTTGCCTAGTGTAAGAGCAGTATGTGATGCTGCTTGCTTTTGTCTTTAAATATTCATATTAAAAAAAACCTTCTGGTGTTTCTTCTTTGCAGTTTGGAAAATATTTACAGAGAGCTCTCTACAGACATTGAGGGCTTCACTCATCCTGGCCACGGGGATCTGACAGGCTGGGCCAAGCAAGGTGAGCTCAGGGACACTCAGGGATTTGCTCACTGTGGAGCAGGAAAAGTCTTACCTGGAAAACAGACCTGTGGTTGGAAATAAGCCATTTGTAGAGGAGAAAATCAATCCTGAGTGCCTGTTGTTTGGCAGGTTGTATAGAATGAAAGTTGAATTTGTTTCTGAAGGAAAACGGGAAAAAGCAGTTAGAATTATAGAATTCTGGAGTGGTTTGGGTTGGAAGGGACCTCCAAGGTCCCTCATCCTGCTCCACTCCCTGCCAGGGGCAGGGACACCTTCCACTAGCCCAGGTTGCTCCAGGCCCCATCCAACCTGGCCTTAGACATTTCCAGAGATCCAGGGGCAGCCACAGCTTCTCTGGGCACCCTGTGCCAGACCCCTCTTCCACCTCTGGTCTGTCCAGGCCCCTCTGGACCCATCCCTTCCCTCCAGGATGTGACCCCACCACCCAGCTCAGTGTCATCAGCACCTTGCTGAGGGTGCCCTCGATCCAGCCTGGCCCTGAACACTTCCAAGATGGATTCACACCGGATTTCCTGTCTCTGCTCTGTGTTTCAGGGGTGCTCCTGCTCAACGCCGTGCTCACCGTGCGGGCTCACCAGGCCACGTCCCACAGGGAGCAGGGCTGGGAGCAGTTCACGGACGTCGTGGTGTCCTGGCTCAACAAGCACCTGAGCGGGGTGGTGTTCATGCTGTGGGGAGCCTACGCCCAGAGGAAGGGCAGCTCCATCGACAGGGTACAGCCCTCCCCTCTCCCTGCTCTTCCCCTGGTTTGGTGGACACTAGAGGGCACCTCCCTTACAGGATTGGGAATTTTCCCTGCCTGAACTCTGAGTTGAGTGGCCCTTCTGCTCCAGCTTAGCCTTTGCCAGGATTGAGTAAGAAAAGTGGAGCAAGTGTAACCTCCTGTTGACAGCAAAGTGTCCCACTGAGGGCAGAGCTGTTTTTCCGAGGAAAAGGCTCATGAATCAGTGTAAAATTTGCTGTTGGGAAATGGCTGGGGCATTGCTGCTTTGCACAGTCCCTCTCTGCTCAGTGGGACAGAAGTCTCAGGTCTCGTGGCCCATTCTTTGGGTCTCAGGCTGGTGTTGGAGGGGGTGTAGAGAGAAAACCACACCTGCCTGGGGTGGGAGGAGGGGTGGAGGGGAAATCACATCTGCTTGGGGCAGGAAATCCCATCTGCCTGGGGCGGGAGCAGCCACAAAGCATGCAAATCTAACAGTTTCCTCTCACATCTGTAGAAGCGCCACCACGTCCTGCAGACGGTTCATCCCTCGCCCCTCTCTGCCAACAGGGGGTTTTTCGGCTGCCAGCACTTCTCCAAGACTAATGAGCTCCTCAAGAAATCTGGGAAGAAGCCCATTGACTGGAAAGCACTCTGAGCCCCTGCTGGGTGCCAGGGTTGGGAGCAGCCCCTGTGTCAGGGGTTGGCTCCTTCCTGACAAACTTCTGCTGACCTGAGAATTGTTCTTTGGATGTTGATCAAGGAACAAACGCCCAAACTTTGGTTTTATATGCATTTTAAAATGTTTATTTTTCAAGAGCATTTTGGAGTCTTCAATGGACATCTCTGCTGTTGGAGCAGATCTTAGCTTAATTTGAAGCAAAAAAACGCTAAACAGCAGAGTTCTGTATTAATTTGTGTTTGCTGTAAGGGGAATATATATTCAGTCTCAGGTGAAGGGTTGTCAGTTCTTACAGGTGAAGCTACTCAACTTTTGTACATGCCCTGCTGCCTCCTCCTACTTTGTCTCTTCCCAGGCAAATCCAGGTTTCCTGTTTGGGGGTTTGGAGCTGATGCTCTGTGAGGAAAAGGAAGATGCTTTTGGTTTTAGCTTTTTGCTACAGATTTATTGTGAAAATGGCCTCTCAGGGCTGTAAAGACAATACACTGTTAAGAGTGTTACTTGGTGTATCCATGCTCTTGAGGTTTTGGGATAAATCCTTCCAGCAGCCAAGGGCAGGCTGTGACCAAGGCTCTGGTCATGCTCTTGATTTTTTTTTTTTGGTTGGCATGTAGAGGGGAAAATCAAAGTTTAGGTTCTTCCTGGGTGTGTAGATCACCTGGGTGATGGTGAGCTGTTCTTGCCATCAACATGGGGGTACCTGCTGATGGCAGCAGCAAAGGTTTGTTCATCAAGATCTCTCAGTTGATGGGCTGATAGTTGCAAATTATTTCAGATACTTTACGGTCTTAAAAGAGAGGGGACTTTGTGCTTTGCCACCTTAGGAGCAAATTAAAGTTTTCAGCTGCTGTTGGCAATAACTGTTGGGACTTCCAGGATGAAGAAGTGTTGGACTTCACACTTTTGGGTTTCCAGCCCATCTTTGACTTTGTAGTTCCTTTAATGGAAGTGAAGTGCCTTTTCTGTTTGGAAATTAGAGCAGTTTTTATAGAATACCCCTGTAAACCTTCCTTTGGCATTCGCTCCGAGGTAACACTATCACTGGTGATGCACTGTCTGTGACCTTGCTGTATATTTTGTTTGCTTGTTTTTCTTCTCCGATTTGTTTGTTTTTAAATAAAAATGACTTTGTTTATGTGATCTTACAGTGGGAGGAACAACAACAGAGGGAGGGAAGGAGGGGAGTCCCTGGTTCTTCAGTGGGTGGAGGGTGGTCCCTGCTCCCCTCAGAGGGACAAACTCGGGAGCTTGTCCTTTCCCTCATCCCCGTGACCAGGCACGGGGCCAGGGCACCTTTGTCCCCCAAGGATCGGGTGTCCCCCCTCCCTCTCTCCTCCCTCATCTCCAGCAGAAGTTTTCCAGACACGTTAGCGGGGAAATATTTGTGTGCTTGACGTGACTGTCACGTGTGATTTGCCACTGGAGCCCGGCCGAGCTGCCACTGAGGGGTGGCCCTGGACAGGGGGGATCCGGCCGGGGGGGACAGAGGGACCTGGAGTGACCACTGGGAAGGGGGGGGCAGAGGGACCTGGAGTGACCACTGGGGGGGTGGCCAGAGGGATGTGAAGTGACCACTGGGAAGTGGGGCCAGAGGGACCTGGAGTGACCACTAGGGGGGTGGCCAGAGGGACCTGGAGTGACCACTGGGAGGGGGGGCAGAGGGACAAGGAGTGACCACTGAGGGCAGTGAGGCTGGGATTGTCCGAGCCGGGACATTGACTGGGATCCTCGGTGAGGGGTCAGCAGCTGGAATTGTCCGAGCCAGGACAGTGGCTGGAATTGTCCGTGAGGGGTCAGCAGCTGGAATTGTCCGTGAGGGGACACGCGGGTCGGCACCGATGGTGAGTGGCCTTTCCCGGGGCTGAGGGGGCCGTGGTGGTTTTTCCTCCCTGCCTTCCCCACTTTGATGGGGGTGATCCACTCACCTTGCAGAGATTTGGGGGTTCCATTAATGCCCCCTGCTCTGAGAGGGGCCAGGCTGGGGTCGGTGGGGCGGCCTTGTCACCCTGAGGGTGCTGCCAGTGGTGGGGGGGAGGCCATGTTAGCCCCCCAGAGTGGGGCTGTGCCCCCCTCATCCCCTCACAGCTCCTGTGCCCTCATTGCCCCCCTTGTCCCCTCACAGCTCCTGTGCCCCCCGTCATCCCCTCACAGCTCCTGTGCCCCCCGTCATCCCCTCACAGCTCCTGTG
>JAWWMO010000038.1:10041090-10059458 GCA_035047845.1 Dendrocincla fuliginosa | reverse complement strand
CTGTTAATTTTGCTGCTGAAGTCTTGCTCTGGCAGCTCAAGCCCCTGTTTCTCACACAGATCGCAATGGGCATCCCCTTGCACAGGATCAAAGACATCCGGGTGCTGTACGGGGAGAGCCCCTGGGGGGACAGCCCCCTCAGCTTCCACAGCCCCACCAACCCCCCCGTGCCCAGGGGCCATGTCATCGCTGCCCGGATCACCAGCGAGAACCCCGAGGAGGTGAGCTGGGGGTCGGGCTCTTGTCCACTGGCCCCACACGTGGGGACAAGGGCACCCTGCTGCTCACAGGGTTGACCTGGGCACGTCCCTCCCCAGCCAGACAAAGCTGCTGTGAGATCCATGGGCGTTCCCCTTCCCTGTCTCACTGCACGAGTCTCAATGCTCATTCCTCCATCCCTGCTCTGCCTTGGCTCAGGGTTTCAAGCCCAGCTCGGGGACGGTGCAGGAGCTGAACTTCCGCAGCAGCAGGAACGTCTGGGGGTACTTCAGCGTGGCGGCGGCCGGGGGGCTGCACGAGTTCGCCGACTCCCAGTTCGGGCACTGCTTCTCGTGGGGAGAGAACCGGGAGGAGGCCATCTCGTGAGTGTGGCAGGGTGGGTCGGGGGGTGGGTGTCCTGGGGAAGAGTCACAATCAGGGCATGAGCTGGGCTTTTATCCCAGAATGGTGCCACTGTGCTGAGCAGCTGGTTTGTGCTGCAGGGGCAGCTCTGGCCAAAGCCAAAGATTTTATGGCTGTGGTTGTGCCACGGCCTCAGTTAATCAACCTGATCCTCAAGGACAGTGCTGTCCTGAGCACAGCTGAGTGCCTGTGAGCAGCAGTGTCCATTCAGGAATTGAACAGCATGTAACGAGGCTGTCTTGACTGTTTCAGGGTTTAATTAAGTCAGTTCTTACTGTAAGGCTGTTTCATGGCCAGGCTGGACCAGGTATTGAGTAACCTGGCCTAGTAGAAGGCATGCCTGCCTGTGGCAGGGGTTGAAATGGGGTGGTCTTTAAGATCCTTTCCAACCCAAACCACCCAGTGATTCTATTCTGTAAGGATGCTGATGGTTTGGGAACTCATCATCTCAGGAACTCATCGTTCCAGTTCCTGTGGCTCCACAGTTCCCTCTGCAGAAAGCCAAGTGCTGCCTTCTCAGTCATTAATGGGGGGTTTTTCTCCCTAAAGGAACATGGTGGTTGCCCTGAAGGAGCTGTCTATCCGGGGGGATTTCCGGACCACGGTGGAGTATCTGATTAAGCTGCTGGAGACAGAGAGCTTCCAGAACAACGAGATACACACGGGCTGGCTGGACCATCTGATCGCTGAGAAAGTGCAGGTGGGGGACACCAGGGTCTCTGGGGTCACCACTCCCCTCCTGGTCTGGGACCCAAACCCTGTTATTTTTGCCCCCAGGCAGAGAAGCCAGACACGATGCTGGGGGTTGTCTGTGGTGCCCTGAACGTGGCGGATTCTGCCTTCAGGACGTGCATGACCGACTTCCTGCACACGCTGGAGAGGTCTGGGGTGGGGGCTGCCTGGAGGGGGGCACAGGGACTGCATGTTATGGAATGGTTTGGGTTGGAAGGGACCCTAAAAACCATGTAGTTCCCATGTTTGCTCCAAGCCCCTTCCAACCTGGCCTTGGACGCTTCCAGGGGTGGGGCATCCACAATGGAGACCTGAGTGTTGCTCTCCTGGGCCATTTTCCTTCTACTTTTGTTGCAGAAGCTTTGCCTACCTGGCATCAGTAGTGCTGTGACAGCTGAGGACAGGGGGTTCTGCTGTCACTCACAGCTCTGGTTCCTTGGCTGCTGCCCTGTCTGGAGAGTGGAGAAGCTTTCCCATAGCTGGGAAAACAGCTTTCAAGGGAAAGTGACTTGGCTGATGCAGCTTGCTTTTGTTTTTGAATATCAAGGTTATTCCTCTGGCCTTGGAGGGTGCCCGGGGCTCTCCCACATGCCTTATCTGAGTGTTTTCCCAGTGCTTGGCCTCCCTCCAGATCCGTTTGTATGTGGTGCTCACATGGGTCACTTAAAGCTGACACTTGTCCCCTCCAGCCACTGCTGTGCCCTCCCACAGCCAGCTGGGAGCCCACACAGCCTGACACCCACAGCACCACTCACATCCCAGTGCTGGGAGAGGCAAGGAATGCCGTGGTGCCTGACCCCTCTGTTGTGTTTCAGAGGGCAGGTGCTGCCAGCAGCCTCCCTGCTCAACATCGTGGACGTGGAGCTCATCTACGAGGGCGTGAAGTACATCCTGCAGGTGAGGGCAGGGCTGTGCTCCCCCTGAGCCGGCCTCGCCGCTGCCCTCCTGTGCTCAAGGAGAAAGGGGCAATAAAGACAAGGTTGTCCTTTAAAACTGCAACATAAAAATGAGGTTAATAACCTTATTTTAACTAGACAAACAGTTTCATCCACCCTGTTGCCCAGAGTTTATTAAAGGACTTCCTTTTCTTGCTTTTAAACCCAGTTAGTTGGACTTCATGCAAAACTCCCTACTCACAGTGAAAGCAGCAGGTGAGCCATGAGTTGAACCAGCTCCAGCCCATGAGTTAAGCCAGCTCTGGGCTGCAGTTAAACTCGGCTGTGAGTTTAATTCTGGGCTATGAGTTAAACCAGCTCCTTGGTGCAGCCTGAGGTTGCTGCCTCCTTCCCTGCTGGCACAGCCCCATCCCATGGCAGCGGCCCCTGCCCTGAGCACAGGGAGATGCCCCTCACCCTCTGTCCCCCCCACCAGCCCCCAGCCCAATGTTTGGGGTGTTTGGGGTCGCACTGAGGGGTCTCCCCACCTGCAGGTCGCCCGCCAGTCGCTGACGACGTACGTGATCATCATGAACCACACGCACATCGAGATAGACGTGCACCGGCTCAACGACGGCGGGCTGCTGCTGTCCTACGCCGGCTGCAGCTACACCACCTACATGAAGGAGGAGATCGACAGGTGCCCCCTCCTCACAGGGCCCCCCTCGACCCTCCCTGCTGACCCACAGCCAGCTCTGACACCCTTCCCTCTCCCGAAGGTACCGGATCACCATCGGCAACAAAACGTGCACCTTCGAGAAGGAGAAGGACCCGACGGTGCTGCGCTCGCCCTCGGCGGGGAAGCTGCTGCAGTACACGGTGGAGGATGGTGGCCACGTGGACAAGGACAAGGTTTTTGCAGAAATTGAGGTGAGTTTTGCAGGAGAGCTGGAGGAGCAACATTCCCACAGCAAAGGTGGAACCTGCCCACGCTGCTGTGATGGTCATGGGGTGTGCAGCCTGGGGGTGCTGCTGCCTGTGATGGTCTCACCCGTGCCTACCCAGGTGATGAAGATCATCATGACCCTGACAGTGGAGGAGGCCGGGCGGGTGCACTACATCAAGCGGCCGGGGGCGCTGCTGGAGGCTGGCTGTGTCATCGCCAGCCTCCAGCTCGATGATCCCACCAAAGTGAAGCCTGTGAGTCTGCTGGGGCGCTGCCACGCTGCTGGCCCCTCCTGCCTGCTCCCAGTCTGTGTCCCGGCAATGTTCCTCGGGGCACAAAGCAGAGGAGCTGCCCTGAATGGGGCAGCACAGGGGTGTGTGCATGTGCCTGGGGGGTCATGCCATGTCCCCCAGCCAGTTCTGCTGGGGCTTAAGCACTGCTCCACATGGATTGCTCTGTGTCAGCATCCCACATGTGCTTGCTCAGTGTGCAGTCTCACGTGCACTAAAAATGTGCATCTATACTACTAAAATCTCCTCCAGGTTTTCAGTGTTTCTTTCATGATGAGGCACTGGCAGAGCCATGAACCTGAATGTCAGATGCTTTCTCCCATATCTAACCCAAAGCAGGCACTGGAGAGGTCGTGCTGGTTCCTCTGGGGCAGCTGAAGCTCTTGGGGGGTCTGTCCCAGGTCAGCCCACCTCCCTGTGCCCTCTCTAGGCACAGCCATTCACGGGAGGGCTCCCAGCCCAGCAGACCCTCCCCATTACCAGCGAGAAGCAGCACCAGGTTCTCCGCAACGTGCTGGACAACCTCACCAATGTCATGAATGGCTACTGCCTGCCCGAGCCCTACTTCAAGACCAAGGTGGGTGCCAAGTGCCAGGTGTCCTGCCCTGCTGCCACGTGTTTGCCACGATGGTGAGCCTGGCAGTGCCACTGGGAGTGGGCAGCACCAGCTTCTGCTCCCGCAGGTGAAGGAGTGGGTGACACAGCTGATGACCATCCTGCGGGACCCGGCCCTGCCCCTCCTGGAGCTGCAGGAGATCATGACGAGTATTTCGGGACGGATCCCGCTGTTGGTGGAGAAGTCGATCCGGAAGGTGATGGCACAGTATGCCAGCAACATCACCTCGGTGCTCTGCCGCTTCCCCAGCCAGCAGGTGAGTGCCACATGGGCTGCACCCAGCTCTGCCCCACTCCTTTTAACTGGAGCCAGCTGGGAGCTTCTGCCTGAATCTTTGATGCCAAGATATTATGAGAGAGCAAAATGTGTGTGTTTCCATATGTATGTTTCTATATGTGTTTGCTTTTGTACATGTGTTTGTTTTTATATGTGTGTTTGCTTTTATATGTTGTTTGCTTTCATAAGTGTGTTTGCTTTTGTATTTACCCACACTTTGTATTTTTCACTTTGTGAAAAAAACCCCAAGGGCAAGGCTCTGGGTGCAGCAGCCCCATCCCCAGGAAAGGGGGGACCTGGTGCTCTTGTACCCCTGAGCCATCCTGGACCCCGTCCCCTGTCCCCACAGATCGCCAGCGTGCTGGACACCCACGCGGCCACGCTGCAGAGGAAGGCTGAGCGGGAGGTCTTCTTCATGAACACACAGAGCCTGGTGCAGCTGGTGCAGAGGTGAGCCCTGTGCTGTCTGTGGCCCCCTGGTCCCCCCCACGGCCACCTCCTCGCAGCACGGTGGGGTCTCTCCTCCTCAGGTACCGCAGTGGCATCCGGGGCTACATGAAGGCAGTGGTGCTGGACCTGCTCAGGCGCTACCTGCAAGTGGAGAAGCAGTTCCAGCATGGTGAGGGCTCAGGGCTCTCTGGGAAGGGGTCTGTGTGGCTCTGGGGGGCTGCAGGGCTCACCATACCCTGCCCCACAGCTCACTATGACAAGTGTGTCATCAGCCTGCGGGAGCAGTGCAAACCTGACATGACCCCTGTCCTGGAGAGCATCTTCTCCCACGCCCAGGTGGCCAAGAAGAACATGCTGGTGATCATGTTAATTGTGAGTACAGCCTGTGCCCGAGACTCTGGGACCAAAGGCTGGTGGCAGGGAAGAGCCCATGTGCCAGGGCAGCTCTGCTGCAGGAGGCTGCCACAGCCTGTGCTTTCCCCTGAGATGGGGACACCTGGGAAACAGCTTTTCTGCTCCAGTGTTTAGTGCATCCCAGGGCTTGGGGTTTGCATTCAGGTGTCCATTCCTGCCTCATTATCCGTTTTTTGCCCCTCTCTGTTGTGTGGCTACACTTGGGTCAAAGAACATGTTGCCCACTTTAGTGCCTCAGGTCTTGTCCCCACTGTACGGGGCTGGGGTTTGGGATGAATCCATCCCGAGGAGCCTGAGCTGAGCCGTGGTGGTGTGGCCTTGCAGGACCAGCTGTGTGGCCGTGACCCTACGCTGACAGACGAGCTGGCAGCCATTCTGCACGAGCTGACACAGCTCAGCAAGATCGAGCACTCCAAAGTGGCACTGAGAGCCCGGCAGGTCAGTGAGCACCACGTGGTGCCATCCCCATCCCTGTGCCCCTCCCTGTGCCCACTGTCCCAGCTCCAGCTCTCCCCTTGCAGGTGCTCATTGCCTCTAACCTGCCCTCCTATGAGCTGCGGCACAACCAGGTGGAGTCCATCTTCATCTCTGCCATCGACATGTACGGACATGAGTACTGCCCTGAGAACCTCAAGGTTGGCAATTGCACATTTTCTGCAGAGGGAATTCAAGTGGCTTCAGGGAGGGGGTCTGGCTGCAAGTGGTTTAGTCTTAAAAATAGCCAAGAAAGCCCTCAAAGCCTTGCTGCACTGGCTGTGTGGAGCAGAGGAGGGGGTGCACCCAGTGCTGCCAGTCCCCATCCCGTTTGGGGACTGACATGTGGATACACATCTGGCTCTGGCAGTGTCCTCATGGTGGGCTGGCTGTCCCACAGCGGCCCAGTGGCCAGTCCTGCACAGCCCCACATTGAGGGGACCCCTCTGGAACGTGCCTCCCCCATCCTGTGATGCTGCAAGGGGGTCTCACTTCATCCTCACCCTAAATTCTGCTTTCTTCCCCCAGAAACTGATCCTGTCTGAAACCTCCATCTTTGACGTGCTTCCCGTCTTCTTCTACCACACCAACAAGGTGGTGCGCATGGCATCGCTGGAGGTGAGGCCTGGGGGGCCGTGGGGGGCACAGGAGGTCTGGGGGTGGCATGGGGGGCGTGGGGAGGAGGGCAGGGCCAGGGCAGTACCCCTGTGTCCCCCCAGGTGTACGTGCGGCGGGGGTACATCGCCTACGAGCTGAACAGCCTCCAGCACCGGCAGCTCTCGGATGGCACCTGCCTGGTGGAGTTCCAGTTCATGCTGCCCTCCTCCCACCCCAACAGGTACGGGGGTCCCACACACCTGTCCTGCTCCCCTGGGCATGGTTCTTTTTGCAAAGCTGTTGGGTTTGTACCATCCCCTCTGTGCAAAGGGCAGGGATCCTCAGCAGGAGTCCCATCAGGCTGTCCCATTGCCAGTGGAGCAGGATGAGCCCTCTCCAGGCCAGGGTCCCATGTGGGACCTGAGTGGTCCTGGTTGGACCCCAGAAGGGTGTCTGTCCCCATGGCTGATGGCCATCCTGCTTCCCTGGGCAGGATGTCTGTCCCCATCAGCGTCTCCAACCCCGACCTGGCCCGGCACAGCACTGAGCTCTTCATGGACAGTGGCTTTTCCCCCCCGAGCCAGCGGATGGGAGTCATGGTGGCCTTCAGGAGATTTGAGGACTTCACAAGGTGGGGGTGCAGGGACGTGCCTGGCCGGTGTATGTGCCCTTTGGATGCCACTGCAGTCATTGGGGAGCAAAACAGGGTAGAAGAGCCACAGCTGGGGGTAGCTGGGCAGTGCCCGAGGCAGCTCCAGTTCCCACCACAGCTGGAGGCTGGGTATTCTCAGTAGGAGAATTACCTCGTGGGGACATGTTGTGGCTTTTGGGGACATGTGAGACATGGGGAAAGCTTACACGGCACAAGTTAAATATCTCTGCTTGTTGCACAGCAGCGCTCAGAGCTGTGTTTCATGGGCTGTGGGTTTGCCATGGGCTGGTGGGGCTGGCACATGCCCCAGGCCATTGGCTGGTCCTCGTGTCCCTGCCACAGTGGGTCCCTGGTGCTGTCCCCTCAGCACCATGTGCTGGCTGGTCACCCCATCGCTGCTGTTTGGGCAGGAACTTCGATGAAGTGATCTCCTGCTTTGTCAACTCTCCGTCGGAGAGCGGGCTCATCAGCGAGGCACGAGCCACCATCTACGAAGAGGAGGATGCCAAGGTGGGCATGATGCTGCTGCTGACCCCCCCCGGGTGGTGCTGGGATGGCAGTGGTGCTGCTGGTTGGGGTTGACCACAGGGTTTTGTTCCCAGAATATCCGAGAGGAGCCAATCCACATCCTCAACATTGCACTGTGCTCGGCTGACCACATGGAAGATGAGAAGCTGGTGCCCATCTTCAGGGCCTTTGCCCAGTCCAAGGTCTGTCCCTGGGGCTGGACCCCCTTTTCACAGACCCTGCAAACCAGGGCACTGTATGTACCCCAAGGCATGCCTCATCTCCATGCAGTGCTCCCCAAAGTGCTCTAGCTTGTGTTTTGTTGGCTCCCTCAGTGGAGACTGAGCTCTCGTGACTGGTGAAATCTTCTGTTTCCATGTAGAAAAATATCCTTGTTGACTGTGGTCTGCGGAGAATCACGTTCCTCATTGCCCAGCCGGTGAGTGCAGAGTGAGACACTGCCATCCATAAATACCTCACAGACACAGCACTGAGCGATGGGTGAACCCACTGCGCATCAGGAGCTGGGAATTACTGAATGAGGGTTTCATCTTTGATGCAGCTCATGCCTCCAGTAAAGTGGTTCCTGCAGGGCCACTCCATAGCTTTAAGCTGCCTTTAAAGGCATCATAGAATTTTTATAGAGTCAGAATGGTTTGGGTTAGAAGGGATATTAATGTGCATCCCATTCCACCCCACTGTCATGGGCAGGGACACCTTCCAAGTGGCGTCACAGACCAAGTGGCTCCAAGCCCCATCCAATCTGGCCTTGGACACTTCCAGGGATCCAGGGGCAGCCACAGCTTCTCTGGACACCTGTGCCAGGGCCTGCCCACCCTCACAGGGAAGAATTTCTTCATAGAATTTAATCTAACCTGTTCCTGCCAGCCCCTTTCCCTTTGGAGAGTGAAACCTGCAAGGCTTTTCCTTTTTAATGAATCCACTGAAAATCAGAACAATCCTCTGCATTCCAGGACTATTCAAGTTGTCCTCTCTCTCCCTTCTGCTCTAGAGAGAATTCCCGAAGTTTTTCACGTTCAGAGCCAGGGATGAGGTAAGAGTGGGTGGGAGTGGAGCCTGCCTGGCTGTGGCTCAGCCCTGGCTCACCTCTGGCTCATGGCCGTGCCGGGGCAGTTTGCAGAGGATCGGATCTACCGGCACCTGGAGCCGGCGCTGGCGTTCCAGCTGGAGCTGAGCCGCATGCGCAACTTCGACCTGACGGCCATTCCCTGTGCCAACCACAAGATGCACCTGTACCTGGGGGCTGCCAAGGTGCAGGCGGGCGCCGAGACCACCGACTACCGCTTCTTCATCCGCGCCATCGTGCGCCACTCCGACCTCATCACCAAGGCAAGGCGGCGCGGGCTGTCCCCAGGGGCCACGTTTTGGGGACAGGGGTGCTCTGGCCACCACTGAGCCACCTGGGCCACCACAGGAGGCCTCCTTCGAGTACCTGCAGAACGAGGGCGAGCGGCTGCTCCTGGAGGCGATGGATGAGCTGGAGGTGGCCTTCAGCAACACCATCGTCCGCACCGACTGCAACCACATCTTCCTCAACTTCGTCCCGACCGTCATCATGGACCCCTCCAAGGTGTGTTTGCCGGGTCCTGCTGTCTGCCTGCTGCTGATCTGGGGGTGGAGGTTCTGTCATCCCCTGTGCTCGGTGCCATGGGTGGGCAGCCAACCCCTCCCTGTCTCACTCTCCCCAGTGGAGAGGGTGGATGGCGGCACCAGGAACAGAGGAAGGAGAGACAGGGAAAGGGAAGGGGCTCTCCAAAACAAACCAAAAATGGATGTTTGTGGTGGAGATGCCATAGGGCTGCTCCGGCCTTGGCCTCATGCACTGGAGGGCAGCGCTGTCCCTGGAGCCACTGACCCACCCGTGTGCCGTGCCCAGATCGAGGAGTCGGTGCGCTCCATGGTGATGCGCTACGGCAGCCGCCTCTGGAAGCTGCGGGTCCTGCAGGCCGAGGTGAAGATCAACATCCGCCTGACTCCCACTGCCACCGCCATCCCCATCCGCCTCTTCCTGACCAACGAGTCTGGGTACTACCTGGACATCAGCCTCTACAAGGAAGTGAGGGACCCCGGCAGTGGCAACGTGAGTAAGCACAGCATGCACTGCAGGAGCCCTGCCACCACTGCCTGGCTCGGGGGGGCTTCTGCAAAACTCCTTGTGCATCTGCAGCACAGACCCCCAGACTTCCAACAGCATTCCCAGGGCTGGGCTGGTCTCACTCCCCTGTGAGTGAGTGGGAATGGCTGGTGGCTCAGTCCGTCTGAGCACAGGAGATGCTTCTCATCCATTTTGGCTGTTGGTTAAAGCCACCTGAAGCTCAGCCCCTGTGTCTCTTGGCACTCAAAGTGGTTGGCAAAGTGGTGACTGGTCAAAGGTTGGACCTGGTGAGGTCTTTTCCAATCTAAAAAGTGTGCTGAGCTCCATCCAGTTGGGCTCCTTGGGGTGATACTGGTGTGGAGCTGGGCAGATTTGGGTCTGGGAGGTGAAGGTTATGGTGTCACTGGTACTTGCAGCACACCAGTGTGACACTGTCCCTTCAATAGCAAAGAGTGGGGTGGAAAATCATGCTTGAGACACAGGCATGAGCATTGGCCAGGCAGAGCTCTGCAGTGCTCCAGCAGAAGACTCACCGTGGCACTGGGGGAAGGCAGTCAATGCTCTGCCCTTCTCTCCAGATCATGTTCCAATCATATGGGGACAAGCAGGGGCCACAGCACGGGATGCTCATCAACACCCCCTACGTCACCAAGGACCTGCTCCAGGCCAAGCGGTTCCAGGCGCAGTCCTTGGGCACCACCTACGTGTATGACTTCCCAGAAATGATCAGGCAGGTGAGTGTGGCTGAGCAGAAAGAGCTCTGAATTACTGCATTTGTTCTTCAACCTCACCCTTCCTAAATATTCCCATATGGGGAGAAGGCCCCTCTCCCCTAAGCTAGAAAATAAGAAAAGGAAGAGCCAAAACCCCAACACTTTTGGTTACATGAAATATTTCTAAACCAATTCCTAGCTCTTGGAATTCCTGGCTCTGGACAGGGGATTGGAACTAGGTAGATTTTTTAAGTCTCTTCCAACCCAACCCATTCCAGGATCTGATGGTTCTTGCACCTTGCCCTACTTGCATTCATGGGGGTTGTGAACCTGAAGTGGGGGACTCTGGCACAGAGTTTTGCTCCTCCCAATCCCAGCTGCAGGGGTGTGTCTGTGCTGGGCAATATCCTGGGAGCTGGCCCAGCCCCAGCTCCAGCTCATCCCAAGCACGGTGTCTCTACAGGCTCTCTTTAAACTGTGGGGCTCCTCGGACCTGTACCCCAAGGACATCCTGACCTACACTGAGCTGGTGCTGGACTCACAGGGACACCTTGTGCAGATGAACAGGGTCCCTGGAGGGAATGAGGTAGCAGGGATGATTTGGGAATGTGGGGGAGGAAGCAGGTGGGAATGGCTAGTGGCCCAGTCTGGCTGTGATTAGAGCTTGGGAAATGCTCCTCAACCACCTTGTCTGTTGGTTAATGCCACCTGCAGCTCAGTCCCATGTCTCATGGAGGTGGCACTCAGTGCTCTGGTGTAGCTGACAAGGTGGTGACCAGCCCAAGGCTGGACTTGATGATCTTGGAGGTCTTTTCCAACCTCAGCTATTCCGTGATTCTCTGGAGGATTCCATAACCTTGTGCTGTTTTGGGCCAGGTGGGGATGGTCGCTTTCAAAATGAAGCTGAAGACCCCCGAGTACCCCAAGGGCCGGGACATCGTGCTCATCTGCAATGACATCACACACAAGATTGGATCCTTTGGGCCTGAGGAGGACCTGCTGTTCCTGCGGGCGTCGGAGCTGGCGCGGGCCGAGGGCATCCCCCGCATCTACATCGCGGCCAACAGCGGCGCCCGCATCGGCTTCGCCGACGAGATCAAGCACATGTTCCAGGTGGCCTGGGTGGACCCCGACGAGCCCTACAAGGTGTGTGGGCACCTCCCTACAAGGTGTGAGGGCTTAGCTGGGGAAGGAGGGACCAGAGGTAAACTGGGACAGCAAGCTGTGGGATCAGAGAGGGGGGTGAGCCCACACCTGCACCCTGCACTGTGGGGACAGTTCCTTCCACTCTCCCCAGCAGGGTGGAGATAAAGGTGCCAGTGCTGGCACAGCTGCTCTGTCCAGCCCTGGTCCCTCAGCCACTGGTGATGCTCGGTGAGGGTTTGGGGTGGATTTGGAGGGTAGCCATGTCCCTCATGAGTGTGGGCATGGTGAGTTCTCCTACTCATCCTCCTCCTCTTTCTTTTCAGGGCTTCAGGTACCTGTACCTGACTCCCCAGGACTACACAAGGATCAGTGCCATGAACTCGGTACGCTGTGAGCACGTGGAGGAAGGTGGTGAGTCCAGGTGAGCCCTGGTATCCCATGGGGCACAAGGAGCCACCCCAGGCCCTGCTCTACATCCCACCAGGATGCTGCTCCCACCTCCTGACTCAGCAACCCACAGGTGAGTTCTTCTCTTGGTCCTTTCCCCACAGGTATGTCCTCCTGGACATCATTGGGAAGGACAATGGATTTGGGGTGGAAAACCTGAGAGCTGCGGGCACCATTGCGGGGGAGTCCTCCCGTGCCTACGACGAGATAGTGACCATCAGCATGGTACAGCTGGGGCCCTCCCCCTGCTCCTCCCCTCTCTCCTGCTCGTGTTTGAGGTCACCCTGGGAGGAGTCACAGGGTGCCACAAGGAGGCAGATCCCTTCAGGGCATCATCCTCCAGGTGTTCGTGGTCTGTCCTTCACCCTGTCCCCCCAGTTGACCCCTCGTGTCCTTGTGTGTGTGCCCAGGTGACCTGTCGTGCCATCGGGATTGGTGCCTACCTGGTGAGGCTGGGTCAGCGTGTCATCCAGGTGGAGAACTCCCACATCATCCTCACAGGTGTCACAGCTCTCAATAAGGTACTGAGCTCTGGCCATGTGTCCCCTGTGACACTGTCCCTCACACCACTCCCTGCGTGGGCCCCTTCCCTGGCCCAGGGGAAGAGGTGGCAGCTTGCTGCACATCACCTGTAGAGGAGCTGCAGCTGTGCTGGTCTCACTGAGCAGGGAGAGAACATCACCCCACAGCTCTGTGGTGTTGCTGTAGGGTCTAGGGCATCGCTCCTGTGGCAGGGTGGGATGGAAGACCTGCCTTGGGGACAGCTGGGTTCCAGCCCCAGAGACAGGACCCATCCCTGGGCAGAATCACACAGGTCTGAGCTGGTTTGAAACCTGCTGCACTTAACCTGTGCAGTAAAGCAGGATCCCTTCACTTCAACATCAGCCTGGACAGGGGGAAATTCAGCCTCAGACCAGAGCGGGAAGGTGCCTGTGCAGAGGTTTGGATTAACAAACAGAGCAAGGGAGCACTCTTGTGGCAGCAGAGCCCCATCTGTTTTGTTGGGAACCCTGTCTAGGTGCTGGGCCGGGAGGTTTACACGTCCAATAACCAGCTGGGAGGAGTGCAGATCATGCACAACAACGGCGTTTCCCATGTCACTGTCCCAGATGACTTCGAGGGGGTCTACACCATCCTGCAGTGGCTCTCGTACATGCCCAAGGTAGGAGGGTGCTGCAGGATGGTGTTGGAGGGGGGTGTTACCCCACACCTGGCTGGTGACCTGCCCTTTGTCTTCCTTGCAGGATAACCAAAGCCCGGTGCCCGTCACTCCCATAAGTGACCCCATCGACAGAGAAATTGATTTTATCCCTTCCAAAGTGCCCTATGACCCCCGGTGGATGCTGGCAGGGAGACCCCATCCAAGTAAGTGAGGGCAACCCGAGGCCTTTGCAGCACTGCTCCCAAATGGTTCTTGCAGGTGCAACTCCCCCCCATTCTGCTGCAGAATGTGTTTTGGCCATGGGCTGGTGCACAGGGAGCCCCTTCAGTGCTCACCCTTGCACCATTCTGTGTCTTCTTGTGCTCCACAGCTCTCAAGGGGACCTGGCAGAGTGGCTTCTTTGACCAGGGCAGTTTCATGGAGATCATGAAGCCGTGGGCTCAGACAGTTGTGGTTGGCAGGGCGAGGTACTGCCAGGAGCAGGGCATGGAGCCCGGGGCAGGGAGCCCCCACGTGTGGCCAGGCACACTTGAGCCCTGGCACTGCTCTTGGGAGGGTGGAGGGGGTGCAGCATGGAGGGGAATTGGCCTCTGCTGATCCCACCCCACCCCGCTGCAGGCTGGGGGGTCTCCCCGTGGGTGTCATCGCTGTTGAGACCCGCACTGTGGAGGTGACGATCCCTGCGGACCCGGCCAACCTGGACTCGGAGGCAAAGGTGTGTGGGGAGACCTTAGTGAGGCCAAGCAGCAACTGAGAGGAGGCTGGAGGGGAGAGCAGGGAAAAGCTCAGTGGAATTCTTTGGCATGTCTGGATTTTCCTTAATTCTGGTGAACTCAAGGGGGCTGGATTAGTTTGTTTCAGCTCTTTCACACCATGTGCTGCTGGGAAGAACCAGCACCTTCTCAGAGCTGCTGCTTGCTGTCTTTTCCAGATAGTCCAGCAGGCTGGGCAGGTCTGGTTCCCAGACTCTGCTTTTAAAACAGCCCAGGCCATTCGGGACTTCAACCGTGAGCACCTCCCGCTGATGATCTTTGCCAACTGGAGAGGCTTCTCCAGTGGCATGAAAGGTACCTGTGCTTGGGATGCCCAGATTCCCATGCCGTGGCATACTGCCAGCACCCCTGCCACCCCACGGTTCCGGGATGTCCCAGCCTACCAGGATCCTGCCCACACGGCCCTGGGATGTGGGGCTGGGCTGGGGAGGTGATGGGGCATTGCAGGGCCCAGGTGCCAGGGGTTGGTGGCTTTGGGGAGCTTGTGTGTCTCTCCAGTGGAGTAGGTGACCCCGGTTAGCTGGAGGAGACTGGGGCAGTGGCTGGCCCATGGCAGTGGCTCACTCAGCCACGGAGTCCCTTTGGCTTTCAGACATGTATGACCAAATGCTGAAGTTCGGCGCGTTCATCGTGGACAGCCTGCGGGACTTCAGGCAGCCCGTGCTGGTCTACATCCCCCCCCACGCGGAGCTGCGCGGGGGCTCCTGGGTGGTCATTGACTCCACCATCAACCCCCTGCATGTGGAGCTCTACGCTGACAAGGACAGCAGGTCAGCACCCCAGACTCGTGGGTGTCCCCCACAGCCCCTGCGTGATGTCTGTTCTTAACCCTTTCAAAGCTATCAGTGACAAGTTCCAAGGTTCTTGCAGGGCAGCATGGAAAGGGCTTGGGATATCCCCAAGGTACCTCCTTGGAATATTCTCCTGCCTCAGCAAAGGCTGTGGGAGAGTCAAACACAGTTCTGGGGTCAGGAGGCCTTTTCTCTAACCTGAGTTAATGCACACTGGAGTGAGCTGTGAGGAGTGGGAAGACAGACAAGAATCCCAGACCAGAAACAAAACCCTTTTGAGGTTTTATCTCCCTAATTCTCAGAAGAGGGAGCTGTCAGGATTTATTCTTCCATGGAAAGGAGTCCCTGCTTTACCAAACTTTCCTTCCAGGGGAGGGATTTTGGAGCCTGGTGGAACAGTGGAGATCAAGTTCAGAAAGAAGGATTTGGTGAAGACCATGAGAAGGATTGATACAGTCTATGCCAAGCTTGTTGAGCAGCTGGGTAAGGGGAGGGGGTTTCAGGGCATTGGTGGTGGAAAGTTAAAATATGAGGCTCAAGCACTATCATGGCAATCATGAGGGAATCCTTTAGTGTTCCTCTGAGAAAAACCTTTATGGCTTTTGTGATGGTGGAGCCAAGAGGATGTGGTGGTGCTTTAGAACACTGATATGTCCTGAAAGCTCTGTAAATGGGGCCGGGGTCTTCTCCCCTGTTTTGAGATGAAGAATGGCAATGGCCATGCTGAATCAGTACCCAAAGCATTGGGGGGTCCTTGCCCCCTTTCCCCTCCACCTGCTACAACTCAGTCCCACAGAGTCCTCACAAATGCCACCTCCCCTCTCTTGTGGCAGGCACCGAACACGGTGTGACCCTTTTGTGGCCGTGGGGTCTGTGGCTGGGCTCTGGTGTGCCTGTGCCAAAGCAAAGGGCCGTGGCACTGGGTGTCCCATTTCCTGGTGGCAGTGGGTGATGTGTGAGTGCAGAGAGCCCCCGTGGTGCCCGTGGCTGTCCCCACGGGGGCTGCTCAGCACGGCGTGTCCCGCAGGCACCCCCGAGCTGTCGGAGGCACAGCGCAGGGAGCTGGAGGTGCAGCTGAAGGCCCGAGAGGAGCTGCTCCTGCCCGTGTACTACCAGGTGGCCGTGCACTTCGCTGACCTGCACGACACGCCGGGCCGCATGCAGGAGAAAGGTGTCATCACGGTGAGCCACATGGGCCAGCGAGGGGCTGCGGCAGTGCTGGCACCAAGGCAGGAGGAAAATCTCCTCCTGGGGGCTGCAGCGGCCAGGCTGTCCCTGCCCTGGTGCTGCCCTGATCCCCTGGAGCTGTGGGCGAGCACATGGGCTGCTCTTTGTCCTGCAAAGGCAAACAGGGCTGTGTCTGTTCCTGCAGGACATCCTGGAGTGGAGGAGCGCCCGCTCCTTCCTCTACTGGCGGCTGCGGCGGCTGCTGCTGGAGCAGGAGGTGAAGGCAGAGGTGCTGAAGGCCAACAGCGAGCTCAGCCACATCCACATCCAGTCCATGCTGCGGCGCTGGTTCATGGAGACGGAGGGAGCTGAGAAGGTACCTCCCACCCCAGCTGCCTGAGGCAGCCCAAGGGCTCTCACCTCGCTCTCCCATCACTCAGAGGTTTTGGTGGTGCCTCCCTGAAGGTTTAACTGTGTGATGGGAATGTGCCAGGGTGGGCAGCTGAGGAGCCTTGAGGTTGGGGAGGTCTCTCCAAATCAGGTGACCCCAGCTGGGAGCTGGAGTATTGCTCAGTAATAGCAAGGTGGTCCCCAAATGAACACTTTGCACCATGATGGGGCTTCCCAGGGCAGATGAGAGACTTGGGGTCTTTGCATTTGAGCTGCTTTCAAATGACACACGTCTCCATGCCAGTCCTGTGCTTCCTGAGCCAGGAAGTGATGACATGCAAAGGAAACATGTTTTTAGCTTACCTTTTTGCCTTTCAAACAGTTTGCAAAGGTTTCCTGAGATTGTTCCCAGACTGAACCTTTTACCCCGTGCCTGTAATGTGGGAGTGGGGGATTGTGCTGTGCCATATGTGCAGGACTGGGGAGGAAAATCCCATTGCCTGGTTTTGAGGCCACAGGAGGAAGGGGATCTCAGGCTGTGCAGGCAGCAGGACCCCCTGCCCACGGTGCTGCTCTGCCCAGGGTTACCTGTGGGACAACAACCAGGTGGTGGTGGAGTGGCTGGAGAAGCACATGCAAGAGGATGATGGCACCCAGTCGGTCATCAGGGAGAACATCAAGTACCTGAAGAGGGATTACATCCTCAAACACATCCGGAGGTGAGGGGCCGTGGGGGCTGGGGTGAGGAGGGTGCTGCTGGCCCCTGGCATGGGAACAGCAGTGGGTGGAGAGAAGGTGGTTCCTTCCTCAGCCTCCCAGCCAGCTGCCCTCTCCCATCTGCCTTGCAGCTTGCTCCAAGCCAACCCCGAGGTGACCATGGACTGCATGGTGCAGATGGCCCAGCACATCACCGGTGCCCAGAAGGCCCAGGTGGCCCATCTCCTGTCCACAGTGGACACTGATGACCCCTCCTGAGCCAAGGCTGGTGCTGTGCAGGGCAAACCCCATGGGGCAGGAGGGGCACCAGGACACAGCCAGGCCTCACCTCCCCACACGGCTCCTCAGCCCTGCAACTGAAGCCTTGGACTCCTCCTTATGTGCCTAAATAAAGGACACCAGTAATTGTATTTTAAGCCATGGAGATGGTCTTGCCATCCATGCAGAGGCTGCTCTGGCACAGGGCTGTTCACCAGAGGGGTGCCTTTGCAGAGGATAAACTTGTCCCAAGCCAAGCCTGGAGTCTGGACCTGGTACAGAAGTTGGTTTTAATAAGAATTTAAAATCTTTGTGTTTCTGTTGCAAAGCCTGGTCTTGATCTTCAAAATAAGTACCAGGTCAGACATGTCTCAAGGGACTGGACAGAGCTGGAGGTTCAAATCCACTGGCCCAGGGACTGTGAGAAGCAGGATGGAGGAGGAAGAGGAGGAGGAGGAAGAGGTGTCTGTGAGGCCAGGCTGGAGCTGCCCAGGCACCAACACAAGGAAATGAACACCCTGTGAGCAGCAGCCTCAAACAGATGGTTTATAAACTGACAGGAGCAATTTGTTTTGTCCTTCCCCTTGCTGGAGGCTGAAAAGTAGACGGGACTGTGAGTAGCTGATGGCCAGAAAAGATCCAAATTAGCTCATCTGGGAGGTGTGATGGGAATGTCAAAGGATCCACCACCGAGTGACCTGACTGTTCCTCTCCCCTGCCTCATGTCCTTTCTGGCTCTTGTGGAGGATGGAGAGGAGGGAGGACACAGCTCCAGGTGCTCCTGCCCCAGAGACCTGGTTCCTCCTCTGAAGCACAGGAGTCAGAGGATGAGAGTGCTCACAGGGTGACTTGTCACGTGCTTGGACCTGTACCTTGCTTCTCAGGGGGCCTTTATTCATCTTGGTCATGGAGGGGACATTTGAACACGTGCTTTCCAGGTGTTGGACACCTCCCTGGTCATGTCTGGGCTGGGGGGAGGTCTTTCTGTCCTGGGGTGGGAAAGGCCTTGGGAGACACTTCCTGGTATGAAAGGTGTCACTGCTGATGCTCCTGTGCAGGAGCCAAACCAGCAGCAATAAAGTGGGCTCAGCTCCAGGCAGGGATTCCTGACCTCTGTGTCTTCTGTGCGTGTGGTGGAGCTGAGCAGGGGCTGGTGCCCCTTCCCTGTGGCACAGGACCTGTGTGGGTGTGGAGCAGCTCTGAGCATCCCTCCTGCCAGCCCCTGTCCCACACCAGAG
>JAWWMO010000038.1:10013910-10024469 GCA_035047845.1 Dendrocincla fuliginosa | reverse complement strand
CCCTGGGAGTGTCCAAGGGCAGGTTGGACAGGGCTTGGAGCAACCTGGGCTGGTGGAAGGTGTCCCTGCCCGTGGCAGGGGGTGGAATGGGATGATCTTGAAGCCCCTTCCAACCCAAACCAAGTTGTGGTTCCATGATTCCCTGGCTCTGTGAAGGTGGCTCCCCATGGCTCTGCAGCTCTGGGGTGAGGGGGGATTGCCCCCCTGAGGGTGGAGGGGACACAATCCTGTCCCTGGAAGGCACCACAGCACCCGGCCAGCCCAGGGGATGAGAGTGGGGGGTCTGGTAAATGTGGGCACCTTCATTTAACTACATTAATACCTAAAATAAGCCAATTGCCCCTCTGTATTCAGCACTGGTGAAGCTGAACCTTCAATACTGGTTTCTGGTTTGGGCCCCTCCTGGCAAGACAGACATTGGGGGGCTGGAGTGTGTCCAGGGAAGGGAACGGAGCTGGGAAGGGGCTGGAGCAGCAGGAGGAGCTGAGGGAGCTGGGGGGGCTCAGCCTGGAGAAAAGGAGGCTCAGGGGGGACCTTCTGGCTCTGCAACTCCCTGACCAGGAGGGGTTGGGCCTGGACATCAGGAGGAATTTCTTCACAGAAAGGATTGTCAGACACCAAAACAGGGACCAACCTTCCCCGTGAGGAAAATGGCCTTTATGCAGAGACAGTTTGAAGTCAGTGATGACACCAGGTCATTTGGTAGCAGAGCTTAAGTGTGGCAATACTTCCAATGTCCTTGCACAATGAAAACCCAGAAGATTCATGACAAATGTATTTCCTTGTGCTTGACAGCTTACCACAGAGTCTGGAGGGGATGAAACATGAAGACAGAGATCTTCTTTTTCTGCTCTTAATGAGAATCTGTTCACTCTGATGAGCCTCAAACCCCGCTCTGTTAATTGCTGTCGATAGAAGTGCAGATTAATCAATACTTCCATACATCAAGGCCCATACCAGGCACGTCTGGAGATCCCAAGGAAGAGGACAGAGTACTGAAAAGAAGTCACAGTACTGAAAAGAAGTCACAGTACTGCCAGAGCCTGAGGCACAGAGTTTGCACAGTTGCAAGTGTCCCCTTAATTACAGAATTACATTGGGCTGTAACTTATTCAAATGTCATCCTAGAGTCGTTCTATCCTTACCTCGTCACTTAAACCCCATTTTAAAAACTCCATTCCTGGAGCTGCTCGTTTGCAGGAGGGGTGAGGTTAAACCACACCGTTCCTTTCAGCTTTCCCCGGAGCCTGGGCAGCCCTTTGTGAGGAGCTTTTCACCTCCCTGGTTTCCTGGGGCAGAACATTCCAGGCTGGATCCTTTCCCTCTGCAGGTGATTTGCAGAGCTCCTGCCTGCAAGGGCCACAGCAGCCCAGGTGAGGAGCAGAGGGAGGCTCCTGAAGGGAGCTCAGGCTGGGATAAAGAGCTTAGTTCTCCACACACTTGGAAGAGCACAGGGCGAGTTGCAACAGGAGAGTTCCAGTTGTTACGAGGAACGTTTGCACAATGAGGTCCAACATTGCCCCGAGGCACGGGGCACACTCCCCCTCCTGAGCCCCTGCCCTTGGGGACACTTGGGACAGGACAGGGCTCTGAGAAATCCATGGAATCCCACACTGGTTTGGGTTGGGAGGGACCTCAAAGCCCACCCAGTTACACCCCCTGCCACAGCAGGGACACCTTCCAGCAGCCCAGGGGGCTCAGGGATTGAATTGAGGCACACTGCAGAGTGAGGGCTGCACTCCCTGAGATTGGCTGTGGCCACTTCTGCCTTGTTTTGGTGTTTTCCCACCAGTGACTGCTCCCCTGGAGACGTTATGCTGGGCAGGAAAGGAGTATCGGTGTGTTTTATCTTCTGACAGACATTAACTGGCTTCCTTTACGTGGTTTAAAATGAAAGAACACCAGATATGGGCAATTGCTGGGTTTATTTACAGTCTTGGCTGAGTTAAGGAATAGGAAAAGTTCACCTGCCACAACTGAGGTAATTTTTACAGTGAATATTAGCAGAGAAATATATTTTAGGTATTTCTATTCATCCAGTTTCTATCTGACTTATCTGATGGCTTGTAAAATCACACATAGCCTTTAAAATCTCATGCTCAGCAATTAATGTTTTCCTTTCTTTTGAGTAACCAGTTTGTGGCAAATAAGTAATGCCATCAAACAACAGAGGTAAAATAGGAATTTGCCTTGTAAAGACCTTCATCTTCTTGTGTGTGAATTTCTACTGAAAATATCCTGCATTTCTATAGACTTTCATTTAAACTGCAGTTACTGGATTCATTTTGCTGCCAGCTGAGGTCATCATACAACAAGTTGGGTTTATTTTCCACACTCTCCAGTTTGCTTTAGGAGACAAGTGGAAGAAAAAGCAAAGGAGAATTGAGGAACCCTTAAAAGCAGAGGTTTCTGAGAACTCTGTGAAGGCTTTGGTGACCTCTGTGTAGTCAGGCTGGAAAATCAGAATATTTCCCCCCCTCAGAGCAGTTTGGGCTGGGACTGGTGCCTGTGGTGACCCCAGAATGGCTGAAAAGCAGCTTCATGTTTACTCCTCATCTCTTTTTGAGAAGGGACATTGCTGTGTCCTGACCTCCATCTTCCTACTCCTCGCTTGGCTTTTTTCTGCTCATAGTTTTGATCCTTCTTTGCCCGAGGATCTAAAACATGTGGAGAAAATAATGCTGTGAACTGAGACCAGTGCCCTCTGTTTGGGGAATGTGGTGCTGCTAAAAGCTGTTGGTAAAAAGGCAGAATTTCCTCGCACACTTCAAGCCAGCTTTGTTTTATGTGAAAGGGTGGATTCTTCAGCTCCTCCTTTATTTACCCAGAGCTTTACAATTCAGGGCCCTTCAGTCCCCTCCTTACCAAACATCCTATTTACACTTTAAACTGCACCTTCATCCCGCAGGTCCTCAGTCCCTGATGAAGATGGGGATCGCGTTATCCTTCATCCCCCTCCCAGTGCACACATCTGGGGTTGTTTTCTCTCCCTCAGCAATAAAAAGCAGCTACATTTCAGCTAAATTTCAGTTCCCCGCGGGCTCCTTTCCCAGGACATTCACATCGGAACGAAACCAGCGTGCAGGTGGAGCCCGGCCAAGCCATTTGAAACCCCGGGCAGCTCCCCGAGCTTTGCCCCTTTTCTCCCCTCGGAAAAGCCCCGACCGTTTGTTTGAGGCCGGGCTACTGTATCGTAACAAATGACACTTAAAACTCATTTGGTGTGAAATTGCGGATTAATCCCGGCGGGCCGGGCCGCTCGGGAGCGCACAGATGGTGCCGGGGAGGGGGACAAAAGGCACGGGCAGGGATTGAATGTGTGGATGTAACGGACAGCAAGCCCTTCCCCACGGCCAAGGTGGGCAGAACACACCGGAGGGGCCGGGAAATGCTTCGGGAGCTGCCGGAGAACTTTTCGAGTCCGTGCCACAAACAAACTTTTACTCCCTTTAGAATCCGTATTCACTTCCCGAGGCACTCACGAGTTTTCTTGTTCTTTTCTAGTTGTTGGTTTGGTTTGTGGCCCCTCCAGGCAGCAAACAGCGGCAAAGGGGGATTCCTTTGGCAGTCTGGCAGCTCCTCGCACTGCCCCAGCCCTAAAGCAGTGCCTGCCTGTCCCTGTCCCGCAGGGGGACACTTGTCCTGCTCCCTGGGGACTGCTGGAGGGCTGGCCGGGAAGGATTGAATCTTCACGTTGCTGAAGTAAAACTGCCCTCTGAGCTGCTCGCTGCTTTTCAGGTGAAATTGGTCACACTCAGGAACAGACTCCATCGTGCTGCGTGTTCCTGGTGGGAATTCAGGGCTGGGAGGGCAATGCCCCAGCCCTGGGAGTGCCCAAGGCCAGGCTGGACGGGGCTTGGGGCAACCTGGGACAGTGAAAAGTGTCCCCACCCACGGCAGGGGTGGCACTGGGTGGGCTTTAAGGTTCCAACCCAAAGCAGTCTGTGATCTGGGGGTTGCCAAGTGCCTGCAAAGCTGGAGCTGTGTCTTCTGAGTGCCCTGTAACATCAACCTGGCCGAGCCAGTGCTGTGTGTGCTTCAAGAGCTGGCAGGACCCCCAAAACTGCCCACCAGGACACACAAAGCCTGGCAAGGTATTTATCATTTAGCCACTTACACCTTAGCACAGTTTTATCTCTGTGAGTCAACCACAAGAATGTTTTGCGTTGATATTTGTCTCTTTTGGGGCAAAATGTAGATTATAGATCACAAAGTTGTGCAGAGCAGTTATTGAATTCAGCAATGGGAAGGAAGTGTTGTGACAAGAGAATTCCAGTGGTGTTTCCCACCACTGCCAGTGCCCACCAGAATTGCTCTTCTCACAGGCTGTCAGGAGACTTTAACCCCCAAAATGTCAATAAGGAGACACTGATCTCCCAGAAATGTAGTTTTAGTGTGGTTTTAAAGTAACTTCCAGCAAAACAGTTCCTTTCAGAAACACAGGGCTTGGGACAAGATGGTAAAAATGAGAACAATCAGGATTGAAGCCAAAAGTGCTTCCTTGGACAGCCCTGTTGTCTGTAGGTACTGTGAGTGACAAACAGGAGCAGCACCTGCAGGGGACAATATTCCCTTAAAACAGGCCGGGGGGAAAGGCTGGAATAAAAACTCACTGTCACCCGGAATTTTTAATGGTTTAATTATTAATTTCATTATTGGCTTCAATGTCCTAAATTTTGGCAATGGAATGAGAACCAGTCCCTGTGCTACGTCAGCACAGTATCGATGCTTTTATTTGGCATTTTGGGGGTGACATAAATACTTTTGAAACTTTCTTTTTCCTTTCAGAGCTGGAGGGAAATCCACACACTGCTGGCTGATGGATATGATTTATAATCTAGTTTGTCATTGAGAGAGGCAACTGGAGCCTCAGAGCACAGAAAATTGGCACTTTTGATCTCTTTATTGCTCTTTTGTAGTCGGGGGTTTGTTTACAGCTGAAAACCGTGCAGGGAATCCTGTGTGGCTCTCACCTATTTCTTCACCATAGTAATGAGTTTGCCCTTAATTAATATTCCTCATTGTTGTCAGCAAATCCCCACGGATTGGGGCGTGCAGACAATGGCAGTGAATCCTTTTATCTACACTTTCTCACCCAAAGTTTTTCCTCTTTGGAGATGAAAAGTGAGGAAAGAAGAGAAGAGGGAGATTTTAGAGGGAATTGTTTTCAGCTTTGGGTAAATATATAACTTTTTGTTGTCGAAGCAATGAGTGTTGACTGACTACAGAAGTCTTATTTGTATTATTCTAACTATTGCTTGCAGATCTCCACAACAGAAGGATTGATTTCATATCTCTCCTGGCTTCTGTGAATCTTGGGTGAATATGTAACTGGTTATATACATGAATGAAGCCAAATCTACTTTCCTGACAGCCCTTAGAAAATGTTGGGTGTTTCCTGGGATTCCCTGGATTTTCCTGGTCCTGAGAATGGGCAAAACTCCAACTTCCCAGGTGGAATTGTCCTGCAGGGACCAGCACTGCTCCTTCCTGTGGAATCAGCAGGACTGTCCACACCAGCAAAGGTAAGAACGTGCCTATTTTCCCGAGGCCCCAAGAGTGAAAAATTAAGATCCTTCTCTTAATAAGCCCATCAGCAAATTACCATAATCAAGAAGTCGTCAGCTCCGTCCTGACCAGCCCCTCTGGCAGGTTCCTGCTCCCTCAGCATCCCTGCCCTGAACAATATCACAGTGCAGGGAATATTGTTTCCTGCTTCCACGACACACAAGTCTAATTAAACCATTTCTGCACCTCCCCTGCCCACAGCGCTGCATTTCAGTAATTAGAAGACACCCCAGCACGGCCACGCTGTTTCATCAGCTTTTAGGCTCCGAGACTTAAAACTAACATTTTCAAAAGCATTTCATGGTTTGAAAGAATGGTCAATTAACCTTGGGTTTCCTGGGGGGAACCCTGCAAAGAACTGTCAACAGTTCAGTTTAGAGAGATTTGTCCAGTGACCTACGAGGCCACCAAGTTCACGAATGCGTGTACCGGTGTCATCATGGATTTGTTCCCTGGGTGACTGTCCCAGGGGAGGGGACAGCTGGTTTGGGGGTCCCTTCTACAGTAAGAAGTGCCCGAGGGGTGACGGGTCCCGGAGCTGCCCCCGGACACAACCAGAGCCACTCCCCAGGCCAAACCCCCTCTGCCTCCAGCAGGAATTATTGTGTCTCTCTCTTCCCCCCATCAGGTTCTTTCTTTATTTCAGGAAGGGGCCGTGGGGACCCCATGGGCTGCCTGCTGAGCTCCTTTGTGTTTGGAATTCCCTCCGAAACGTCTGATTATTGCGGCGCTGACGGCCTTCAGATTTAAGTGATAGCAACATCTCCCTCCTCCTGGCAAATTGAGGGCACTCTGAGGGGCAGTGGGAGCTGGGTCAGGGATGCACCTGCTGGGGGAAGTCAGCAGAGCCCTTCTGAGCCCTCCTGGAGCGGGGACACCGTCCAGCTGCACGGAGCTGGTGCTGTTGGGGATGCTCCAAAGGTCTCCCCTTGGCCATTGAGTGTCTGGGTTCGTGAGAGAGGCAGAGCTGGCCATGATAGCATTATCTTCCACGTGGGATTGGATTCCTGGAAATTAAAATCTAGCAGGTGGCACTGGGCTTGTCTTCCCCCCCCACCAGGATTTTAGTGCCATTTCACCAGCTGCATGGAGAAGTGGTTTTATTCCCTTCTACCCAGCACCAGAACGTTCTCCCCGGCTGTCCTGGCAAACCAAAGGTGGAGCTTTTTGCTCTTAGGTTTGCTGGTGGCCACTTGTATTGCAGCACTTCCCTTTGCTTGACTCTGAATGCCCTGAAACCTTCTGTATCCAACCTAAACCACCAGGGGCTTGTGGATGATGGCACTGTGCCCTCAGGTGCAATGGGACTAGTTGGTGTTGTGTGACCACGGAATTCCTACATTAAACCTGAGTTTCCTGGCTTTTGTCACTCCCGTGACACTTCCACAGGTGTCAGGTTTGTCACCTCCCGACTGTGACAGTCTCTAGTGCAGCTTGAACACCTCAGGTGATCCCACCCCATGCTCCACACTTACAATGTCGAGATATGAAATAATCAGGAGGGTTTCCTTAAGCACACATGTCCTTGTACTCACAGGATCAAGGAATGGGTCGGGTTGGGAGGGACCTCAGAGCTCATCCCCTTGCACCCCCTGCCATGGGCAGGGACACCTTCCACCAGCCCAGGTTGCCCCAAGCCCTGTCCAACCTGCCCTTGGACACCTCCAGGGCCACAGAGTCCCCTTGTGATGTCCTTGGTGTGCAGGAGGGGAAGGCTGAAGGAAAAGAACCGGTGTAATGAGTACCTTTGCCCACTCCTTCCACACAGCCGTGGCTGGGGAGGCGCTCAGGGCTGATCTGCTGGCTCTGTGCTACCAGAGCAGATCGAGACGCAGAGCGTGGCCAGGGGGAGGGGGCAGGGGCAGCCCTGGACACTGAGAGAGAGATCAGTAGATAAAAAGGTGTCTCCAGAGACAGACAAAGGGCCAGCCAGGCCCAACACGAGCCAGGGCTGGGGACACACAGCTGCTCCCCTGGGCCACAGCCCATCCCAGTGGGCTGGCATTCCAGCAGAGGACTCCACACCTCCCTCTCCTCAGCATCACTTACTCATGGGAAGTGACAGCCACTGTCTGCTGCCTCCAACTTGTCACCCAGGGATGTTCCCTCAGGGACAAGTGGCTTCACTGCTGGGTTTGTCTGACCGTCCCATGGCAGGCTGGAAAGCCAAAGCTGGCAGGTTTATCCTGCTTTTATTGCTGAGGCTGAATTGGAGGTGGTCAGTTCATCACCCCTAACATCTCTTGGTTTCCTGCTCCACTCAAATTCTCTCTGTTGGGTTCATTTTTTGTGTGTAAAATGACAGCTCAGCCACTTCGCTGCAATTTTTTGAGCGTTGCCAAAGGAAAATCTCAGTCCTGCTAAACTCCTGAAAATTGGTGCTGGAATATGAAGTTGGGAATTTCTTTTGCTAGTTTTCCCTTGGCCTTGTCAAATAGGTTTAACCTTTTTGGATTTTTTATTTTGTTTTAGGACAGGCAGTTCAATGGATGGATTGAAATATAGGGGGGGTGTACCAGAAGAAAAAAAAAAAGAGTCTGCTGGGTTTATTCATGTGCTTTTGGATTTGATTTACTTCCTACTTCCTTATTTAATAACCAGGTTCCTTAAGGCTCCTTAAGCTTGAATGACCCATGTTTTGTTGCCGGGTCCATTCCACTGACCCCTGGCAAGACCCCTGCCCCAGTTCGTCCATCAGCCCAAAATGAATCTATTCCAGGAGCTCTCACTCCCCATTAGCTCTAATTGAGCCTGACACTTGGAGACAGGCCTCATTATTTTTAATTGGGCCCTATAGTTCTAGAGTGAAACTAAGCACAGTTTAATGCAGATAGCTCATCTGCCTCGCCAGGACACACTCAAACTGTATTTGAAGTTTGGGGAAACAACAGGGTTTGTTTCCAGGCTCTGCTTTGGCAGAGTGTTAGTGCTTTGAGCTCTGGGTTATTTCCAGCTTGCCTGGGGTGAGGACAGGGATGTTGATGAGGATCTGCCCTGGGCGTGCACCTGGTGGACCATTTCACTTTTACCCCCAAAATGCTGCGCAGGCACAGGGTGGGGATGAACAAGCCCAGGCTCTCTGTGAGAGGTTCACATGCCCCGGCTAAGGGAGGTTTAAACAGATTTGCAGTGATGTCATGAAATAAGGAAACTCCTGAAAGTTTTCCCAGATTTCTGTGGGAAGTTTAACTCAGAATTTAAAAAGGAAGACACCTCTCTACACCTCACCAAGGGCATTTTGACTGCTTCACTCAGAGCTTCTGGGCTTTTTCCTGTCATGGAGGAACATTTTTACCACTGCCAGGTGTGCTTTGCTGTGAAGACACCTCTGAATAAGGAAGGAATTGCTTTAAGTATTATAAATGATTCTGTTTTGTATTATAAAGAGTCATCTCTTGGATTTTCCTTGGGAAGGAACACCCCAGTCCCTGCTGATGAGGGAACTGGTCTCACCACTTCTCTCAGGAGATTTTTAAGCCACCAAATTGGGCATTTTCCCCCAAATGTGTCTTTAGGAATCCAAGACAAGAATTCTTCAGTTTGGAAAAGCAGGGTCTCTGCCCTTCTGAAGAGTCCAGTTAATTAGTAATTATATACCGTGTGTTTAATGAACAGATACTTAATGCTGGGAATTCTATGACATCCAGCCTGGATTGTCCTGGAGAGAAGGAGCAGGGATTAGTGATGAGATGATATTTATGGTCCCTTCCAAGCCAAACCATCCTGTGATTCCATGCCCACAGATGGAAGACCTGCTCTACCTTCATTCATCCTCTTCATCTGGTATAGATGTATATTTGAGGTTTATTACAGCTTTCCATGCCCCTCTGTGTCTGTATTTGGGATTTTTAGTGGTTCTTGGCCACTGGAGAACAATCCCTGCTGGAATATTCCCCACAAACACACAAGGGAGAGGGAGGATTGTCAGTGCCATTGTGTGGATGTGGAGCTGGAGCTCTGAGGGTGAGTTTTTGGGGAAAGATTGGCTTTGAGGGAGACTGGAGTGGTTTGGATCCTGGAAACCAGGACCTTTCTCTGGGGCTTTGCTGTTCCCAGCAGTGATGGGAGACACTTGGCTCCTGAGCTGATGGATCTGCTCCATGTGATCTTCTGACACGACCCACCTGCTTCATTCTTTAATTAGTAGAAGCAGGAAAGCCCCTCCAATCCCCCAGAGAACAGCCTGCAAAGGGAAGGGAAGGTATTTTGGCATTTTGAACAGCACAGAGCTGTGCTCTTTGTTCCTTGGGATGTTTGGGATTGCTGGGGCCGGGGGTGAATAATTGATCACCATTTTAACACAAGCAAGAATTCCATTAAATATGAACAAGAGGAGGCTGGGCACGAGGTAAAGGATTTCTCTTTCCCTCCTGAGTGCAAACAATCCTTGTGGCTCTGGTCGCTGCCAATGAAATGTGTGAGTGACAGAGGGGGAAACCAGATATTATGTTACTTAAAAGTCATTCATCATGGCACAGGAAGGCAGGAATCCGAACTGCTGCGATCAATAATGGCTAAAGGTGATCTCCCGACACAAAGGAGCTGTGCCATGGAGCCACCGGTGCTGAAAGGTGCCCGCTGGAGCCCGGCCAGGCTGGGGGCTGGGCTGGGGGTGGCAGCTCAGGACACACCAAAATCACCCCCAAAGAGCTCCCTGAGGAATCCTCTTGTCATTGCTGGCACGGGAAGATCTGTTTGGTGGTTTATTTTATTGTTTTATTTGGTTGCCACATCAAGGTGTCACTGTGTGAGAAAGATCAGAGGTTTTTTTGGTGGGCAAGGTAGGGGCACCCTGGCACCTCCACCAGCCCAGGTGGGCGAGGTAACAGCACCACCACCCCCTGGGGACACCTCCACCACCCCAGGCCAGCTTGCTGCAAATACACTGCTTGTCTGGGTCAAAATACAGTGACTTTGGGGTTTTCTGTCAGCAAAATGAGGGCTTGGGAGGATCAATCCAGCCCTCACTGCCAGGAGGTTCACTGGCCGTG
>JAWWMO010000038.1:9974330-9991005 GCA_035047845.1 Dendrocincla fuliginosa | reverse complement strand
CTGTGTCCCCCTGCAGAGGTGAGGGCTCTGTGTCCCCCTGCAGAGGTGAGGGCTCTGTGTCCCCCTGCAGAGGTGAGCTCTCCCAGGGAATCCTGCCCTCCCTGGGGGCTCCAGAGCGAGTCCCACTGATGGGAGGGCTCAGCACACACTCCTCTTCCTTAAAAATAACCTTGGCACGTGTCTTGTCTGGATCTGGTTTGACCTGCTTTGGCCTCCTCTGTCTTGAATAGAGCGGTGGGAATTTGAGGGGGGGAGTTCTGGGGAGGGTTCCCCAAATTTCACATCATTTGTGTTGATGTCTCGCTGATCTCTCAGGTATAAATGCCTCTGTCCAGATACCTGGCCCAACTGGCACGGGACAGCAGCCGAGGGCGTGGAGAGGCTCATCAAGCACATTGGCTACAAGCCCGAGGAGTACAAATTAGGAAGGTAAATGGCCCTGCTCTGCCCGTGTCTCTGCTCTCAGTGCTTGCTGTGGTGGGTCCTGTGTGTGACACGAGCAGGGGGACAGATAAAACCCCAGATGCATAAATTTCCTCTTTATTTTTACCTGTTTCCACGGGAGTTTCAATCCAGGCTCGTTTCCTCCATCTCGGGATGAGGGCAGAGGGGCTGCTCTGCCTCAGCTCCTGTGTCCTGTCTGCTTGGGTGGCATCCCAGCTGGCTGGAGAGCCCTGCCCCTGGCTGGGGCAGCTGAAACGATGGCTCACTGTGAATAACAACCTGCTCCTGGCCTCTCTTTCAGAACCAAAATATTCATTCGTTTCCCAAAGACTCTGTTTGCTACGGAAGATGCGTTTGAGTACAGGAAACACCTGCTGAGTAAGGTTCCAGTTCCCTTTCTGTGGCACACACTGAGCAGCAGGGCCTGGTGGACCCTGTCCCCGGGCTCCAGGGAGGTGGAGGAGGTGCCAGGTTGGACGGGGCTGGTGGAAGGTGTCCCTGCCCATGGCAGGGGGTGGAAAAAGATGGGCTTTAAGGTTCCTTACAACCCAAACCACTGTGGGGTTCTGGGGTGAGAGCTGAGACCCCTGGTCTGCACAGCTCTGCAGAATCCATGGGAAACTTAGGGCACTTTCTCCAGGGTGGGGAGAAATCACTGGCTCTGTTTGGCTCCTTTAGAGCTCCTCAGTCCCATGGGTGACTGCTGGCCCATGCCTGGGTGCACCAAGTGCCTTTCCCTTGGGATTGGGATCTCACCTGCCTCATCCTGCAGGGTTCCTGTCTGTACCTGCTTGAAAAGCATAAAGGGAGGGCACGGGACCTCCTGGGCCTGGTGGTGTTGTGGCTCCTGTCCCCTGCAGCCCCTCCTGTGCTGGTGGGATGTGGGGTCTCAGCTCCTCAGCCTCTGATCCGGGAGGTACAAGTGATGTCTCTGGGTTCCTTTCTAGTTTCAAGACTACAGGCCAAATATAAGGGATTCCTTGGGCAAAGAGCCTACCAGAAGAAGAGGAAAGCAGGTACGGGCTCTGGAGTTGAGGGTTCTCTCAGGGCTGGGTTTTCCATGAGGGTTGTAGCTTTGAGAGGTCACAGATCCACGTTCCTGTGGGGGATACTCGTGGGTTCCCTGCAGGGCTGTGGGTGTTGGGTGAGATGTAGGTGCCAGGTGAGATGAAGTGTCAGCTGCACAAAGAGCATCCACAGAGCAGTTCCAGGGGCCCCCTTGGTTGTGTTTGGCTCCTCACAGCACGAGCTGCTCTTGGCCTCAGCCAGGCAGCAGCTCTGAGCAGCAGCAGCACCTTCTGCTGCCCACGTGGGGACATTCTGGGGTACCCAGGAGTTGATCATCAGCTGCTGGGGGGGAAAAAAAACCCTTTTATCACATCAGGCAGGCGGACCTAAAACCTGCAGGCTCAAAGGGTGGTTTTCTGAGATGGGACAGTGGGAGGCTGAGCAGTGACAAGGTCTGGCACTGCCTTGGTGTTGTACAGGTGGCACTGGATCAACCACTTATGACAGAGAAGAAAACATCCCAAAATTCTCTCAGTCCCCATCAGCTGATCTTTAGAGCTGCAAAAGCAGCAGCTCTCAGGTGTGCTGTGTGGGCTCAGGGGCAGCATGGCACAGCCCCTCTGCCACCTGGCTCTTGTTGCAGCCATCAAGCTGGAGGCGTGTTGGCGAGGAGCGCTGGCACGGAGGGAGGCCAAGAAGAGGACGTGGGCAGTTCAGACTATCAGGAAGTAAATACCACCTTTGGAGGGGTCCTGGGGAGGGCTGTGGGTGGGGGGTCCCAGCGTGGAGATGATCTCTGGACCAAGAGCCCAGAGCACTGACAGCACAGGGAGTCACAGCCAGGTCCTTCCCAGCCATGTCCAAGCTGTGGTCGCAGGTAGGGGCACAAGTGCCAGGGGTGGGTCTGAAACGCCTGGCACCTCTTCAGGAATGCTCTGGCTGGCACAAATTTCTGTGGCTCTGACGCTTTGTGTTTTCAAACCATAGAAGTGGAGTGGTTTGGGTGGGAAGGGACCTTAAAGCTCATCCCATTCCACCCCCTGCTATGTGTAGGGACACCTCCCACTAACCCAGGTAGCTCCAACCTGGCCTTGGACACTCCCTGGGATCCAGGGGCAGCCCCAGCTTCTCTGGGCACCCTGTGCCAGGGCCTGCCCACCCTCCCAGGGAGGAATTCATTCCTAATCCCTCACATGTCCCTCCATTCCCTTACGTATGGTCCTCCCTCTCCACTCCCTCAAACCCAGCTCCTGGAGCGGAGCTGATCTTCCCTTCAAACCCCAAAGCACCCTGTTTTGGCCAACAGAACCTGGAAGAAAATGTTAATATTTAAAATATCACAAAGCTAAAGATTTCCATTGCTGTAGCACAGGTGCCCTGTCCCTCAGTTGACAGCAGTGCCCTGGGAAGCTGCTGTGTGCCCCCTGTCCCTCACCTTGTTCCATGGATTTTTGGGCATCACATGCCAGTTCTGCTCTGGTGTCTCCTGTAGGTTCCTAACTGGCTTCATCCATCGGAAGAAGCCCCTTTGCCCAGAGAACAGGGAGTTTGTGAGGCTCGCCCAGTACAACTACCTGACGAAGCTCCGGGACCACCTTCCAAAAAATGTCTTGGACAAGAGCTGGCTCCAACCTCCCTCCATCCTGGAAGAGGTGAGAGCTGCTGCTGGAGGCTTTGGCAGAGGTGGAGGTGATTCTGTTCCGTGCTCATGTGTGTGCACAGCTCTTGTGGGAGAAGGGCAGGGATCTGCTGCCTCATCCTCTGTTCAGGTGGGATGGCAGGACCTGTGGAAGGGCCTGAGCTCTGCTGTGTTTGGATGGGAGTGGGAGGAATGGCCCCACTGTTGGTGTTTCCATGGGGGAGGAGAGAGCTCTGTCTTTCAAGCAACAGAAAGGGAAATGCACAGACAACAGACAGAAAAGTGACCTCATGAGCCCTATAAAGACAAAATTACTCCCAGGAGACTTTAGGCTTGTGGCACAGACAGACCTGCTTGCACAACTCCCCTAGTGTTTTGTTTTTCCCTTTTTGCCTGTAGACATCTGAGCTGCTCCAGAAGATCTGCATGAGGAACCTGGTGAGGAAATACTGCCGGGGGGTCACTGCTGAGAGGAGAGCACAGGTAACCAACACCTGAGTGCAAGTGTGGGAGGCACAACAGTGTGCTGTGCCCTCTGCTCCCTGGGGATCTCCTGCAGCACAGGCTGCTCCTCCTGACCCCCCTGCTCCTCTCACTCACTCAGCAGTGACATGAGAGCCTGGAGTCAGGGATTCCCTCCCGTGTCCCTCACCATGTATGGAGCAGTTCTCCTGCAGACACGTGGGGTTTTATCTTGGGGCATTAAAACTGCACCCCGTGTAATTAGAAAAGATCCATAAATCAGAAAAATCTGCAGGATTGTCCCTGCTGCCCCTTGATTTGGTGTAACACAGAACAGCCTAAAGCTGTTGGAAGAAAAGCAGCACAATACCATGAGTCCATAGCGAGGGGGGCAGTGCATGAGTGGAAGGATGTTGGGCACTACCAGGGTTTGCATTACACCTCTGGTGCTCCTGGTGGAGGCTCTCCAAGGGTAAAGGCTGTTCCTCCCCGCTCAGCTGCAGCAGAAGGTGGTGACCAGTGCTGTTTTCCGAGGGAAGAAGGAGGGATACACGCAGAGCATCAACCAGCCCTTCCTGGACACCCGGCTGAGTGAGTGCACAGTGACCCCAAGAACACCCTCAGCTGGGAGGGGACTGTGCCAAGGGGACAAGCCAGCTGGGATGAGGACAGTCAGAGCAGCTCTGTGGTGTTTGCTGGGGCAGTGGTGACTGTCTGTCTGTGTCTGTAGGTGTGTCACCCACACTCACGCTCTCTTTCTGGTTTGCTCCTCAGAAGTGAGTGACATAAACCCCAAAGTGCTGCAGCTCATCCAAGGGGAGAACATCAAGGTAAGGGAAGGACAGGACCCTTGGAATTGGAGTCACCAGAGTCCTGGAGCTGGTTGGTCACACAGGGCCTGACAAATAGCAGGGGAGCCACTGTTTCCTTGCTTTTAAATTGGAGACAGGTCTCAAAATGCACCTAAAAAAGTTATTTAGGATTCCATTCCTGGCCCTGTTTGGGCTGTACAGGGCAGGGGCAGAGCCAGGGTGTCCGTGCACTTCCCATGGTTATGGCACAGAGGGCACAGGTGCCCCATCTTGCTCAGGGCAGGATTCTGCCCCCTGAATTTCCCAGTATAAAGAATCCAGGCCCCTGTGAGCAGAGCTTGGCAGGAGAGCTGGAGCTCCACGGGCAGAGCTGACACCAACTCGTTGCTTTCAGTACGTGACCCCCGTGATAAAATACGACAGGAACGGGTTCAAGGCGCGGGAGCGGCTCCTGGTGCTGACCCAGAGCTCGGCCTGCGTGGTGGAGATGGCCAAGCTCAAGCAGAAGATCGACTACGCCACGCTGAAAGGTAACCCTGGGGGCCTTCTGTCCAACCTGGGCTCGTGGGAGGTGTCCCTGCCCATGGCAGGGGGTGCAACAGGGTGGTCTTTAAGGTCCCTTCCAACCCAACCCACCCCATGACTTTGTGATGATTCTTAGTCCTCGTGGGGCTTCACATGGTGGGAGGAGGATGAACTTCTGAAACCTGGTCTTGCAAAGGTGTTTGAAGCAATGACCTGCTTGGGGGATGGACAAAGGGTCTGGGTGTCAGCCTGGAAACACAGTGACTAAGGGGACACAGTTCTTTGTTGTGCTCCTGTATTTAAATCTTTCGCTTCCTGACATAGAGGAGAATAAAAATAAAGGCTTTTCTACCCCAGTTTGCAGGTATTTTTAATCCTGCCACTGTTGGAACTCCAGTCCAGGGGTAGAATATATACTTTTTCCCTTGTCTGTCACCAAAACCAAGGTAGCATGGAAAG
The DNA here is from genome assembly GCA_035047845.1 of Dendrocincla fuliginosa. Classification (NCBI taxonomy): domain Eukaryota; kingdom Metazoa; phylum Chordata; class Aves; order Passeriformes; family Dendrocolaptidae; genus Dendrocincla; species Dendrocincla fuliginosa. The sequence continues at coordinate 9,985,656 of JAWWMO010000038.1, read as the reverse complement.
GTACAGATTATGGACAAGGGGATGACAGAGGGACCTTCAGAAGGTATTTTGAAAACTTAAATCAAAATAGGAGCTTTGCTGTTTTGCTCTAAGCAGGACATTCTTTCTTCACACTGAGGAAGGGACTCAGGAATTGTCAGGATTCAGGAATTCCTCCCTCAGGAACGTGGGGCTGGAGTCCTGTCCCTGTGGGAAGGTGCTGAGGGAGGTGTGGGGCTGGGTTTGGCAGGTTCTCCTCTAATTCTGGATTTCTTTTGAAGGGATCTCCACCAGTAACCTGAGCGATGGGATCGTGGTCATTCATGTTCCAGAGGACAACAAACAGAAGGTACAAAATCACAACACAGCTCCTGTGAGCTGGTGCTTCCAATATCACCCTAGAAACCCCCTGGGATTACACAGTTACTGATGTTTATTAATTCCTCCTCACCAGACTTGTGCTCCAGACCCTTCTCTGGAAACGCTCCTGCGTTTTTTAAGAGCCAGAGTTGCTGTAAATCCTTAATAATGCCTGGAATAGAAGCTTAATTTGGTCATTTCTGCTCTGGCATCCCAAGGGAGCCTGTCTGAGTGTCCCACTGCTCTGGGTTACATGCTGGGGAGGTGCCAGGTGCCTTTGTCCCTCTTCTCCCATCCCCAGGGCGATGTGATCCTGCAGTGCGAGCACCTCTTCGAGACGGTGACGAAGCTCTGCATGTTGTCCAACAAGCAAAGCCTCGTGAAGGTTGTGCAGGGAAGGTGAGGAAGGTGATGGGCAGCACTGGGCAAGCTCTATTCCATGGGAAAACCTGCTTCAAAACCTTGTAGGTCTGGATTACTCAGGCAGCAGAGTGCCCAGAGCTGGGCAGGCCTGGTGCAGCAGCACCGCTGTTCTCGTGGCTTCCACAGGCACAGGGGGGACAGGATGGGATGCACTGAGAGAAAATGCTTTAAAAATCATTCCAACCTTTTCCCCACATTTTCCCCAGGCTAATGAGGCTTGTTTCCATGGTGGTGCACCTTGCTGGGTGTGCTGCTCTGCTCTCAGAGCTGCCTCTCCCCCAGCTGCCTGAACCCCAAACTTATTTATAGGTGATTGCACTTCAAAACCCCCTTTTTCGTGTTCCTGCTGCTGTGACCTGAGCGTGAGGCTGTGGGCTTAGTGGTTTCCCAGGGGATCCCATTAGCCCCAGCTCTGAGGAAAGCCAGCTGCAAAGCTGGGGGTCACCTCAGGATAAATGCTCCTCTCCCCAAAGGATTGAGGAGGCCCAAAATGTGATTGCAGAGCTCAGATCCTTCCAGCCATGGCCCCGAGCGAGGGGCAGGTGGATGGTTTGTCTCTCTGATCTCACTCTGAATTGGAATTGGCAGGTGAAACCTGCACTTCTGCTCCAGCTTTTCTCTCTGGCCTTTGCCTTTCAGCTGTAATTAGATTTGGTGTGTTCAGTGGTTTTCTCCAGGTCAGATCTGCTTAACTTCCAGTGCTTAATTGCACCAGGAACATTCAAAGCCTGGGCCAGGCAGGGATGGTCCATTCATCAAACTCTTCAGCCTGGGGGGTTAATGCAATTGTTTAGGAAATTCACCTAAGCTGGGGCTCTGATCTCCTCATCTAAGGAGATTTGCCCAGGGGACAGAAATAAAGGGGGCTTGGAGTAAAGCCCCTCGTGGGGAGAGGAGAGCACTCCTGGGGGTCTGTCCTTGCAGCCTCAGGTTCCGCATCGGCTCTGGCAAGGAGGGGACCTTGGTGTTCACCGTGGGGAAGGAGCCTCTGGTCTTCAAGGACAAGAATGGACAACTAACAGTGGTAAGGCCTCATGTGAGCAGGGGAAACACCTTGTGCTTCCTCCTGAGACACCTGCAGAGAGCACAACCCAAGTACCCAGGCACTCCCCCCCTAAGATGATGCACAATAGCTGGTCATCCCTGCTGGGAGCTGCAGCTGCATGAATCGTGCAGGAACTGCCTTGTCCTCGAGCTGGCACAGGGACAGGCAGCAAGGCTCACCCCTGAAATGGTCAGGCAGAGAATTTCACCTGACCCAAACTCAACAAGCACCTGCAAAATGAGGCCTCAGGGGATGTTTCCCCCCTCGTGTTGCATCCCTCAACCAAGTAATGCCTGAAATTGGTTGGGGGATGAAGGAAAGGCACCTCTTTCCACCCGAGCAGGTCATGTGAGGACTTGAGAGCTCCAAGGAGAATTCCATGGAGGTGTAACACCCTCAGGGCCCTGGTCAGCTGTCCCTGCAGCTGGAGAGGGAGGGAGTTGTGTCCATACCCCAACAGTCAAACAGAAACACCACCACCTCTTTTCCCAGGCACCCCAAGGACATTTGTCCCTGATTTAATGACTCCACCTTTCTAACCCTAATTGAATGACTCCTTCTCATCCTAGGTGTCAACTCAGGTAAAGTCTTGATGAGAACCAGCCCCTGTTCCTGGACCTTGCCTTGGTTGGGAACAGAAAGGAGCCTGCAGGATGAGACCAGCCCTCACATCTCCCCTGGAATCTCTGATGCCACAGGGTTGCTGTGATTTGAGAGTTTGCTTGCATCTTTTAGGCTCTTTTTTATAGCTTAAAACTACTCAACTCTAGCTAAATAAAACCCACGATGTTGCTGTAATATTCCAGTGAGCAGAGATGCTCATTACAGAGTCACAGGGACCCGTTTAAACCAAAATCTGCAGTTCCACAGGTAAAATGCCCATGTGTGAGAGCCCTGACCAGTCAGGAAGGATTAAGACAGAAGCCCAAAGGCCTCTTTAGCTGTACTTTGAGTCACAACTCAGCAGAACTGCAAAAAGTGCAAATCAGTGGTGTTAACTCTGGTATTAAAACACCTTTTCTCTGGGCACACTGGCACAACCTTTAGCTCAGCACGAGGAGAGGAGGGGCAGGGCAGGGCAGGGGCAGGGCTGGTGCTGATGGTTGTGGTGCTGCTGGGAAGCTCAGACAGCTGCTCTTACCTCCTCTGACAGGGCTTTGCTTTTAGGGCACCCCTGTCCTGGCTCTCCCTGTGCAGCCATGCAGAGCAGGGCAAACAGAAGCCGAAAATGTGACCAAAATGCCTCTTCTCAGACAGGGAGGAGCTGCTGCTCCCTGGGGGTGGTGGGGCCATGAGGGAGGGGACTGGAGGCAGGAATTCTGTTGCCTCCTGCCTGGAAGCTGCAGCTGTGCTGAACTCTGTTCATGGTGCTTCAGCCTGAGGGCAACTGGTGAGGCTCCTGCTCCAGCTCTCTTTGGGTAAGCTGAAACTGCACCTTAACTAAAAAAAAAATCCACATTTATCACACAACATTCATTTACATAAACACCAAAAAACCCCAACCAGCCAAAATAAAAATTCCCCTCACAAAAATCAAAATAGCATCATCACAACACCAAATGAAAATGGACAACTTACACCAAATCCACCTCTTGTCCCATTACCACAATTTCAACTAAAATTGCCCACACTCAGGTCCCTGCCTTTGCTCCCTCTGCCCTGAGCAGTGCCAGAAGGTCAATCTGACACCCAGGAGGAGGATGAGGGCTGGTATTTCTCCCCCAAAGTTGCTCCATGGCCTACAAGGCCATCATGCTTCCACCGAGTAATAAAGTGACTCACATGTAAATATGAAATTTCTTCTAATTTATTGTGTTATATTAAAAAAACCAAAAGCACATATTGCAAACATCAACCATACAATGAAATCCAGCAGAAGCTTGTTTTGTGCCTAAGGATGGACGGGAGGGAATGATTGTACAGAACAGAATCTGCTGTTGTCCACGAAACAACTCCATTAAGACTGAGAGGTTCTACCCCTGCTCTGCTCTAAGTGGTGAGGTGGGAGCTCAGAGCCTTCCCCAGGGCTCAGGGGGATCCAAACCTGCCTCTGGGAGTGCAGGAGCAGCTGCTTTGGTGCTACACAGATCCCAGTGGGGAGGGGTGAGCCTGGGGTGGTCCCTGCCCCCTCTCCTGCAGCCCCCCTGTGCCAGGAGCTGCAGGTGGACAAAATCCCATCCCAGGGAAGACTTTGCTCCGCTCTCCTGGGCTGTGCTGTCACTGCTGGTGGCTGGAGAGGGGAAGCAGGCAGGTCTGCTCTGCCTGGGATAATCTGGAGAGCTGCTTGTGCCCAGGACACCTGCCCTGAGCCCCACCTGCACCTGAGAGCTGAGCAAAACCACTTAGAGTAAGGAGGCTCAGGAGCTGAGAGCATTTGTGCAATGGCATTACCAGCGTTGCACTCAAGGACAGGGGCAGGAGGTAAAGGACACTCCACCACCCCAGCACAGCTTTGGGCACCACCCCAGCACAGAGGGTGAACTCAGGAGTGTGTTAAGGCAGAGTCTGCCCACAAACACAGCAACAAAACTGAAATTGCAACTTAGACTCTCCTGGAGTGACTACTAAACCAACAGCTCTACAAAGCACTGTACAAAGATTAAAAACAACCATCCCCTGGTTTTTAAAGAACTTAGTTTGCAAAACCTCAACGAGAAAAGCCTGAAGCCAGTTAAGAAGCTATTTACAGAGAAGTTAATCACAAAGATGTGACCTGTCAGGTGCTTAGCACTGCTGTCACCTCCTGGAGCTGGACCTGCTCTGCTCCACAGGACGTGGCTGGAGTTTGTCTGGGGCCTCCCAGGTAGGTCAGAGCAGCTCTCAGCTCGAGTGAGCAGGGATTGCTGCAGGACTGTTAGTGTTCTACAGTCCTGGGCTGGTGTTCCCTGATCACTCACTGCTGAGACACAGAATCTCAACCTCTCAAAGGCAGCAGGTCTGCTACAGATGCTCAGAAACCCACAACAGCCCAGGAACACAGCAGTAAGTGCCAAAAGTACACAGTGCTGGAGAACCAGCAATGCAGGGTTTCCTTCCTCACTCCCCACAGCCAGGAGGGGAGAGGCTCTGGCTCCTCCAGCCCCTGCACTCTGAACTGCCACAAACACAAACAGGTGTAAGTACAACTCAAACCAGAAGGCCTGAACTGTCAGGACAGAGCTGAAGCTGCTGAACCTCAGGGTAACTGTTGAGCTCTTATAAACCAGTAGCTGAAGAAGAAAGAGAAGAGGAGACAGGTACAACAACCCCACCTGCCACAGACACCAGCTGCCTGGGACTTAGAGAAGTCTTTGGTTACTAGAAAGATGTCCTCAGCTTAACTTTGAAATATTTCAGCTTTACTTGATGATCCAAAATTGTACAAACACTTAATACTGTACTTCAGCCTCTCCAGACGAGGTCTGAGTAACTGGGGTGTAACTGCTCTGTGGAACAGAAGCCTTGGGGTAACAGGGCTGGTGGTGCTGCAACACCTTTGGTTTATAAACTGCTCACATGTCCTCAGCAGCCCTGAGGGATCCTTGGAGCAGCAACATGGAGCTGCTGCTCCACAGGAGTCTGGCTGTTAAGGGCAGGGCTAAATATTCCAGCTAAAGGGTCAAAAGAAACTCTAGACCAGGCCAGAGTGCTCCAGTGTCACCACAGTGCTGCTGAATTGAGAGTTTAACACTTCCTACCTCGGGTTTCTCTCCCTCCCAGGATTTGTTACCTGAACTGTCACAGCTGTGGCTCTGCTTCCAGCCCTATGGAATGACACCCCATCTCCCACCATCACTGTCACTTGACTCCACAACAGGCAACAGGAGCCGTGGAGGTAGATGAAATATTCATTTACAACAGAAAAGCACTCTCAGAAAGCCAGACTGCAGCTGCCTCCTCCACACCCTGCCCTTCCACACACAGCTGCCACTGCTGAAAAGACTCGGAGTATGCTCAGGATAAAGTCAAACAAGGAGTATCTGCCACCCCTCCCTGTGGTGCTGCCCTCACTCAGAGCAAGGACACACTCCTGGATCAGTTCCAAAAGGAACCAGGGCTGCTGTCACAGGGGGCTTGAACCTGCTCTGACTCCTGCCTTACTCCTGTGACTCCTACACAGCACAGAACACACCTTGCTGACCTGGGAGCTGCTGCAAACAACTGCCCAGCTGAGCTCCAGGCTCAGGCAGAAGCTCTGAGCACTAACAGGTACCAACATCACCCTAAGGGAAAGCAATCACAGACAATTTGCTCCTGATGCTCCTCCTTTTGGAGGAATTTTAGCCTTGAACCGTAGGGATAAAGCAGGGAGGGGTGTCCCCTGCTTAGTGCTGCTGAAGCTCCACTGAACCCTTTGAGGAGCAGGTCCTCAAAGCTCCTGGCTGGGGAGCCACAGCCAGGCCCAAGGGAGCAGCCCCCCTGCTCTGAGGGGTCCCTCTGCCCCCAGCACTCCAGGAATGTCACCAGCCAGTGCCATTTGTCCTTCAGGGAGTCACCCCAAGGCACTCCCGAGCTCCCAGCCCTGCAGGCCTGGGAGACAGGGAGCTGTGCCTTTCCTGAGTGCCAGGAGTGAGGGTCAGGGAGTGCCCAGAGGGAAGGAGGTTGGCTGGGCTGGCTGAGCTTTTGTTTGTTTGTTGTTTTGTTTTTAAAGTGCAGGACAATTACCAAAGCCAAAGGCAGCCAGCCCTCCTCCTCTCTAGCACAAAACAGACACACAAGAGTGCTCAGAACCGGGGGCATTTCTCCAGCTGCTCAAGAGGCCCTTCCAGCCCCCACCGTGTGCCCAGTAACCTCATTTATTCTCGTCCTACAACTACAGCATTAAATACCCCAAATAACCTAGAGTTCGTTGCAAAACATAATTTACAGACTGTGCTGGGTAGAAGTTGAACCTCCTGGTCCTCTGCTGCTTGCCCAGAGTAGGGCCTGGGGCTCACCTGGCTCACTGGTGCAGGTGGGCCCTGTCGTCCGGGCGCTTGATGTGGATCCTCCGCACGCGCTCGATGCGCTCCCGCTCCTCGTCCTCCTCCAGGTGGTGGGAGCGACCTGCTGCCCCTCCCGTGGCCTCCAGGAGAGCATTGTCGGGTCCCCTCCCGTCCTGGGACTCGTACAGCAGAATGTTCAGTGTCTCCTCATAGATTCGGGCCTCTGGGAACTCCACCTGCCCACCCAGGGAAGAGAAGGTCACTCGCCTGTTGTCTCTCATTGCAGGCACCAGGTTACCACATACCTGCTTTTACAACTTCTTAATTGCTCTCCAGCCAACAGAAATGATTTCTGGCACAACCCTTTCCATTGCATTATTTGCTTTCAGCTTCTGAGATCCAGCAACCAGTTTTAACCAGAGCCAGACTGATCTCTCCTGGGAAAGGTAACAAGCACAGCAAAGGTGTGCCACTGCTCCCCTGGATCCCTCTTTACACAGGGATGTAGAACCATAGAATGGTTTGGATTGGAGGGGATCTTAAAGCTCATCTAGTCCCAACCCCCAGATCATGTAGTTCTAACCCCCAAACCTGGTTAAATGTACAAGCTCAGCCCAAAGATAAAGAGCTGCACTGGAGGTGCCCTACGGGATGTCACAACTGCCCAGCACTAGTGCCATGGCCAGGCAGCCCCTGCTCTGCCCCCCAGGCTGAGCTCCACGTGCTGCCCCTCTGTGAACGGCACCGATTATCCCCCCGAGAGCTGAACACTGAGCGCTCTGCTGGGGTGCCAGGCTGGCAGCAGCACCCCCGTACCTTGGTCTGCTTCTTCTCGGTGGCGTAGACGATGGAGGTGCAGCACACCTCGGCGATCTTGCGGCCCTGCCCGTAGAAGGACCAGCAGCAGATCTCGTCGCCGATGACGTCCTTGATGAAGAGCACGCGCCCGTTGAACCTCAGCGACAGCTTGTCGAACAGCTCGATGTTCTTCAGCATGTTGTCGTCCGAGTTGCTGGGGGGTGCAGGCAGCAGGAATTTATGGAGCACAGGGAGCAGAGCAGGGGGTATTTACAGCCCAAACACAGTTTCCTCTCACAGGATGGCTCGAGTTGGGAGGGACCTTAAAAGATCCAGTTCCACCCCCTGCCATAGGCAGGGACACCTTCTACTAGGAGCCAGCCAACCTGGCCTTGAACTCTTCCAGGGATGGGGCAAACCCAAGAAATTAATTGTATGAATGACTATTACTATTAATTACTATTTCACTACTATGAGCAGGAAAACCTGCTGCTGAAGCAACTCAACAGCAACAGTCCTGTGAACAACTGTCCAAGGCCATTTCACCTGTGCAAAATCACCCCAAAAAGCCCCATTCCTGAGCTCAGCACTGGCTGGATGGACACAGTGCTAGCCATGAAACCTGAAAGGGCATAAGGAGAGGGGGCAAGGTCCCCAAGTGGATGAATTTACCACCCACTCAGCACACTGCAATCCAAGGGAATGCAGACAGCACTTGGTCAGGAGCCTTTGCCAGCAGCACCAAGAATTAGAGGAGCAACTCTGGCACAGGAATAGCACAGGCTCAGCCTTCCATTGATGGCAGCAGGCTCCCTTCTGCCTCAAGTTTGAAATTAATTGGGAAGAAATGGACTGCATGCCAACACCAATCTGTCGTTGGCTCTGGGGGAAGAAAAAGGAAACGCTTATCATAGATTTTAGTCTATGAAAAACTTCCAACAAGGGCAGCTGAAGTCATTTACCTGGTGTAGGAATATTTGTTGTTGCTTCTGTTGTACAGCAACTTCACTGCTGGCTGTAAGAGACAAAGCCCAGCTCAGTCAGAGGAAGCACAGCGAGAGCTGGAACCTCAGCCCAGCCCCAGGCCCCTCACAGAGATGCTCCAAAACTCCCAGTGGGATTTTGGTGGTGCTGTTTCTACAAACCTGTGAGGCACAGGTTGGCCATGGGGCTGCAATCCCTGCTCAGCCCTTCTGGGACTGGATTCTCAGCTATTCTTATAGCTGGTATATCCTCTGCCTGTGGATCCTCAGCTATTCTCACCTGCCTTGTGCCTTATCACCACACCCTGCCACGGGCAGGGACACCTCCCACTAGCCCAGGGTGCTCCAAGCCCTGTCCAGCCTGGCCTTGGACACTTCCAGGGATGGGGCAGCCCCAGCTTCTCTGGAAAACCTGTGCCAGGGCCTGCCCACCCTCACAGCCAGCAATTCCTTCCCAATCTCCCATCTAACCCTGCCCTCTGGCAGTGGGAAGCCATTCCCCCTTGTCCTGTCCCTCCATCCCTTGTCCAAAGTCCATCCCAGCATTCTTGGAGCCCCTTTAGGCACTGGAAAGGGCTCTAAAGCCTCCCTGAAGCCTTCTCTTCTCACCTGACCGCCCCCAGCTCTCTCCCTGGCCCAGGCCCTCACCTTGTTGGAGGTGGCGATGAGTTTCTGCTCCTCCTTGGAGGAGGTGATCACTGGCACCTTGCAGAACGGCTCGTAGGCGTCCTTGTTCTGTGGGAGCAAGGACCAAACAGCGGATCAAGGACACGAACTGTTCCCATTCCATCCCAGCCTCCCAAATCACCAAGTGGAGACCAGGAGAAATTGCTGCTGCCAACCCCAGCCCCCTGCCCAGCCCCAGGCCCCACCTGCAGGGCTGCCTGGCACTCGTCCACCAGCCCCTGCACCAGGTAGTACTTGGCCTCAGCCAGCAGCTCCTCGATCTCCCTGCGGCTCTCCGGGAGCGGCACGGCCCCGTCCCGCAGGTAGTTCAGCACGGTCCCAAAATGCTTCCCACAGCGGTCGATCAGGATCCAGCCTGGGCACAGGGAAGAGCAGGGTAAGGACAAGCAGAGGAACACGTGGCAAAAGGCCTTGACAGTGTCAAAGTGCTGAAGGATAGACAGAGGGACAGTCCTGCCCTGGAGCTCACCAGCACTGCTGTATGGACCATTGTGGGAGGAAGATCATGGAATGGTTGAGGTGGGAAGGGATGGAACCTTAAAGCCCATCCAGCTCCATCCCCTGCCATGGGCAGGGACACCTTCCACCATCTCAGGTTGCTCCAAGCCCCATCCAACCTGGCCTTGGACACTTCCAGGGATCCAGGGGCAGCAACAGCTTCTCTGCCCAACCTGTGCCAGGGCCTGCCCACCCTCAAAGGAGAGAAATTTTTCCTAATTTCTAATCTAAACCCATTCTCTGCCAGTTTAATGCCATTCCCCCTTATCCTGTCACTCCATCCCTTGTCCCAGGTCCCTCTCCATCTCTGTTGGAGCCCCTTTAGGCATTGGAAGGGGCTTCTCTTCTCCAGGCACACAAAGAGCTCCAGGCAGAGCTGTGGGCGCAGGACCCGCAGTGCCCCCTCGGTGCTGGAGGCAGGACCCTGAGGAACTGGAGGCAGTGGAGGCTGGAGCTTCCCTGCCAGAACAGATGGCCACTCTCAGGCTGAGGCTCAGGAATGCAGCGAGGAAACGCTTGTGGGGAAGGAGTCATATTTTGGACAAATAAGGAAAGTAGGTTAGAGCAGACCCTGGGTGTTCTGCATGAATGGAATTACGAGGAAAGTCTGAACATTTGGTTCAGTTTGGAAAGGGAACATGGCCCTTTCATGCTATTCTGAGGGAAACTGAGACACTCTGCAGCAGTTTTACTCCAGGTTTCCCATCTCCCTCATTCCTGCTGTGTGCAGAAAACACAATGTGTGCTCAAAGTGTGATTTTACAGACTAGGAACAAACTAGAAAGCTGGAGGCAGAACTAGAGACAGAGAACTCGTGGAACAAAGGACTGATCCAGGCTAATGAACACATTACACTGATCCAAGTGGAGCAGAAAGAAGCCCATTTGGCAATGCCGAGGTATAGAAAGCAAGAAATCCCATTTCAGTGGGAGACCAGGTGGAAGGTGTCCCTGCCCATGGCAGGGGGTTGGAAATGGATGATCTTTAAGGTCCCTTCCAGCCCAAACCATTCTGGGACTGTGAGGAAGAGGAAGCACAAGCCATGGCAATGAACAAGGACATCCATATTCCAGGAGTGCAGCTGCTCCCTGGGTTCACCAGAGCACACCAACCATCAGGGAGGGAAAGGGCAAGCTGAGAGCACAATTACCATCCCTAAACTTGTGTTATCCTCAGTGATTCCTCCACAGCCTGGAAAAATCTGCTGCAACTTCACATTTACAGATGGTGAAACCAAAGCAGAATTGCTCTTTTCCATGTGGAGGGAGTGGGGATGAGAAAACATTTCAAGCAGTGTTGCCAAATAGGAGTGACCACTAAAACAGCTTTAAAAGCCTTCTGTTTCACCCAAACAGCCCCATGAGATGACTCACAGGGAAGTGACCCCGCTGCCCCAGGCCACAGCAGAGCCAACAAGTGGGTTGAGCTGAAGTCTGTTAGAGCTATTTGTTAATTGCAGTGTTACAAAACGTCCTGTATCCATTTAGGAAGGGCTACAGAATCCAAGAGCTGTATCTACCAGAGAGGCATGCAACGGTTTGGGTTGGAAGGGACCTTCCACTCTCTGCCACAGGCAGGGACACCTTCCACCAGCCCAGGCTGCTCCAAGCCCCGTCCAACCTGGCCTTGGACACTTCCAGGGATCCAGG